>BRPK01000020.1:0-419276 GCA_026008595.1 Lyophyllum shimeji
GCGTCTGGTACATACAATTCGTCCGGCGACGAACGGGGAACGCTCGCGCATTGCGACCACAGACAGTTTCCTGTCGGCCTTCAATATACGCATGTGTCTGGTATATTCAGTTCGTCGGCGACGAATACGCGCATTGCGACAACAGACAGTTTCCTGTCGGCCTTCAATATATGCATGCGTCTGGTACATACAATTCGTCGGCGACGAATACGCGCATTGCGACAACAGACAGTTTCCTGTCGGCCTGCAATATATGCCTGCGTCTGGTACATACAATTCGTCGGCGACGAACGGGGAACGCTCGCGCATTGCGACAACATGCAGTTTCCTATCGGCCTTCAATATATGCATGTGTCTGGTATATTCAGTTCGTCGGCGACGAATACGCGCATTGCGACAACAGACAGTTTCCTGTCGGCCTTCAATATATGCATGCGTCTGGTACATACAATTCGTCGGCGACGAACGGGGAACGCTCGCGCATTGCGACCACAGACAGTTTCCTGTCGGCCTTCAATATACGCATGTGTCTGGTATATTCAGTTCGTCGGCGACGAATACGCGCATTGCGACAACAGACAGTTTCCTGTCGGCCTTCAATATACGCATGTGTCTGGTATATTCAGTTCGTCGGCGACGAACGGGGAACGCTCGCGCATTGCGACCACAGACAGTTTCCTGTCGGCCTTCAATATACGCATGTGTCTGGTATATTCAGTTCGTCGGCGACGAATACGCGCATTGCGACAACAGACAGTTTCCTGTCGGCCTTCAATATACGCATGTGTCTGGTATATTCAGTTCGTCGGCGACGAATACGCGCATTGCGACAACAGACAGTTTCCTGTCGGCCTGCAATATATGCCTGCGTCTGGTACATACAATTCGTCGGCGACGAACGGGGAACGCTCGCGCATTGCGACAACATGCAGTTTCCTATCGGCCTTCAATATATGCATGTGTCTGGTATATTCAGTTCGTCGGCGACGAATACGCGCATTGCGACAACAGACAGTTTCCTGTCGGCCTTCAATATACGCATGTGTCTGGTATATTCAGTTCGTCGGCGACGAATACGCGCATTGCGACAACAGACAGTTTCCTGTCGGCCTTCAATATACGCATGTGTCTGGTATATTCAGTTCGTCGGCGACGAATAAGCGCATTGCGACAACAGACAGTTTCCTGTCGGCCTTCAATATATGCATGCGTCTGGTACATACAATTCGTCGGCGACGAACGGGGAACGCTCGCGCATTGCGACATGCAGTTTCCTATCGGCCTTCAATATATGCATGTGTCTGGTATATTCAGTTCGTCGGCGACGAATACGCGCATTGCGACAACAGACAGTTTCCTGTCGGCCTGCAATATATGCCTGCGTCTGGTACATACAATTCGTCGGCGACGAACGGGGAACGCTCGCGCATTGCGACCACAGACAGTTTCCTGTCGGCCTTCAATATACGCATGTGTCTGGTATATTCAGTTCGTCGGCGACGAATACGCGCATTGCGACAACAGACAGTTTCCTGTCGGCCTGCAATATATGCCCGCGTCTGGTACATACAATTCGTCGGCGACGAACGGGGAACGCTCGCGCATTGCGACCACAGACAGTTTCCTGTCGGCCTTCAATATACGCATGTGTCTGGTATATTCAGTTCGTCGGCGACGAATACGCGCATTGCGACCACAGACAGTTTCCTATCGGCCTTCAATATACGCATGTGTCTGGTATATTCAGTTCATCGGCGACGAATACGCGCATTTCGACAACATACAGTTTCCTATCGGCCTTCAATATACGCATGTGTCTGGTATATTCAGTTCGTCGGCGACGAATACGCGCATTGCGACAACAGACAGTTTCCTGTCGGCCTGCAATATATGCCTGCGTCTGGTACATACAATTCGTCGGCGACGAACGGGGAACGCTCGCGCATTGCGACCACAGACAGTTTCCTATCGGCCTTCAATATACGCATGTGTCTGGTATATTCAGTTCATCGGCGACGAATACGCGCATTTCGACAACATACAGTTTCCTGTCGGCCTTCAATATACGCATGTGTCTGGTATATTCAGTTCGTCGGCGACGAATAAGCGCATTGCGACAACAGACAGTTTCCTGTCGGCCTTCAATATATGCATGCGTCTGGTACATACAATTCGTCGGCGACGAACGGGGAACGCTCGCGCATTGCGACAACATGCAGTTTCCTATCGGCCTTCAATATATGCATGTGTCTGGTATATTCAGTTCGTCGGCGACGAATACGCGCATTGCGACAACAGACAGTTTCCTGTCGGCCTGCAATATATGCCTGCGTCTGGTACATACAATTCGTCGGCGACGAACGGGGAACGCTCGCGCATTGCAACCACGGACAGTTTCCTGTCGGCCTTCAATATACGCATGTGTCTGGTATATTCAGTTCGTCGGCGACGAATACGCGCATTGCGACAACAGACAGTTTCCTGTCGGCCTGCAATATATGCCTGCGTCTGGTACATACAATTCGTCGGCGACGAACGGGGAACGCTCGCGCATTGCGACCACAGACAGTTTCCTGTCGGCCTTCAATATACGCATGTGTCTGGTATATTCAGTTCGTCGGCGACGAATACGCGCATTGCGACAACAGACAGTTTCCTGTCGGCCTTCAATATATGCATGCGTCTGGTACATACAATTCGTCGGCGACGAACGGGGAACGCTCGCGCATTGCGACCACGGACAGTTTCCTGTCGGCCTTCAATATATGCATGCGTCTGGTACATACAATTCGTCGGCGACGAACGGGGAACGCTCGCGCATTGCAACTCAGTAGACAATTCAGAAAATCTGACGCAGCATACCATTTGCCATATGCCAATGCGGATGCCGAAACCATTTCCCATTGAACTGCCCAGCGTGTGCACATTGCTCTTGTCTTGCACGCCGATAATCACTAGTATATATTAATTCGTCCACGACGAAGGATGAACACTGGGAAGAAGTGTACAATTTTGCAACACTGCCGTGCGCCTCTGGCAGTACACTTGGTGTCTTCTTGTGCTCCTCTGTGCTCCTGCAATCAATTTATGCCATTTGTATTTCTATCTACAGACCACAATCTCCTTCCACTCTAACCTCTACTGTATCCCTCTACCCTTCCCTTCCACCCTACCCTTCCACCCTACCCTTCCACCCTGCCCTTCCACCCTGCCCTTCCACCCTTCCCTTCCACCCTACCCTTCCACCCTACCCTTCCACCCTACCCTTCCACCCTACCCTTCCACCCTACCCTTCCACCCTACTGCTCAACCCTACTCGCACCCTACCCCCCCCTGATAACCCTAACCTTCTTGCATCGACGACAGATGATGGGGGTTCCGGAACGTTGGCGGGACAGGTCAATGTCCATCGGAACGCCAGAGGGAAGGGGGCGACTGGCTGGAGCAGTGGGAGCGGAAGTGGCTGCGGCGACCGGACGAGGTGGGGGAGCGGGGAGCGCACGGAAGACCGCCGGAGCTCCCGGGTTCCGGACGGCGGGAGCCGGGGCCGTGCGCGGCTTGGTCACCGCAGAGCGGAAGTCCTGGTGGGCACGGGTGTTGTAGTCCACCAGACGCGCCGCGTCAATCCACTCCTGGACGCGCTCGTCCGAGGGACGTCCTTCCACTATGTTGGCAACCTTGGCCTCAATCCGGGGATCGAGACCGTGGCGGAAGCGGAACACCAGCTGCGCGCCGTCCGGGAATTGGGCTTCCTCCGCGAGATCCCAGAACTCGTCGATGTACTCGTCGACGGAGCGGGAGCCCTGGTGGTAGGCGGACGTCTCAAAGGTGGTGGCGGCCTTCCGTTTTTCGTCTCGGGGGCAGAATTCCGCAATGAACTGCGTGCGGAACTCCGCGTAGGTGCCAAAACGGGGGACCCCGCCATGGGAGTTGGGATGACGGAGTGTGCGGGCGGCGAAACGAGCGGCGCGCCCCCTTTCATGTAGGAGAGGACCCAATTGATGCGGGTCTGCTCGTCGGGGAACGCGTCGGGGGTGAGGGACATGTAGAGATCGCAGGAATTGATGAAAGCGCGCCCTTTCTCCCTCTCGCCGTCGAAGGAGTCAGGGGGCGCCGGCCGCAAGCGATCTCCGCCGCGCGTGAAGGACTGCGCGGAGAGGGGGTCCGAGTGCGCGGGGGTTTGCGCAGCGTCGGCGGGTTGGACCGTGGCGGGTCCGGAGTCACGGGGCACGGTGGGGGTGTTGTGCTGTTCTAGGTAGAGCCGGAACTCGCGAAAGGTGTTGAAGATTTCAGCCATTTGGCCGTCTTGGTGCTCTAGACGCGCCTCAATCGTCGTTAGCCTGCGCCAGGCTTCCTGCGCGGGGTCCGCCGCAGGGTCCTGGGGTGCTACGTCCGATGCAGACGGCATACTGAGAGGAGAAGGTGGGGAAGTGGGAGATGGCTGCGAAATATCGATGCGCGGCAGTCGAGGGGCAGAGATCTCGGACTTTCCGGACCTTCTTGGAGACTTGTTCTGCTGTAAGGGCGACCCTTGAACGCTCGCGGGCTCACACGAAGCTGGCAAGGGGAGATCCAAAGTATATTAAAATGTGTACGAGTAGATAAGCTAAGTGGCGCACCTGGCAAGGGGAGATCCAAAGAGAACAAGTCTAAGGAGCCCTTGCCTGGTCCGCGCACGGTATGTACGACGATCGGGTGGCTTGGTAAAACTGTACAGTACCTTGTAAAAACTGTATAGTAATGTGCGGCACTCGTGGCGCAACGATGAGCCGCGAATCCGGGATCCGACGGTGGAGAAACGAGGAGTCCGGCGGGATGAGCACGGAGGCCGGCGGAGGCCGGCGGGGGAAGTACGGAGGCCGGCGGAGGCCGGCGGGATGAGCGGGCGGGATCCAGAAGCCGCCTGGGTCGAGTACATCTAGAAGTAAGTAAAGTATTGTAGCGAAAGGAAAAGAAGTAGAAGGAAAAGGAAGGGAGAGGGACGTCCCCTTACAGTGGATGGCCGCGACTTAGGAGATTCGAAGTCGCGGCCCGTGGGCTCTGCGACGTCGGTGAACTTGTTCTGCTCGGCGATCTTGCGTGTAATCGAGTACCCAACCGGTTCGACTTCTTCGGGGGCGATACGGAAGTTGGGGAGGAAAGGGTTCTGCCGCGCTGCAAAATCCGCCTTGGCCATCTTGGACAGACGGCCTTGATTGAGCCGAAGTGCCTAGAGGAGTCGTCTATAATGTATCCCGATTATGCTAGTTAACTGAACATGTACTCACCTCCTGGAATTCGTCGAACTTCTTTGCAACGTCGGGATGGATCGCGACATTGTCGGGCGAGACCTTGCCAAGGCCGGACCTGACCAGCTGCGTCCAGAATCTTGTCGGTGCAGCGGCGTCGATGGGAATCGTCGACGGCGTCTCGTCATCTTCGGATGCTTCGCCGTCGGTATCCACATCGCCTGGCAGGCGCGTCGCGTCCGCAGGCGCAACCCGAATTCCGTCGAGAAACCAGAACGCCGGCGGCGCCTCTAAACGAGCCCTGCCATCCTTATCCCTAACCAACTGATGTTGGTCTTTGCACAAGTGCTGGTCCACGATGCTGGCTAGCTTTTCGCGAAATGCGGCAGCGCCGGGGCAGACCGTGATGAAATTCTCCCGGTACGCCGAAACGCGCGCGACCTCGACGACCGCCAACGTGATCCACCGAGCCTTATCGCGCTTCGAGCTTCGCGAATCCGTGCCAAAATCGCCGTCGATCATTCGTATCTTCAGCGGCCACAGACCAGGAATATCAGGGGCAACGAACCTGCCTTCCGACTGGCTTTCCTTCAGCGTCTCCGCATGCGCCGTAATAGCATCGTCGGCCTTCTTCTGCAGGTAGTCCGGTAAACGCAAGACCGTGAAATTCCAGCCGTCAGCTTTCTTCGCCTTGAACACAGGCGGCGCTTTCGCCAGAGCGGCGGTGAGGCTCTTCTCCATTGCGACGAGAGTACGTCGACGAGCGAACAACAAGTTGACGATCTAGCGTAGTCAGCATCATGTACATATAGTTTAAGTCGCCCGAATACTCACCGTAGCGACTAGATCATTGCCTCCCTTGAAGTCAGGATGGCGGCGGATGTGTCGGAAGAGCATGGTGGTCCCGCTCTTTTCCACTGCGCGGTTCCCGGCGTGTGCGATGTACATCGCAATCGGGAGAAACCACGATACCAGCTAGCAGGGGACCAGGAATATCTCAGCACACAAGATCGCGGGCGAATCGACCATGTACCTCCTCCAATGCTCGCGGTGTGCATTCCAATAACTGCCCGAATTTATAGACGAATGTCGGCGTCAGGAGCGGTAGACCGTGCGGAATGAGAGGCCTCTTTTCGGAGTCGTGCATCCACTCGATCTTCTCCAGGATATACTCGCCGACCTTCCCTAACTCTCCGTCCAGCGGGTCTTCCACGATCAAGCGCTTGACCGTCCCTTCGACCTCCTTCCAGTACCTCGTCATGACCGCCGCCGTGGTCGTCTCGTGCGTGAAGTCGGCCAGCTTAGCGAATGCCGCCTTGGCGTGGTCGTCCAACGCTGTGAAAAGCTCGTCGCTCATGAGCTCCTGGCAACGCGCAACGGTGGGCTGGCGCAGGCGCCTCCAAGTCGCCTTGACTTTCGTGTGGAAGTCCTCCCTCTCCTTCGCCGTTCTATCCGCCTCCTGTTTGCCTGCCACCGCTTGGAATTGTTTAATCCGCGCTGGTTCCTGCGGGTCGGAAATCCAGAGTGGGTCCGAGCTTAGAAGCCCGTCCCACAACTCCGCCGCGGTGACCACGAGCTCGACGAGAATCTATGGGATGCGTGAGTCACACTGCCCGATTTTCGGTTGAAGAGTCGGTACTCACCCCTCCTGATACACTCAGGACGTGACTCTCCACCCACTTCGGCAGGGTGAGGTTGTTCCCCTCGAAAGCCCGATTGGTGTCGATGAGCGCACCAAGATAGCGGCGGATCCCCTCTTGACGCAGGAGCCCGGCCAGCTTCTTCTCGGATTTCGCGGCGAGCAAGGCCACCTTTTCGATATCCTTAGCGCGGGTAGCCACGCTATCACCGGATCTGTTGATCATCACCACTCGCTGCCGGATCTCTTTGAAGCTCTGGATGAGGCGTTCGGCGGGGGTTGATTCGTTATGCGCGACCTTGTCGTTGTTGGAGAGATGGCGTGCGAGGGCTTCGTCGTTGGCAAGCGCGATATCTGTAGACAATATATGAGTGACCGTGAAACGTATAATATGGCCGCGAGCTTGCGAATTCAAGGTCGCGGGGAATGGACGCGAACCCCTAGGTATGGCGGCAAACCTGGAAATCCAACATCGCCGTCAAGTAGACCGCGGACGTTTGCCGCGATCTTGGTTTTCCAAAGTCGCGGAAGAATTCCGTGAACGTACGACCCGCGATCTCGGTTTTACGAAGTCGCGGGGCGCAAAGAAGATTGAAAGCCTCACCTTCGTCAAAGACGTGCACAAGCCATGGCCCGACCGCCGCCAGCGAGTCCTCACGCTGCTTAAGGCGTGCGCGCAGCGTGTCCAGCGACGACCCTCCAGCGGCCCGCACAGCGTCCAAGTCGTCCTCCTTCATCTTCTTGCGCTCCTCGATCTGCTCCCGAAGAGTCTCCCGCTCTTCCTGCAAACGCGCCTGATACCTCTTCACCGCGGCCAGTCGGTGTTGCCCTCCCGCTGCCGCAATCCCAGTGTATTGCAGCTCCTCCTCCCCTTCCTCCGTCAACTTCAGCCACGGAATATCCTCAGGCCGCAGACTCGTGTTCTGGACTGACTCGTCGAAGTGGCTTCTCTTCATGATCAGCGATATCGCATGCTCGACCCGCATCCCCTGGCACTCCGTGTTGACGAACGCCTCGACCAGCGTGTCGATGCTCTTGTCCTCAAGGGGACGCGCGTTCCATAAACCGAAGCGCAAGTGGAACGACTTGCCCAGGTCGAGGAGATCGATTTTGTTCAACGAAATCCACGCGTCGTCCCGCAGGTTTGTCATCGTCTGCCCCGCGATCTCCCTCGTGTCGTCCTTCTTAACTAGAGATGCGCGCCCGTTTAGTACCGCTCCCGCTCTGGAAATCACGAAGACGCCGCTGATTTGGGTGACTTACCTTCTCTCCCCGTCGGTTTCTCGTCATCCTCGTCCTCCTCCGTCTGCACGTCCTCCTCCGACTCCTCCCCTCTCTTCCCTTTGCCCTTCCCCTTCCCTTTCCCTTTTCCCTTGCCCTTGCCCTTGCCCTCAGCTTTGCCCGCCGCCCGACTACCCTCCCTCTTCCCGCCGTCCCCCCTGCTCTGCGCCCTCGCACCTCCCTTCTCCTTGCTCCCAGCGGTCTTGGATGTTCCTTGAGATGGCATTCTGTGGTTCTGTTGTAGGTATTCGAGTACAAGAGTCGAATTATGGTCGATTTTCAATGATTATCTTGATATCCCTCCATCTATCATATACAATCTTGGCAGTCTATCTAGAATCGATCTGATCGATCGATCGGATCAATCGGATCGGATCAATCGATCTAAGATCGATGCAAGATCTCTCAATCCAACGCCTGAAGTACTGCGCGACGTGGCGCACACGATTTCGCGGCCCCCGCGCTGCCCAACAACCCAAGTCTCATGAGATCGAATATATCCTATTCCAATGCGTGAGGCAGTTTTACGCCGCGAGTTAGGAAACACTAAGTTGCGGCCTCCAGCTTGTCTGTCAACAAATCTCCACGCGTCATAGGTCTTTGAGCACAACGCGTAGGTAACTCACCCGCCGCGACTTCGAAAACGCAAAGTCGCGGCCTCCGTATTGCCCAACGCCCGATATCTTACGCCATCGAATATACTCCGTTCCAACGCATGAGGCAATTCTCCGCCGCGAGTTTGGAAACACTAAGTCGCGTCCTCCGGCTTGTCTGTCAACAAATCTCCACACATCATAGATCGTTGATCACAACGCGTCGGTAACTCGACGGCCGCGACTTCGAAAACGCAAAGTCGCGGCCTACACATTGCCCAGCGCCCGAGGTCTTACGCCATCGAATATACCCTGTTCCAATGCATGAGGCAATTCTCTGCCGCGAGTTTGGAAACACAAAGTCGCGGGTTTCGTCTTGTCCGTTGATCCGAGATCTTACTGCGTCATAGATCTTTGATCACAACGTGTCGGTAACTCACGGGCCGCGACGTCCAAAAACCAAAGTCGCGTCCTCGAGCTTGCGCGTATTCACGGTTACTGTCGTGTTACCGTACATTTGCTACATGTATCTGTACTTAGCTCCAAATTTAGCCACATTTCCCCGCGACCTTGGATTTCCAACCTCGCGGCGTTTCTGCAGCTGTCATACAACGCCGCGACCTCGCGTTTCTAAGCTCGCGGCCGCCGCACAGCACAGCCACACCTTCCTTATTAGGACGCCCTAAGGCCCCCTAACCCTGAGGTTTTGCTTTTGCTTTACCTATTAGAATCTGCCAGAAGATAAAAACGGACCATCGCCGTCAGATGGGCGGATTACGACCGGCGCACGTCCCCGCTCGACCTTTCGCTACGGTTTCGTTGGATCTCATCACTGGCCTCTCTCCTTCCGGGGATCTCAAGTACACCGCCGTACTAGTAATTGTCGATAAACTAACCAAGTACGCGTTGTTTATCCCGACGCATGAAGAGCTCTCCCAGGAAGGTTTCGCGAAGATATTCGTTGAACGAGTGGCCAACGTTTACGGCTTACCCGAGCGCATCATAGCCGATCGCGATCGTAGATGGTCGACTGCCTTCTGGCGGTCAGTCGTAGAGAGTTACGGAAGTGTAATGGCATTGTCCTCGGCTCATCACCCTCAGACGGACGGACAGATGGAAGTATTGAACGCCACCATCGAACAGATGTTACGGGCTTATGTGGCTACGGACCGTGCTTCCTGGGCTCAATGGCTATCGGCCTTGGCTCACGCATATAATTCTTCCGTTCACTCGTCAACCTCGTACTCTCCCAACTTCTTGCTCATGGGATACAAGCCCCAAACTACCGCCGGAGTTGTTGCGCCACAAAACGATCCCGTAGCGCGACCGTTTCTACCTAGTCAAAAGGGGGAAACTTTCGTCGAAGAATTGGAGCTTCACAGGAAGACCGCTCGGGACGCGGTGATTCAAGCCCAAGAACGACAAGCTCGCGCTTACAACAAGGGTCGACGCCCCGTAATTGAATTCGAAGTAGGGGATTGGGCTCTAGTAAATCCCCATACGTTAGAGCTGGTAGACGTTAAAGGGACCGGGCGCAAACTTATTCAGCGGACTATAGGACCCTTTGAAGTGCTCGAGAAAGTTAATCCTATGGTCTACAGGCTCCGACTCCCGGACACCTACCCCATGCACCCTGTATTCAATCTACAGCATCTGAAGCGCTACACGCCGTCGGATCCGAAGTTCGAAGAACGATCGATTCTACCACCTACTCGTGATTTCCTAGCTACGGAGGAATACGAGGTCGAAGCGATTTTAGGCCATCGTATCGACTCGCGTAGAAAAGGTAACCGTAGGATGTATCTCATTCGCTGGAAAGGTTACGATCCGACGGAGGATAGCTGGGTCTCCGAGTACGACCTCAGGAACGCGCCGGCTCTCAAACGCGAGTACCACGCGATGGCGCGCCTCACGTGACGTGGCTCCAGACATCACCTGCCAATTGTCAGCGGAGATTGAACCGTGCCACGTCGCTTCCCCCCTTCCTACACTTCTGCGTACTCCTTCAGCGCGCCCCAGGCTAATATCTCCGATATCTGCCGGGGTCGGTTTCTTCGCTCAAGGCTACTACTTCGAAGAGGAAGCTGCCTCGTTAGTCTGCCGGAGCAAGGACTCTCCAGGCTAATATCTTTGATATCTGCCGGAGCCAGTTCCTTTAACTCGAGGCTACTACTCGGTAGTCTGCCGGAGCGTGCCGAGCCGCCCTAGGCTATTAGCTCAGCTTAGCTAGCTGCCAGGGCGTCTCAACGAATTTACTCTTTCAACCGTGACTATGGATTCCCGCCGATTCCCTTCGCTTCGCCTCTCCAGCCTCGCCGACTTCCACCTCGACCCCTGTGTGGATGACACCCTCCAGTTCGACATACCCCCGTTTTCTCAATACAACGGATGGACCCTCACGTCGCGCTACATGGCCTGGTCACCGAACTCCACGGTTAAGGCGTTCCTCCCAGGCATCCCTCCCCCGACCTTCCTGTCTACGCCAGCGGTGAACCCTTCCCAACGGCGGTTCGACGGATCGCTAGGCCGTTTTGACTGGACCGTCGCTCCACAGCTCGTGGGCAATCGTTTCTGGAGGGCGCTATGCTTGCGTCCTAGGATCGGCTACGGACGGCGCCAGGAGTTTCCGGAGTACGAATCCCTGACGAATCTTTGGATCTCGAAGGATCGCGACGTCGGTCGTATCGCACCCGAATACATCAGTCGCCTACAAACCCGTTTAGCGGACCTCGACTCGAAGATCGCCGCGTGTTCCCCGATGCGAGGCAGCTACGTTCAATTCTGGGACTCTCGCCCACGGGACCCTAGCCCCGCCGCGATCGGGGCCCTGTCTCACATCACTCGCTGGGCAGACGCGGTGGACACCGGAGTAGCCGTGCAGAGGGACATCAAGGAGAAGGCTGCCTGGCTGGAGTTCGCCAGCAGGCTCCGGACGGAATCATGGAACACCTCCCTCGCCCGAGTACAGAACTCAGGCGTTCCCCCTGCCCACGACGTCTATTTAGGTGCCTGGATTAACGGCGGACGAAAGTCCGAATCATTATGGTTGCTAGCTCAAGGCGTCCCCGTATTTATCGCGCATCGTCTCGAACCTGAAGAGATCTACCACGACTCGAGCCTGGAACCCGACACTCACCGAAAGTGGTGGGAAGGCACGGATGCCGAAGACTTGCAAGACGACCGCTACCCATACGATCAAGTCGCCATCCGCAATCAGAGCGTTCAGGTGGCAGCTCGCCCGTACCCCTACACCCTCCGTCCCTCATCCGTCGCCCCCGCCTTCTATCACGCTTCGTTCCCGAGAAACCAGCGGTGGAGAGGGCCGCTGATTGGTTACTCAGCCTCCGCCCCTCCTCCTTCGCCCGCTCGAAGGACTCCTTCGCCCCTCACTCTGCCCGCAGAGGAGGCGTCGGAACCGCAGATCAAACCACGCTGTGAGGCCGCCCCCCTTGAATACGTCCCCGTTCACCCTGACCGCGAACCGTGGATCAAGCCCCCCCCGCTATTCGACAATCGGCGGCCGGGGCAGTGGACGAAGTGGGTCACAGACGACTGGGTCGTCTGTACCCAAGTTGGGAAGAAGAGCTCAGACCCCGATAACTACGAATACTGCCTGTACGACCGCGACAATCAACGGAGAATCCATTTCGATACCATCCCCGACCCTCCCCCCGGCGCTGTCTCCGACAGCGACGTCTTCGGTCGCCCCGCTCCTCGGGCCCGCTTCGTAGGGCTTCACGGGGACGTGAGGATATCTCGCTGGTTGTACCCCAGCGAGTATCCCGCGGCGTCAACCCTCAGTCTTCCCATCCCCGTCCCACCCGCCTCAGCCCTGCCGCCACGACCCACGCCTGCCCGACGGCCGGAGGAATCTGTGGACGACATGCCCGTCGACCCGCCGCCGAGCATTACCACAGCTCCGGCAGGCGACGACGTAGAAATGGACGAGATTTCCCTGGGTTCGTCGTCCGAGGCGCCGACCCGAGACCCAAATCCTTCGTCCTTTACCCCGCGCCCATCCAGGTTCCTTCGGTCGAGCGTCTTCCCTCCCTCGACGTCGTGGGACGTACTCAAACGGAGCCTCCTGGACCTCGCTGAACGTAGGCCTGACATCCACATCAGGACGATCGTCAGGACGGTGACGCAGGCCGCTACACGGGCGGAGCACCGCCATACAGTGTGGATCGCGGCTTCTTCGGTCGATAGCGCTCAAGCTCTGCGCTTGGCGTACACAGGGCCTGCTGCAGGGGGTCCTACAACCACGCTACTTTGGGCTACGAAGGAAGAGTTTGATCAAGCTTCCGCCGCCGCGACAGATTCGTGGCCTCCCTCCTTACCGTCGCGCCCCGCATCCCCCCAATCAGCCTTCGACGCAGGGCAAGAGGACCGGTGGTCACTCCCCCCTCCCCAGGACCCCTCAACAGACATCCCTCGTGGGCGTTCCCCAGGTCCGCAGGCTGGGCCCTCTCGTTCCATTGACCGCCGTTCGCCTCCTGGAAGTTCCCAGTCGTCCCGAGGATCGTCGTCCCCGTCCCCTGGCCGTCCGAGGCGCTCGCGGAAAGGGAAGGAGCGCGCAGGTCTCTACCCAACACGCACCGCCGGGCGGAGGAGGGTTGCGCACGAGCGGTCCCGATCCCCGTATCGTTCTCGCAGGTCGCCGTCCCCGTACGCGGGTTACAGGCGCCAGCACACTCCCGACCGACATTGGTCACCTCCCCCTTACCGTCACCGCGCGCCGTCCCCTCCTCGCCACTGGTCTTCTCGTCGTGGGTCCCACTCCCGTCAACGTGGAATCCCTCACGATTCCGCGGAGGCTTCATCACGTCGCCCGGGCACTCCGACGGTCCCAACGTCGTCGGCTGCAATACGCACCCTCCCAGCGCCAGAGTCGGCGGAATTCACCGAGTTTGTCGACTTGATCGCACGCGCGGTGGGTAGGTTACCGTGGTCTGCGTCGCATGAGGCAGAGATGGCTTCCGCGTCCTTGACACCCGCCGTTCCTGCCACGCCGATGGAGGTCGATCAGGGTCCCAGCGAGCCGCCGTCCTCTCGGACAGGCGCTCCCTGCGGTTACGCCAGGCTACCCAGCCGCTGACGCGCCGGGACCGTCATCCCTGCCCCCGGCTCAACCTCCATCGCGCCCTCTTTCCTCGCGCCTGACCGAGCCACGCCTTCGTCGACCCTTGGAAGCTCGCCTGTCCAACCTCAATCCGCTGATTACCCGGCTGGGATTGTCGACCCCGCAACCCCACTCTCTATCGGCCAGGCTGGGCGTCGGGCTAGCAGATCGGCTCTCATCGGCGGGTCCTTCTTTCCTTCCGATGGCCTCCTCGTCGGCCGCGCCAATGCCTGGAGGTACTTCTGTGGGAGAAAGGGACGGTGACTCCGACTCCTCCGAGGAAGGCGAGATCAGCGAGCCTGCGCCTCGTCGACGCAAGATGCACCGCAGCGGTCGCAAACGTACGAGGAAACTCATTCGTAAGGCGAAGAGGGAGGGCACCTACGACAAGGACTACAGGCGCAAGCGTGGGCCGCGTGGGCCGCCTGGGCCATCTGGCTTCGGTCTTGCACGCGGGGGGCACTGTGACGACGATATACTATTACGGATAGTAGACTCGTTGTATCACCTTCACGCGTGCGCGACCGGGCCGACGGCCCTTTTGTTTACTACTATTTGATACTGCTGTATATAGTTCGCATGTTGAAGTACATTACTATCATCATAATAACACTCACCTTACTCGCGTTTTCGCCCACTCTGTAGCGAACGACGCGATGGCTCGACCCCGGAGGCCACCGGGCCCTGTGCAGGGTAACAGCACGCCTTGCTCAGGCTGACAGAGCTCCGGTGTCGGACGACAACACCCCTCGCCTAGGGTTACAAGGCTTAGCTTAGTCTCGCCACGTAGGAGCCGCCGTCTCTCCAGACAAGCGCTCCCGGAGCCGCCGTCTCCCTAGACTGGCGCTCCCGGAACAGCCGTCCCCGCGAACAGCCTAATCGTCTTAACTGACACTATGGAGGAGTGTAAGCCTGCAGCTTACTACAGTTCTCGCCGAACCGCTTATATAGAACCAGCTATCTGAATCAGTAATTGATTCAGATATGTGCCTTTTGTAAAGGGGTAATGACCATCTGTGGTCTGGTTCCACTGGTCCGCTTACAACGGACAGGCATTCCCTCGAGCCGCCGTCTCTTCAGACAGGCGCTCACGAGCGGCCGTCCCTACGGACAGGCGCTCCCTTCTCTTACTATATTAGAGTCTTCACACACGAGAAGTATATTGAACCGGCTGTATCACACTCACGCATTCGTTCATCTAAAGTACAACCCCTGTGACATCCTCCATAGCCATCTTTCCTGCCTGAAATATGGTCCACAAATGAAAGGGACCAACGCCTTCCAAAACTCATCATTCGTTCCACTGATCGTCTCATCCTCATTCTGCCTCCGCATCACCACATACTCAAACCACGGCGGATAATATCCTGCCCATCCCCAGTCAACGATCCAAAGGCGACCATCTTCACCTACGATAACGTTTCGAAGGTTGAGGTCCTGATGTGTCAGAACAAGTGGTTCAGAATCGTCGAATAAATCGTTCCTCGAGGGGTCATCTCGAGGCAACTTCTTGGCGTCCATTGCCATCTGGTGGCGCTTGTTGAAAAAGTCTGAGAGCTCAGAATACGAGGCGAATGGGCCGCGGTGAGATTGAACTTGACCAAAGATGGGGGATTCACATATCCGTGCTCCTTGCGCGCTCAGTGGGCCAGGCGGCGTCGTCGCAGACGCCTTCAGACGACGGAGCTGACGGACATAGCGGCGCAATGTAAAAGCCACACGGATTTTCTGCCACGTCGAAAGAGTTCCCCAAACATGAGCTAGTGTTGGACCTGAGATGTAGTCCATGACGATCCAGAAGTCCCATTGGCGTTTCACAACGCGGCGGACGCGTGGGACGGGGATAGTCGTCTCTGCGAACAGGAGGTCGAGCGCGTTTGCTTCTGAGGCGTCTGCAGCATCTTCGTCCAAGTCTTGGGAACCCTTTGCGACGGTGCCGGGCGTCAGTTTGACGACACCGGCGTCTGGGTGTAGTTTGGAAGAATTCTTGCTGAGCTTGAGGATTTCCTCATTGCTAAGCTGGTCAACATCTGACGGCTGGAGACATGTGCACACCGCTATGTGAGCACTGGCGGATGCTCCACAGGGCGAGCGAATAGAATTTACTCACGACGATGCTCCTCTGTGGTCTCTTGTCCGGTATCACGGATGTCAGGATGATGTCCAGTATATCTGCTATCATTCCAAGGAAGGCGTAAAACAGCCATTTTCGTGTTCCTTCAGGTGTGTCCATTGAAGTGAATGTGTTGGATACTTGGGAGACTTGGAGTGTGGGCCCAGTCAGCACGTAAACCTTATTGCGAGGAGATGGGATAAAGCGGAAGGCTCAACACGTGATTTGGGCATGTGAAACTCAGCGGAGGCTGGAGAGGTCGTCGAAGTGTCGAGCATCTCCAACCACCAGAGCGAGTGCGAGCGCGGGCGGTGGGGCACACAACACATATGCATGCGCAACGTCACGAGCTGCCAGAGCGTCTATTAAGCCCGAAAATCAGATTATCGGGTAGCCTAGTAGAGTAAAATCACGAACGCCTATATCCAGTGAAGCAATGAGGCAACAAGACACAAGAAGACATAGTGCGCGGGGTGGGTGGGAAGACGGGAAGACGGGAAGAAGGGAAGCTACAACTTGTATACGCGGGGCTGAGGGCAGAAGGCAGGATACACGAGACACCTAGAAGTGTAAGACAGAGGAAGAGAGAGAGAGAAAGCAAGTCATATCAAAAGCTCGAGTCCACTGGACGGAGTGTCCCGAGAGGAGAGGTCGTAGTCGTAGAAGTCGTATGTCTTCGTAGTGATTGGTCACGGGGGTCGTTTCAGACGCGAGCAGCACCGCGGCGCCAGGATCCGGCAGTTTCGCTGGCCCCGACGGGAGCGCGCAGCCGATGGGGCGGGGTGTACACCGCCGCCTGAGCTGGGCGGGCGCAGCATGCTTCTGGGACGAAGAGGGAGCGGAGGAGGAGGCGCCGAGCATGACGCCGCCGGTGAGAACGCTGCTCACGCCGCCTTGGTAGATGTACTTCGTCGGCTGGGTGGGTTTCGTCGCGACGGGAGTTTTGGAGGGCGGCGCGGAGGAGATAGAAGTGGCGGAGGAGTGCGAAGAGTGGGAGGAGAGGACGGAGGAGGAGGAGGAGGAGGAAAGCATGGATGAGCGGGAGCTCGGTCGGGAACTCGGTGCGTCGTCGATATCGAACTCGTCCTCGGATTCGTCGTGAGCCTCCAAGCCGCGGCGGGGGCCTGCGAGGGGAAGGACGACGAGCAGTCTTTGTCCATCCAGACGATACCGATCTGCCCCGTCGCCTTCTTCACAACATACACCCTCCCAGGCTCCATAACGAGGTCAAACGCCGCGCCGCCGAGGGCCTGTATCCATGCCGTCCACTTGATACTGAACGCGACGCACGCGAGCTGGATAGGGAGGGGCGGGAGGGAGGTAGGTGTGAATGACAGCACTTGCGAGTTTGAGTTGGCGCTGCTGGTGGATGAGGGCGAGGAGAGGGCGGAGCAGAGGAAGAGTTGGAGGGAGAGGACGATGCGCTGGGGCAGGAAGCCGAAGAGGAGGAGAGGGCGCGTGAGGAAGATGGCGGCGGCGGTGAGAGCGGGAGAGGAAGTGGCGGAGGGTGACATTTTGTGCGTCGGGCGTGAATCTGATTGGACGATCGACTTGCGATGTGCGGGCGTGATGGAAGCTGAGTGGATCAGGTAAGTTTGCGTGTCATTCAACAAGACGGGCAGACGAACCCAGTGAGCTATCCACCCTAAGTCGTTCTGGAGGGATGGCCCGGCTTGATGGAAATGGACCGTGCCAACGCCTCCAGTCTGTAGATATGATGAAGATGAGTGCCACGTAATCATGCTGAATAGGTGTACATACCGTGTAACAGCGGAGATGAGAGCTGGTTGTGTATGCTTGACGAGTTCCGTTAAGATTTCGTCAAGCTAGAGTTGGGTCTGGGATTGGGAGGGTTGACCGATCCGAGTTCGAGGCGGCCGCTGGTGGATACGGCGCTCCCTGCGCGTGTCGAGATCCAGAGAGACGAACCTTGTTCAGAGACCCGTGAGGCGAAGATGCAGGCATTCCCGTATAACACTAGTTAGATAGCATCTAATGGATGATACTCATGAATTACTCACCTTGTATACCACCCATGGCCTCCTCTTTCGCCCTCCGATGGTACTGGTGTCACGCGCAACACCCAACCTCGATTAAAGACCACCGATCAATTGCGGTGACGAGTCTTCCGGAGGAGAGTTGCGAATAGCCCTGCAAGATTTTGAGGCCGGCAACTTGGGTGTCGTAGGAGCTAACGGAGATCCCTGTTCCGAGCGCTCCGCAAAGACGTACGAGAGACTAGTGTCGGCCGAGACTGAGCGCAAGACAGAGGGCTTAAGAATTTGAGGAACGACGGCTAGAATTCAGTGACGACGATGCGCAGACCCCGTTGGCGCTGTGTAGGACGAGGAGCAGCACTGGATTGCGTAGAGGACTCTTCCGATCCCGGTCTCCATGTACCAAGGCAGGCGAGCGACGCCTCCCACACCATGCGTTTTCTTGGGTCATTCCGAGTCGTGGAAATCATGTCCTCACCATCGGACCAGTCCATCTCACCAGACTCCTTCGAGGAGAACTCGGACTTAAAGACCCTGCGTCTCGGACCTGACGTTCTTGGACGGTCTGGAACCAAAGTCGCCGGTAGTATTTGTAATTTGAGCGAAAAGGGGTCGCCGCCATACAAATGCTACATAGCTACCGGGTCATGGTGGCTGGCCAGGATACCTAGTACGGTCACGGAAAATGTACCGCCTAGAACTACTCGGCGGTGTCATACGATACATTGAAAGGAACCCGATTGGACGCGAGGGGCAGAAATCACGGAGGCTTCGCGCGGCAGCGGGGTATGGAGGACGCGGGGAAGGGAGATGGATAGAGCGGAAGCCTGAGCACGTGATTCGGGCATGTGAAACTCAGCGGAGGCTGGAGGGGCAGTGGTCGTCCAAGTGTCGAGTCACGTTGGATCGACTACTTATGTTCGCCGCTGGATAGCATTCCCTCAACGACCATGTCTGCTGGATTCCGGATAACCGCTGCGCTGTGGGACAAGATCCACCATTTTGCGTCTTTTCCTCAAACTGGAGGTGCGTGTGCCACTAATTCCCACATCACCGCCGCTCATTCTCGCTCTAGTCTCACTGCAGCAGATGGTCCTGTTCGGCCAGAACCCCAGCCAGGGGACGTTACTCAAGGCCAGCCAGTTCCTTGCAGAGGAACTGCCCGTACGGCTGGCCCACCGCGTGAAGGAGCTTGACGAGCTACCTCACGGACTCGGAGAGATGCCGTCCATGAAAAAGGTCAAAAATTGGTACGCACAGTCCTTCGAGGTGCGTCTCCTATGATTTCACTCCCATTCGTACTGCTGATCCCATACCAGGAGCTCATCAACTTTCCCAAACCCGATCTGCCTACCGCCATCCGCCAAGCTCTCATGACCCCGCAGAGCAACCACGTCCTGCCCGAATCCACCGACAACCCTTCCCTCAAGCACCTCGACCCCGACTCGCTCTCGCTGTCCCACCTGACCCACCCCAACCCCAACTCGCACAGCAACAGCAACGGCAGCGGGTACAACAAGCTCAAGCTCCGAGTCCCCATGGAACGCAGGTCAGTTCCCTCTCGCTCCTTCGCCGGCGCCCCGCGCATACCCCTCGCACCGCTCAAATCATCCTCCCCTCCCCTCGCCACGCCAATGTTCACCCGGCACCCTTGCACCTCCGCAGATACTACGCCGACACCGACAACATCGTCGACTGGCCC
Source organism: Lyophyllum shimeji (assembly GCA_026008595.1). NCBI lineage: Eukaryota > Fungi > Basidiomycota > Agaricomycetes > Agaricales > Lyophyllaceae > Lyophyllum > Lyophyllum shimeji. The sequence goes on from BRPK01000020.1 coordinate 19,673, forward strand.
CCGCAAGTCCAGGACTACAACAAGCGCTTCACCCGCTGCCTCGAGAAGATCAAGACCCGCCACGACCCTACTGTCACTACCGTCGCCCAGGGCGTCCTCGAGTGGAAACGCATGCAGAATGCCCGTAATATCGGGCTCGATATCCAGGCGTGGTTGGACCGCTTTTACATGTCGCGTATCGGCATTCGATTCCTGATCGGACAACGTGCGTGCCGCCTTGCAAAATTTTCCCCATCGTCGCACTTACACCCTCCCCGCACACAGACGTCGCTCTCAACACGCAACAGCCCCATGAAGACTACGTCGGCATCATCTGCACCAAAGCCGTATGTCCACCCCCCTCCCTCTCGCCACCGCTCCACCTCACACCTCTCCCCCCTCAGAACGTGCACGACATCGTTCTCGAAGCCATCGAAAACGCGCGCTTCGTCTGCGAAGAGCACTACGCCATGTTCCGCGGGCCGCCCGTGCAGCTCATCTGCCCCAAAGACCTCACCTTCGCCTACGTCCCCGGCCACCTCTCGCACATCTGCTTCGAGCTCCTCAAGAACTCCCTCCGCGCCGTCGTCGAGCGCTACGGCCTCGCCGACGACACCGTCTACCCGCCCATCAAGGTCGTCGTCGTCGAGGGCAAGGAGGACATCACCATCAAGATCTCCGACGAGGGCGGCGGCATCCCCAGGAGCGCGATCCCGCTCATCTGGACGTACATGTACACGACGATGGAGAGCCAGGGCATCGACCAGGATTTCCAGGCGAGCGACTTCAAGGCGCCCATGGCGGGCTTCGGGTACGGGCTTCCGCTGTCAAGACTGGTGAGTGTGCATCCGTGCGCTTTGTGCGGCCGTCGGCGCTCACGCGGGCTCGGGCAGTACGCACGGTATTTTGGCGGCGATCTCCGCCTCATTGCTATGGATGGGTTCGGGACGGACGTCTACATCCACTTGAACCGTCTATCAAGTAGTCGCGAGCCTCTGCATTGATGGTTCAGCTTTCGGCTTCTGCTTTACCTTGCACTTTGGATCATTTGTACCACTACATTGTCATCGCCACGCACACCCTACCGGTTGTCTGTACATACTCATCGCCCGCACAGCAGAATAAAACTGATAATAAAGTTACCGGAAGCCCGATGTGTGTGTTGCCGTGTGTGAACATAAAACTGTATGCGAGCGTTGTGAAAATAGTACAACTACGTGTGAGAGTAGTAGAGCATATTAGTGAAATCGTGAAGGTCGTGGAGGCGTTTTTGAGAGCGCGGAAGAAACTCTTTTCTATGTGAAGAATACGGATATATGCTATGCCACTGTTCGAGCGAGAGGATCAGGTAGAAAAAACCAGAGAAAACAAAACGGCAGGCCGTCTGTCCACGAGCCCGAGAACCCAGCGAAAAAAAAAAAGGAAAAAAAGTCATGGCAGCCCCCTCCCAGGACGACGACGACCTCAGCGTTCCAAAGGCCGCTTCACGCTCTGACGCATGGTCCCCCAATCCTGCGCGACCGCCTCGGATGGATCGAGACCCCGCAGCGGCGCCTGCATCTGCGACGAATATGGCTGCTGCTCCATGCGCGACGGCGCCCTCTGGAGTGGCATGGGTTGCCGCTGTAAGTGTTGGCTGCTGCCCTGCCCCATCGCCTGCATCAACGCCGTCGATCTCCCAACTGGGAGGGGCACCGGTGCATACAGCCCGTGCTGGTGCTGCTGGGGTTGGAGCGACACGCTCGAACGGCGCACCCGTTGTTCCAGCGGTATCCTCGCAGGCGTCTGGGCTCGCGGCGGCGGCAGCAGGTGGTCCTGGTACGGCCGTAAGATCGGCATACCCATGGGCGTAGCAGGCATGATCCCGTTCGTCGTCGTCGTCGCCGCAAATCCCCTCATGCCCGTCGGTGGTCTTGTGATGCCTGCCGCCGCGGCATACCGCTCCAGCGCAACCGTGTAGTTCGTGTGCTCCACTCCGCCGATGTTCATCCCCAGCTCCAGCGACATGTCCGGGTAGACGTTGTCGCTAATGCCCATTCCGGCCGTCGCCGGATCTTCAAACCCTATAGTCGCCGATGAAGACGAGGGCTCCTGCTGTGTTCCGGCGGCATCCTCCAGCTTCTCCTGCTGCGCGACCTCCGCCTCGAGCGCCTCGACCTCCTCTTTGAGCCGGCGATTTGCAAACCGCAGCTGCTGCAGCTCGTACTGCCAGCTCGAGCCGCGACTGACTTCGAGCTCCTCAAACACGTTGGCGTCGAGAGGGTACGTGACTGCTGGGCTGGTGCCTCCGTTGCTCAGCGTGTCTACTCCCGAAGAAGACGCTGCGTCGTCAAGCGGTCGGATCTGCACCAGCACCGGCGGCGGTGCAACACGCAGCTTCGCATCGAGTTCGTTCCTCCCGCAGCGATAGAACACCATCAACACGCCCACCACCCCGCCCGCCTTTGTCCTCAACCGGCCCCACATCGTCGTCGCCCTCGTATGCGTCTCCTCCTCTCCCACCGGACCCTCCTTGGCCTTCCCGGCGCCGACACACATATCCTCCTTGAGCGCCTCACACACGCCTTCCGCGCCCTCCACGACGAGCGTCGCAATCCGCCGCCCCATCAGCTCCTCAGCTGTGTACCCCAACACATCCTCCACGCCCGCGCCGACAGCGACCACGGCCCCCGCCGACCGCCCACGCCCCGCGAGCTGCACCCAGACCTCGCGGTACGTCATCCTCGCCGTCTTCTCCCGCTCTCCTTCGGCCTGCACAGGAGCAGCGACTCCCCCAGCGGCACGAACGACGTCCCCCCAGCACAGCCTCGGCATCGCGCGCGCGCGGCCACTGAGTATGATCGCCTTCCGTCCCTTCCCCGGCTCGACGTGCAGCCGGCCCCGGCACTCGACCCACACATACACACCGGCCTTGGTGCGCGCCCGGAACAGCACGTCAATGATCCTCGCCTGCACCGCCCCGAGTGCGTGTGGGTGCGGTTGGTCCGCAGCGGTGGTCTCGTCCGCAGCCGCCGACGAAGCAGACGGGAGGAGGGTCGAGCTCTCCTTGAGCTGGCGTTCGAGGGGGACGACGTCCTCGGGGTGCGCGAGGTCGGCGAGAGACTTGCCGACCAGCTCGGAGGGGGTGTACCCGAGGACACGGGTGACGGCGGGCGCGACGTACTGGAAGGCGCCCTTGAGAGAGACGACGTGGATAAAGTCCGGGGCGTACTCGAGGAGGATGAGGGAGAGGGGGCTGTTGGTCGTGCCTGGCGCGGGCGGGTTTGCGGAGACGGGTAGAGGGGCCGGGGCGGTGGTCGCGGTGGAAACGGGGAGAGAGCGGAGGAAGGAGGTCGATAGGAGAAGTGCGGACAGAGTCGGTGACATGGTGAGCTGCGGGATGGTGTACGTTCTGCGGTGCATGATGGGCTGGTCGAGGTGCAGAGCATGGGCAGCAGCGGGGGCAGACGGGTGGCCGAGGCTGCTGGGCTCGGTGGGGACATAGGTGCCGTCGCGGAGCTTGTCGAGGATGATGTTGGGCTGCTCGGTGAGGTCGACCTGGAAGCCGACATGGTATACGACGTCGTTGAGCTCGTGTTTGCCGCCGGAGACGCCACCGGTGATGGGGATGACAGAGACAAGGTTGATGAAAGCGCTTCCATCTTTGCGGAAGTTGACGATGCTGGTCTGGACCTCCTTATCGGCGGCACAGGCTTTTCGTAGAGTGTTGACGGCTTGTTGGGACGTAAAGCGGCGGGGCTCGCCACGGCGGACGGCGCCACCGGGGGCCTGGAGGAAGCGGCAGTTTCTGCCTAGGATCTCGTGCTCTTCGTAGCCCGTCAGACGGCAAAAGGTGGGCGAGCAATAGACGATCGGATGATCGTGGCGACGGGTATCTACGACGACGAAGGAGCAGGTCATATCGACGGGACCCAGTGCGACGCGAGGGTTACAGCGGGTCGCAACGCGGGCGAGAATAGAGAGGACATCGAAACCGGACGCAGAATAGACAGGCAGCCCCAGAGGTGATGGTGCGGAGATGTTGATAAGACTCTCCTTTGGCAATGGCGGCGACGGTCTATGAGAATTCAGACGATGCTATGGCACTTTCACTGTCGATACGCACGAGGTATAGGTGTTTGCGAATCCAGAGTTGGTCAGCCATGTGGAATTGAACGGAAGTACTTCTGCGCCTCCTCCTGGGGCCAGGGTCGGCGCCCCCGAGTACATGAAGGACGGGATCTGGAACTGGAGGCCATTGTTCTCGACAGCGACGGGAGGGGGCTGGTCGACGTTGTCGGACTGCAGATACCTGGAGAACGGCATCGTGGTCCTGGACAGACTCACGCAGGCCCAGGAAGCCTGCTTTACATACACAACCCGCAAACACGTGATGGCGGCGTCCACCCTCGCTCTATGACGTCACCACCGCAACCCGCTCCTTTCGCGGCGCGCGCGGCTTTCGGCGTCGGCCATCGGCGACCGCTCGAGGTCCCCGCCGCTCGCTGTTGCATCCAGGGTAGACGCTGTTCGTCGCGCAACCTGGCTTGGCAGAGGACGTGGACACCGTGGACTTTTCATTCCAACATACCACCCTGAATTCATATTAAACACGCCTGAGCCGGCTGGCTCTGTCGCACCCCGCAGTAACTTCATTGGCTGAACAGTACGACCCTTCGGGCGACCTGCCTCAGCATACGTAGCCTATGTATCACACTCACAGTACGCGGAAATTGCTCGAAACTTCTCGAACCAATACAACGAGGCACCGATCTCCGCCTTGCGCGCGATGGTGGCGTTGTGGTGACGCTGTAGGCGATGGAATTTACGTACAGGCGAAGAGGAACCACCCTGTATGTTTGTCGCGAAATCCCAGCAACGCCCCTGGTTCACAAGACCTTTGTATCAGGAACCAGGGTCAGAAGCTTATCAGCATTCCCTCGGTAACATCGCCGCTCTCCTCCCCATACACTCTCTCGACGGCTCGCACCTTCGCGCTTAGGAGCGCGCCCGCCATGCAAAAAGCGTTGAGTGCACGATTCACCACGCACCTCTTTCATTTCGTAGCACAACCTTGCTTGTCGCCACGGCTTCCACAAGCTTGCACTGTCATGAGAACAAGCCGTGCAATGCGTTACTCAGCGCACAAGTCGACGGAACGCAACCCAAGTTCAGCCTTCCATTGTATCCATTAGGCGAACCCGCATATGCTCGAGCATCGTGGCGTGGGTCCTGTCGGCGGCTAACATTCTCGGGCAGAGGAGGTGGAGGAGAAGGCTTGGACGCACAGGAGCCGGGTCAGCTAGTGGATTAGAATCCCAGGAGCGGATAGAATGCGACCGCGGCGATGGCTGGGGTATCAATGAGCCCTCAGGTCACTCGACGACGGTGATGTCGGAAGCTGGAACGACGAGGGTTGAGGCAGAGGTGGATATTCGGGGCCGTGTCTCGGACGCGGCATAAGCTCCTTCTCCCATTCAGGGTGCTCGCTAGGAATTGGACGACGATCCCATCCCACTCCTGGCTCGACCGCACGACCAGGATCAGTCCCGCGTGTGTTCCGCGAGAGATTCTCTTTAGCCCACACGTGCGGAACTCGGAATTTCGGCCATGGCATCTCCCCCAGCCGCGAAGGCTATATATATGAGGTGCCCGCTCGAGCGCACTCTCAAACGCACACGCTGACCTGGTCCCCGTTTCTCGCCAGTGACCGCGGAGCTCGGGTCTGGGAGAGATTCATCAGCTTCGAAAGAGGAGAGGGCGTACATAAGTACCTCGTATCCGTAATTGTATCACGCGCGCTCCTGCCTTCCTCCGGAATCAACCACACGGACCTCTCCGTTTCGCCCACAATGAACTCGTCAGGCTTGACTTGAATTCGGCTGATGCACTCCTCTGAGCACCCGGAGCAGTCGAATGCATAGAGCTGACCGTCCAAGAAAAATCTCACAATACCAAGATCAAAGCCCTCGACGCGTGCTCGACTCGCTAGAGCTATGTTACGGCAACTCGTCATGCTCGTTCTGTATAATCGATGGACCAGGAAACAGCAGATGACCGCAGAACCGAAGACAGATTTTGGAGTACACTGCAAAATTGGCGGTCCGACCTCGAGTCGTTGGCCTGATGATAGCATTGAAGCCTTTGATCAGCACAGCGGACAATGCAAAGAAGGGATAACGGAGCAGGGTTCGCAGAGCGCGGTACCACGTCAAAGGACTGAGGCGAAACGACATGCTAGGTGGCGGTGGAACAGTGAAGGTGAACCAATACGAAGGTGAAACCCAGCAATGCAAGGTCGCCAGGATGAGATTCCAGGTGTCCTCTCCTCTCTATCGCTTAGACACGGTCCGAAGATAAACACATGCCTTTATTTGGCCGCCTTCGATCTTTTTGGCGTTGATGACAGCGTGATTGATCGTAACTCGGCTTCCGCCTCTTCCCTCCATGCTCGCCGACGACGACGACGACAAGCACGATGCCCACAGTCAAGCTCGTTGTCATCGGCGCGTCCGGCGTTGGAAAGACGAGTCTCCGCGGCCAGGTACGACAGCGCGTGACTCACACAGGATGACCTTGACCGACCCCTCTGTTATCCTTTCAACAGTACATATCCGGGCGGTTTACGAATGGCTACAGAGCGACTATAGGCGCTGATTTTATCACAAAGACGCTGCCGCATCCCAGTAACCCAGCGGACACGGTGACGCTGCAGATATGGGTGCGTCGCTTTGTTCTCTGTGAGCCCGAACACTCGGCTCATCCGTCAACAGGACACGGCCGGTCAGGAACGATTCTCGAGCCTCTCGAGCGCGTTCTTTCGCGGTGCAGACGCCGCGCTGCTCATGTTCGACGTCAACACACCGGAGACGATGACGGCGCTCACGAAGTGGTGGGCCGAGTTTCGCGAGCGCGCGCCCCTTGCGGACGAGGACGTCGAGGATTACTGTTGTGTCGTGGTAGGGAATAAGACGGACCTGGTTGGCAGCGGAGGGAGGAACGGGGAGGGCCCGGTCACGGAGGCGGAGGCGCACGAGTTCTTGAGCGAGCTCATTCCGCTGAAATCCAGGTCACCTTCGCCGATATATCCATCCTCGTTGCAGGACGAGCTTTCGCCGGAGGTCGAAATGGACGCTTGTGACGACCCACTTGCGTCTTCGCAGGTCACCATCCGTCGGTCTTCCCCGCCATCGCCACCACAGACGCGCTCCGACTCCATTGCCATCTTGCCCAACGGCCACCACCCCGCCTCCTCCTCCTCACCCTTACTTTCCTACTCCCCGAAACACCGCCTCTCCAAGTCCCGCTCCCGCTCCTCGTCGCACTTTTACTCCGGCACAATGACCACGACACACACCACGCTCACAATCTACCACACCCCCTCCTCGTCCCTCTTCGACGTCTACCAGTCCGCGCGCAGCTCGCCCGAGCCGTGGTCCTCCCCCTCCTCCTCCTCCTCCGCCTCTTCGAGCGCACACCCCCGGCGCCAAGGCACCACGCGCAAACGACGCTCGACAGGCAGCGCAAGCTCCGAAAGCGCCGCCACCATCACGCCCAGCCGCTTCGCCCGCGAACACGCCTCGTCGTCCGCCTCCCTCGCCTCCCAGACCGCCGAGGACCACCACCCCGCACCCGACCTCTCCGCCTCCACCCCCTTCCCCCTCCCGCCCCCACCGGCACGCGGGCCCAGGCTGTTCTTCACGTCTGCGAAGACGGGCGAGGGCGTCGCGGATGTGTTTGAGTATATCGCGGCGCGGGTGGTGAGGCGGTGGGAGTATGAAGAGCGCGTGGACGCGCGCAGGATGCATTTGCTTGATGAGGGGAGGATCATGGTGGGTGTCGGGCAGATGGGGGGTGTGCGCGGGAAGGGCGTGCGGGTGGTGGCTTGCTGTTGAGTCCGACTGGGAGGACGGATGAGTCGTTTTTTATGTGTTTTTATGGTTGGTTGTTCTCATTCTGGGACGGAATATATGTACAGTGTATCACGCGGAATGCGTGTGTTCATGTCAATTTGCTGTCGACCGTAACTCGCGCCCCTTCCAAGCGCTGTCCGTATAAGTACGGTGTACGCTATGCCCTGCGATGTCATTCCACCGCGCCTGCCCTCCACACCCAGTCCCACTGACACCAGAAATCAGCTGAGCTGTGGCTCGCTGTCACCATCCGCTGCCGGAGAAGTGACCCTACCTGAGACCACGCATGTCAGTCGCGACGAACGCACCCTCCGATGCCTCACTCGGCATGCTTCCTAAAAACTCGTGGGCTACCTGTTCGCGATTGACGCTCCGCGCTCCCAGTCTCCCGTCTGGTGTCCCATACATCTGCCGATTGTGCACCTCGTACAATTGTCACTCGATGGATGGCCACCTTCATCTGGAAACGCATGTTCGTGAGGCACGTACCTTCTGGCTATGTAGGCCGCGTGTGCTTGTAGACCGCATAGGAACTGAGCGACGGGCCCGGGAGATCGCGGCTCACGCTGGCTTGCGGCGTGTAGGTAAGATTCACCGCTGCGATATCGAATGCGAAATCAAGAATTTGCTGTGCACAAGAGTTCATTATGCACACGTTGACCACCAAACTCAAAACGCCGGAAGGCTTTCTTCGCTCAGAGCAAGGTCACCGTGAGGGCTGCTGAAATTCCGAAAGACAGTCCTTGGCATATAACTGGGGCAATCTGCGCGAAACTTCGCTGGAAGGAAGCGAAACGATAACACGCCGCAGAGCCGAAGAATGAGGCTCCCGGGCCAAGGTGCCGTCGATTTGCGACCAATCCTTCGTGGTCATACTTCGTCCCCGTATGATACTTGTCCTGATGCTGTTTCTGGGGGGCGATCGTCGCGAGGACGGCACAGATCCAGAATCCGGAGTTCGGTGATCGCATGCATAGAAGGAGTTCTAGCCATTCGAGGCGTGGAAGCGCTCGAACATCAGGATATCGTTCCCAAGGCGGACCTACGCATCTAAAGGACCGCACGGTTGGCGCAAATTGGGCTGCGAATGGCAAAATTGAACTCACCAGAGAGTATAGTCAGGGATAACGAGTTCAATGTTCTGGCTGACAAATTCCATCAGGAAAACCTTACATCCTGAAATGGATCACATTATTGATCACCGTCTCAAATATTGCCGTCTGATGGTAATTCCGAAAACAGGGCTCACCGAAGCTAATCTTTGGCTAGTCCAAGAGACGCCAGATAAATTAGTGCAAAATTAGTCACCACTGTAGTTGAATGTGCAACGTCGTACCCTATTAATGCTATCTAGTAAATGATCCTATACAAATGTCGATCTGTGAAGGTATTAACGAAAAAAGTGTCGCATGTGTCGAGAACATTGCTGCTTGTCCATTCCGGCGGAGCGACGCGCCCGAACTTCGGGAATAAATGAACGCTACGTCGAATGTTGGCTAATGGGATGACACTGCAGATTCTACCGCCGTCGGGGTCCCTGAGTTGAGTTATCTTGTGAAGCCCGTGATGACGCTCCGGATCCTGAAAGGCACTGTACCACTCAACGTATGCGAGATGTTGTGGCACGGCGAAGTCACGATCAGTGAATAGAACCGAGTGTGATTTCTCCGGCAAAGAAAACACGACGCGGACTCGCCCAATGCGGTAGCCTGCATTTACATACACCGCCGTGAATACCAGGACAGACTGAACAAATATAACAATAATCTACCTTCAATCCCCGTTGTATCCCCAGTGCCGTCGTTCACCAGTGCAGTGTCGAACCGTCCGGGAACTAAGCGATTTCGACCATCTTTCTTTTCCGGTCTTACGTGTATCGAATCTGCCGTCGAAGCGAGACCTGTCACAGGGTCCGAACGAAGGAGTTTGATCCGATGCCAAACAGGCACTCTCCGGAAAGGGATTTTTATGAACCACAGACGGCGTTCAAGTTGGCGGGATGTAAGATGAGGCTCGTTGATGAGTGCGACGTATCGACGTAAAGCTGTCAGGAAGAACGTCGCGCCGTAGTCTTTGGTAAGGTGTTCAAATGGCACCGCACGAACCGAAGGGTTCTTCGCCACGTGGAGTGCACGGTCAAGTTCCAGTCCAGGAGGGGACCACTCTTTCCGTGGCACAGCTGGCGCCCCATCACATCGCCACCTGACGTACTGCGAGTGCCGTAAGATCTTCTCCTTGCGTTCCACCCATAGGGTCATTTGGGAGAACTCATCTTTATGATTGGTCGCGGCATAAGCTTCTTTCGCAAGGTCAATATGAAGGCGCTCCGTGTATTGCGTGTTGACGTTGTCAGTTGTGCCATAAAGCTTGATCGCGGAGACGTAATGTTCGGCCCAATGGAGCTTGGGGATATTGAAGGAGTCACGAATGCCGAGATCAATAAAGATGTCTTTGTTTCTGTGAAAGTCTTCAAGTGCGTCGTCAAGGAGCTCAAGTGTCTTGTCAGTATGAACGGGGTATTGCGCGAGATAAAGGAAGTCGAGCATTGCCCGAACGGCGGAAAGGAGCCGGGCACTGGACAGTCCGCCAGGGAGGGGGGCATCAATAATCAACCCCAGCAAGATTCGGCACATTTGATCGTGCTCTTGGCCAGTGACGCGAGATAGGGTCGAGATTCCCTTGACGAACAGGCGAACGTTATGATTGGGAGGCATACGACGACAGCGCGCGTCAATTTCGGCAGCCCCGTACGCCTCAATGATCCATCGAATGAGATGTTTCAAGATCCCTTGATAGAGTTGGTGTAAGACATCGGGTGTGATAGAGCGATAGATATGGGTGTACGGAAGGTCTTTCCAGTAAGGATCGACCACTGGTTTCACACCTGCTTGCTTGCATGCCTGAAGGAAGCCAGCAGGATCCGTCTCGAAAGAGTCGAGGATTTCCAGGATCTTGGGTAGGTCACGGAGGACAGCTCGGTCCCGACGATCATACTCGCCCAAATTGTCGCGCGGTTTATCACATGTCGGGCATTCTCCGGTGCAGGTGCAGGTTGTTAGCACCTGCTCAGGATAATCTGTGACGACACAGGCTAAGAGTGGATGGAAACGGCGCTTGAGTGCATCCCCGGTGGTCATGTGAATGCCGTGCTTCCCAGCAGATTTCAACGGCGCAAGGACTCGAGCCATACACGCGTGATATAGATTGGCGAGCAAGCGACGTCGGGCAGCTTTATTAGTCACATTCTCCAATCGCGTCGTCGGGAGATAGCCAAGTAGAATATATGCACGATTTGAAGGCTTGCGACGGATTTCCTTGGGAATATTCCCGATCGTGAGGTAGATGGGATACGCTGATTTATTGCGAAACAGGGTAAGCTGCGTCTTGTCCGTGGATATTATGATCGGGACAATTGTCGCGCCAGGGTTATCTTTCTCGAGCGCTTCCTAATTGACAGGCGTGTGAGTAAACATGGACCCACAACCAAACATATAAAGTTGACCTGCGTTGACCACCACCACTTCCCCGTATGCATGTCGTGATACATTCGAACCGTTTTCCCTCCATCCGTGTAGTGCTTCTCCGGAACGAAGACTAGGTAAGCCGTGAATTCTGGATCACCCAACAATGCTCTGATACAGGCAATGACATCGCGGAAAAACACGTCGCAAACTTCGTCTCCAATCAACACCTCGTGTCGCTGAAAGCGGGGCCGCCCTGGAAGACCGTCGATGACTCTATCGAGCTCCTTGGTGCTGGCAAAGGAGATGCCAAGCTTCTCGACAACCTGGATGCAATGAGATGTAAGTAGTCGGCGGTCATTACTGCGGAACTGGTCACTGACACCATCGATTTTCATCAATTCCGTGAAGGCGGTCGAGCTTGGGCCGCGCAGTTTCGCCCATCTGGCGATCTCCCAGTCCAACTGCGATGAAAACGGTGCAAAGGGGTTTTCGGTATCGCCAAGATCCTGAGCATATTTCTCGTTCGTCGTCTTCTCGTCTTGTGAGTACACTGCGCCTGCCGTGGATATAGGAAACTTGACAACAAATGGTTCATTTGACAGTGATTCCTCGCCCCCTCCTCGTAGTCTCGCCGCAGGTTGGTGAGAAGTCGGCATAACGTCGTCGTCCTCTATCGTCGGCGTGTGATCTGGCAAATGCTCGCGTATGGGTTCCAATCCGACTTCCTGTTCCGCGTTTGAGGCATCGAGTATGTCCTCGTCCTCTTCGTCCTCGTCGAAGGCTACTCCATCAACATCATCTACTGGTTCGAGGACTTCGTCATCCTCTTCTAATGTACGTATAGTCATTAATCCTGGCCGGACTAGGCTGAATTTTTCTTACCGCAATCAGTGTAATCACCGAAAAAATCGCCAGCTGGCTCAACTGGTATCACCTCCTCCTGTGGAATGCCTGGCAGGTCCGTCAGCGGCGCGTTGGGCAGTGGGATGTTGATCGATGGGAACGTGTTCGTAGATTTGGAGTCCTGCCATTCCTGGGTGTGGCAGCGCGGGTCGGTGCTGATACGTAGGTGATTTTTAAGGCCATTTCGCTTGATTGACTGTCCGCAACCTTGACAGGTGACGCGCATAGCAGTTGATCTATGCCAGGCAATTGAGTATAGTTTCGAAGCCTTCAACCCAACCTCGCCATGTCCCGAGAAGAACTCCGCCATCATTGGGAGGAAACCCCGCACTAGAAGATTTCGGTCTTCCGATTCAATCCGAACCTTCCCGTTTGATTTTTCTGTTTTTCTTTCTTTCTGCCAATCCAGCGCTCACACTCTCCTTTAATATTTACCCAAAGCACACTCTCTATCATGCCGAAGATACCCCCTACGAAGTCTACAAAGTCAAAGCCTGCCGCGGCTGGTGTCGCAAAACAACAAACTTCGACTACCAGTCGCAAGAAGCAAGTTGACGTGGAGGCCAACGCCGCCCCCCAAAGTATGTTCATAACACTTTGTTGTGTCCTGTCCCATACCCACCCTCATATCATGCAGATGCTCGCTCATTGAGGTCTACCACAGCTGGACGAGGTGCTGCCCCTACTGGTCGTCAAAAACGACCGGCTTCGCCTTCGAAAAGCCGAGCACCAATTGCGAAGAAGGCGAAAGGTTTGTGTTAAAAATCTCATACACTCTACCTTCCACTGACCTCCACGAAGCGGCGCCTGCTCCCACACGCACCACTCGTCGCACGACTGCGACCGGCTCGATCTGTAAGTGCAGTCTCATCTTATATTTGCGTTGCAGATGCTAATACCTCCACAGCGTCGACTAGGAAGCCCCCCGCTGATATCCCCTCAGAGGATGACGAGGAGCCCGATGAGCCTCTTCCGGCACGTTCTCGCCGTGGATCAAAGGAGGAGGCTTCCCTTTCCGATAACGACGAAGAAGTGGAAGATCAGAACTCCAATGAAGACGACGAGGAATACGACGACGAGCTCGAACGTCTTGACGCGAAGTGTCTCAAGACAACTCTCGTCGCGGAGGTAAGAAAATCTTTTGTAACATGATCTTTCTCCACCACTGATGCTGTCAAAGCGCCCACGTTGGGCTGCCCAGACTGCTGGTCCCGACGGCGACGAAGACGAGAGCGAAATCATCCCTCGCCAAGATATTGAGGTCATCAGTGGCACCGAGTTTGAGCACAAGGATGAGGACGATGAAGACGATATTCCTGATCATTCCGCATGTGATGCAGCGGCTGAAGGTGAAGAAGCCGACGAAGATGGTGCACTTGAGAGAACGAGATCTGTGAGATATATTGACTCCACTTCTCTCAATACTTTCTGACGCACCCATAGGCAGCTTCTTCGAGGCGTGCATGCGAACGCAGAGCCGAGGTATGTACATAACCAGCGTGCTCAATTGCATCACTCATCATCTCCTAGGTACCGAGGTGGGGCAGTGCTGATTCTGAGGTTTCCGAAGCAGGCACTGCCTCCGATTCGGCCAACGTTCAAACCGCCATCTCCAACCCAGCCAATGTCAACGCTAGGTGGCCTCTTCAAGCTCATTATAATCCTCCTCCACCTGGATCAAGGAACCTCTCCCTGACGTCTCAGCCTGCCCCCCTCCATACCTTAATCAAGGCTGCAATTCGCCAGGTTACTGGTGATGCCCTTTTCGTGGATATGTATCCATCCGTCGCCACGATCGATGACTACTTCCGTCAAGTGCTAATCAAGACGGCTAACGACTTGGAGTACTTCGCGTTGTCTGACCGCCTCACCACAGACAAACCACTTGTGGACTTCATTTCTCGCTTGGTGTGTTGTTCCTTTGTTGTGGCTGTTGTTAAGTTCCTTTGTTAATTATAACATAGCTTGGGACGCGCTTATCTAATGTGCGTTGCGGGGCCAAGAAGATTACTCTTCCGAAGGTTGAGACCTCCTTCAATCTTGGAGGGACGAGTGACGAACGTCAGGAGAAGGCCAAGGCACTCTTGGCTAGTCACGACTATATGTATCCTCGACTCAAAGACGTTTGTTTCGACTTTTGCCCTATTAGCATGGTCCTTACTCACCCAACCTTTGTAGGGTAACCTCATCCTTCGAACAAAGCCCTTTCATCACCCAATCATTGTTTCCTCAATGCGCGAATACTTTTTCTCTGCGACGCGGGGATCAATGGCTAGCAAACACGCCGCTCGTTTTGCCTCGAGCATTCCATCAGGCCCCCAGGCCCTTGAGCTCGAGGTGCCCCTTCCGATGGTTTGTACCATTGCCACTGCGGTATGTCCTTCTTACATTTGATCCGTTCCATTGCTTACGCACACTCCCACCTAGGTCTATGCCTCCATTAATGATTGGAGCAGTGGATTTTTGAAGAAGTCCGAGTTCAATGCGGATGAGTATGAAGATGTCTATCGCGGCCACGAGATGTTCCTCAACAACATTCGTACAAGCAAGCCTGGTGCGTACCACCGGTTGATGGCCGACCTTTACAAAGATGTCTCGTGAGCGCTGTTTTGCCACCTCTTCAACTGATGACTGATGGGAGTATGTAGGGACTCTCAAGCTGCCCCCTCGGCAAATATTGTGGCAAACAACGCAATGTCAATTCTCGACCTTGATGCTATGGATGAGTGATTCCTGGGAAAACTTGGTCCTCCGTCACTCCTTCCCCTCCTCGTATCACTTGTTGCCCTTGATACCCCTTGATTGCCCTACCCTCTCGTAATCTACTGTCTTGAATATAGTTGTATATACTTCTTCCTAGTCCTACACTACTATTACATATATAACCCCCCTCCTCCCCGAGCTACACACTACCACCAACATGATCTGCTAGCCTAATAAATTGCTTTAATCCTTTCAAGATCATCAGATCTCGTTTTCTGGGCAAGTGGCACTTGTATGTGTATCGTCGCATTAGTGAGCATTGACAGGAATCTCTTAAAACCCTCCATGAACAAAAATTTTCAGAGTGCATTTGCCAACGACTTTTTATCTTGCTCAACGTGTGCATTGCGATAAATATGATCAGTTGGGTTCAACTTCGAAATTTCTGGTCATTTCCGATCTATTTCCACTCATTTCGATAAAATACAGTCCATAGTGCTAAGTTTCATATGTAGGGTTTTCCTGATGTCAGTACCTGCTGGCAGGCGCCGACATCATCTTCAGAGTATCTGAGGCTCGAGTAGCCGTGCAGATGTGATATAGACAACGAGGAGGCGGGATTTTGAAAAGATGCAGAGAGATTTCTGTTGGTCATATGATGGAGGACAACGAGCGAATCCAGACGGCCAGGGTCTGCGGAGGGTCTTAATGGCTTTGGTAAAGCAGATGGAGGATTGTCGACACGCAGGCCGTAAGGAACTCGAGTTTGTATCTCCAGGTATTTTAATTGTTCGATCGTGCATAGACAGTCGAAGGGAAGGTCCATGTCCGTCAGCGAAAGACGCGTAACCATGGGCAAGCACATCAGGTGCAGCAGATGGGTTTGGAGTTGAGCCGTGAAATCCTCCCATCCCACACCACCAAGAAAAGCACGGAGTTCGAGCGTCTGGAGCTTGGGTAGCCGGCGTGCCAGAGAACCCTTTTGAATCGAGCTCCTCCCAAGGCGCTGATTCGTCGGGAGAACTGTCGTATGGCACGTGAAAACATAGCGATATGACGAAGGACACGAGGCGCGGATCGCTTTCGATGAGAAGATCAAGACGCGAGTTTGCCGCTTCGTTATCGGGAATAAGATAGACGTGCAAGGAACGAAAGAGCACCTTCTGTGACGGCTCCCGAAAAGAAGAGGAAACGAGGCTGCAGGCGCGTAGGGTGCTATCAGCTCCTGCGAGACCCTCGACGATTGCATCAATAATCTCCTGCGGAAATGCGGGCGATGGAGCGGGCGGCATCACGCGAACCGTCCGGTCGTTGTGCTATGCGGAGGGAGAAGGGTGCGAGGACGGAAGACAATGGGAACTCCAGACCACGGGGCGACCAAACGACGGGACGGAACGAAACGACGCGAGTACGGACAGAGTGAAAGAAGATAACCGAACACGCGGGACGATCTAATCTAATCGGCACATGTGTCGTGCAAGCCACCTTCCGCAACCTCCTCCGCTCCGCGACGTCGTCTCCGCAGAACCGATCGTCCCACGGCCAGCCGTGCTGGGAACCCCGCACCCCCTCCTCACTCTCAAATGTTAACCATCCCTCCGCAAGACAATAGGCTCCGCTGCGCAGCCGCTTGGCGACGACCATGGGACCGAAGTAACGAGGCCGGTACTTCCTCCCGACGTCGGGCTCGTTCTCCTTGTTTAGGACCATCACGAGCTTGCCAGGTGCGAAATCGTAATCGTGGATGACGTTCTTGTGCCGCCCCTCGAAGTTGCGATGGATTTGTAGCAGTGGGCCGATGGTCCTCATCACGACGTTCTAGTTGGATTGCGCAGTTGACGACGGGTTTGGCGTCGGAGAGTTTGGTTGTACAGCCAGGGAATAAGAAGGTGGCCTCAGTGATGTGATGGGTAGGAGAAGTTCTGCTCCCATCGCGCCCTAGTCAGGTGGGTATCCATAGCGCCTTCGAGTCGTGATGCTGTCCGCCCAGAACATGTAGCTGGCGTGTTGAACCCTGACGCATGTCTCCGCCGCAGACCTTCGCCAACGAGTCCCCGAGGTGATGTGTCGATGGGGAGCAATTGAGGAGATCGTCATGCACAACAGGACGCGTGGGTAGCAGCGGCGGAGCGGCTCGCGTCGAAGGATGGGATTCGGCACATTCGTATCTCGGCGTACAACTCGCAGGCGAATGGCGTTGTCGAGAAAGCGCATGGGCCGATCGAACGGAAACGATCCCAGTGCCGCTCCGTTCTCCTCCACTCCGGCCGCCCAATCAAGCTACGCCGCCCCTGCACAAGGTACTTGTACCTGGTATGTGCATGGTATCAGCGTATATCGTGGTGAACAGCTTCGCGGTCATCGACACGGTAGGTGCCAAGATGACCTTCTCGAGCGAGCGCGTCTGACACGCGTGACAGGTTTCGAGGTATCACTTCACGTCGTCGTCGAGAGCTGGCCGCCAGAAATGATCGGCGATGGTGGTTTCGAGTGCCGTAATGCCCGCGATGACCAAGTTCGTCGTGCGCCGCCTGCAGATGCGAAGCCGATCTGCCTTCCAGGTGACGAGCTGGTGCCTCCCCCTACTCTCCTTTCTCCACAGACGACCTCCACGGACGAAGAACCTGGACGCACGTTTTAAAATCCTCACGGCATTCGCATCGAGATTCGGCTTCTCAAGTGTCCCGAGGTACGTCGCGATCTCCTTCAGCTCTACCTCCCACCACTCACACTCCTCCCTCCACAGAGCTCGACTTCCGCGTTCTCCCCGCCGCTCGGCCTTCAACACTCCGCCACACTCAGCCGCGCAATCGTGCTCGCCATCCACACTCCTCCGCTCAAGATCGCTTCCACCCATTCTTCCCCGTTGCCCGCGTCGTCATTCCCCTCATCCGCGGTCTTCTCGTGGATGTGTTTGAGTATATCGTGGCGAGGTTGGTGAGGCGGTCGAAGTTTGAGGAACGCGTGGAGGCGAGGTGATGCATATGCTGGATGAGGGGAAAGTTTGGTTGAGTGTCGGGCAGATGGGGAGTGCACGGAGGAAGGCCGGAGCGGCGGCATGCATGTTATTGAGGTAGCAGATGAATGAGTTAGTTTCTATGCGTTTTTATCATTGGTTGTTCTGATTGGGACGCAATGTATATACAGTGTATCACCGGTCTGCATCTGTATTGCGGTGGGCGACGCCTTCGAGGCTGATCATTGCGAGTACAACGCTGAATAAGAGCGGTGCAGATGAAGGGTGGTGCATGTGGTAGAGGTACTATCCCAGATCCAGTCAGTCGTAACATGAGTTGTCCTTGTGGAACGACACTAAATACAGCTGCAGAGGTGCAGTCGCAGGAAGTTTCGTTCGTGCGGGCCTTTGTGTTTCTTGGCCATGAGTGTGGCTCATGTGCATGTATGCACCCTTGTCCCCCGAGTAGCCGACGAGCAATCGGCCCGTACAGGACTGCACATCGGCAGAGAAGCCTTGACTACGCCCCATGCTTCACTGCTCCAGGATCCTCTGGCATCTTTGAGCTGGGCATTGGAGAGTCTGACCATGATGAGATGTGCAGGCTTTGCGACGCCACTTTGCCTTAAGAACTGCAGCTTTTAGCCGGCGTCCGAAAGCAGACTGGTGAGCTGGGCTTCAGATCTGGAGTCACAGTTTAACAGGATGGTTTCTCAGTGCATTTGGTTCCAGTGGGTGCTCCTCGACATTGCGGGATAAGGCGGGAACTCACCAAAGCAGGACAGGTCGAGAAGTGTGTCGTGGTCATTACAAACGAGGCGTCATTGTCAATATAGATTGAAGTCATGGAAGCAAAGAAGTCACAGTAGGCATGATCGCCATCGCTACCAGAGTCCCGCTTTCTTGCTCGCCAACCACGGGCTTTCGCCTTCGACATATGATATATTGCAATGGGCACTGAAACATTGGGGTATTTTGCATCTACGGTACAACGTTCATATCCAAAATAACCAGGCAGCCCGTTTCAAACCCGAGGCATACATGGCTACCTGAAAATGTATGGGCCGCGCTGAGACGAAACTGAGGGGGAATCCAGCAATCATGGGAAGCACCCATGATCCACACTTTGTTATCAGACATCGAGAGCTTGAGATCTATACTGCGTGTGGGGTCCGGTACGGGGTAGGCAATTCTGAAGCTCCCTAGTCCGTTCCGGAGGACCTTGCTCGAGTCTGGCAATGTGATGTCGGGGCCTGTCAATATGCACGATTCGCCTGTCCACCTGTCCCAGATCCGGACTGTTCGTTCCAATGCTGAGGCAGAGACGACTCGACTTCCGTCCTGTGAGAACGCAACAGCCCCACTAACATTTCATGGCCAATCAGCTCTGTCTCGAGCTCGCCCGTTGTCGTGTCCCAGATGCGGACAGTCCCGTCGAACGATCCGGTGATGACTCGGCTACCGTCATTGGAGAACGCAACAGCCGTCACTCCCTCTGCATGGCCCTCCAGTCCTGTCTGCACCTGACCCGTCGTCGTGTTCCAGATGCGGACAGTCTTGTCCCGCGATCCGGAAGCGACTCGGCTACCGTCATTGGAGAACACAACAGCCGATACTGGACCTGCGTGACCCTCCAGTTCTGTCTCGAACTCGCCCGTTGTTGTGTTCCAGATGCGGACAGTCTCGTCATACGATCCGGTGACGACTCGGCTACCTTCATTGGAGAACGCAACAGCCGTTACTGAAGCTGCATGGCCCACCAGCTCTGTCTGCACCTTACCCGTCGTCGTGTTCCAGATGCGGACAGTCTTGTCGCACGATCCGGAGGCGACTCGGCTACCGTCATCGGAGAACGCAACAGCTGTCACTGGACCTGCATGGCCCTCCAGTTCTGTCTCGAGCTCGCCCGTCGTCGCGTTCCATATGCGGACAGTCTTGTCATACCATCCGGTGACGACTCGGCTACCGTCATTGGAGAACGCAACAGCCTTCACTGCATCTGCATGGCCTACCAGTTCTGTCTCGAACTCGCCCGTTGTTGTGTTCCAGATGCGGACAGTCCCATCAAACGATCCAGAGGCAACTCGGCTACCATCATTGGAGAATGCAACAGCCTTCACCGCATCTGCATCGCCCACCAGCTCTGTCTCGAACTTGCCCGTTGTCGTGTTCCAGATGCGGACAGTCGATCCGGAGGCGACTCGGCTACCGTCATTAGAGAACACAACTGCCGTCACTTCATCTGCATGGCCCTCCAGTTCTGTCTCGAACTCGCCCGTTGTCGTGTTCCAGATGCGGACAGTCTTGTCATACGATCCGGTGACGACTCGGCTACTGTCATTGGAGAACGCAACAGCCTTCACCGCATCTGCATGGCCCACCAGCTCTGTCTCGGACTTGCCCGTTGTCGTGTTCCAGATGTGGACAGCCCCATCGAACGATCCGGAGGTGACTCGGCTACCATCATTGGAGAACGCAACAGCTGTCACTGGACCTGCATGGCCCACCAGCTCTGTCTCGAGCTTGCCCGTCGTCGTGTTCCAGATGCAGACAGTCTTGTCATACGATCCGGTGACGACTCGGCTACCGTCATTGGAGAACGCAACAGCCTTCACTGCATCTGCATGGCCCACCAGCTCTGTCTCGAACTCGCCCGTTGTTGTGTTCCAGATGCGGACAGTCCCATCAAACGATCCAGAGGCAACTCGGCTACCATCATTGGAGAATGCAACAGCCTTCACCGCATCTGCATCGCCCACCAGCTCTGTCTCGAACTCGCCTGTTGTCGTGTTCCAGATGCGGACAGTCCCACGGAATGATCTGGAGGCGACTCGGCTACCGTCATTAGAGAACACAACTGCCGTCACTTCATCTGCATGGCCCACTAGCTCTGTCTCGAGCTCGCCTGTTGTCGTGTTCCATATGCGGACAGTCTTGTCGTACGATCCAGTGACAACCCGGCTACCGTCATTGGAGAATGCAACAGCCTTCACCACATCTGTGTGGCCCACCAGCTCTGCCTCGAGCTCGCCCGTTGCCGCGTTCCGTATGCGGACAGTCTTGTCGTACGATCTGGTGACAACTCGGCTACCGTCATTGGAGAACGCAACAGCCATCACTTCCTCTGCATGGCCCACCAGCTCTGTCTGCACCTCACCCGTTCTTACACTCCAGATCCGGACTGTCTTATCCTCTGATCCAACTACCACGTGGCCTCCATCTGGAGAAATTGCGACAGAGAGCACCGGAGAACCATTCTGCATCACAAGGCCTGTCGGACCCCATGAGCTGGATAGACCAAGGATAACTTTAGGCACCCGACGGACATATGTAGCATAGACGCTGCGTATTAGCGATTCTGTCGGAATCCACACAAGTGCGGACTGATAAACTTCGAAGCAATTTTGTTGAATGACTTCGAAGTTCATCTGAAGAAACTGCCGGGTGTCATCAATGAGGAGCCGAAGATCATCATATTGAGCATTCGGTGCTTTGAAGCGCTTTAAGTCAAAATTGTTGAGCAGAATATCTCCCTGCTTCTAAAACATCACTAACCAATAGAGTAGCTGCTGCCCTTAGCAGAGAACCTGTCCCGGTCTGGAGTTCACCCACAAGACTGAGACACTCTATCCAATGGAGAAGATGTTCGTGGAGGAAATCATCCAAGATAACTATAAGATTGGGGCCAGGTTCCTGTACTTCCGCAAAATGAGATGCCCAGTGCCGGCATGAGTATTTGAGCGCTTCTGAGATCACGGAGATGTTATATGAAGAGTTGGTCCTCCCTTGGCGTGACACTGTCAAGTCATCTTCAACATTACACATGTTGTACTTGAGTGAGCGGTTCATGAGCTCCAAGCATTTGACGACTAGCATGCCGTGAGCTTCTGAAGGGCGTAAGGCAGGAAATGATGGGCAACGGCCTGGTGAACAACGTGTAGGATCTGTCACGAAGTCGGGGAACGACGCGTGGAACGGGGCGACCGCGGAATCCTCGTGTGTAGGAACATGAATCACAGGTGCGAAGGATGGTAAATAACGGTGCGCATCTATCTCTGACAGAGATATGACGGCTTCGATCGGCAACGGATTTTGGAGGAATACAATGACTGACAGGAGTTGCCGCATGGGGAGACGTTCAGCCTCCTCCTTTGATGCACAGGCCTGTTGCAGAATATGTCCGTAAAGATCGTCGATCGTCGAAGTTTGTAATGCGCTCGCAGAGTTTGGCTCTTGATTCGCCATGAGCGCGAGGCGAGACTTGTATAGCTGATCTCCATCACGGATATAGCGAAGGGCAGTGGCCGCATATATGAACAGTCGACCAGAATGTTGGACCAATCTGGACAACTCGGATGGCGCTGGCCATGCGTCCAGAGTCTGGTCAAGACCTAGACTCTTGATTTCTAGCAATGATTTCTCCACGAATCTGCAAATGTCGTCTTCAACTACACTATCCTTGACTTCGTGCAGCCAAAGAGCGGTCGAAAGTTCGGGGATGGAGCAGAAAGCACTGCGGATCAAGACTTCATCTCGACTGGTAATGAAAAACTTGAGAGGAATGGCTGACGCCGACCGGAGCATGAGCCGGATCAACGAGCCGACAATTCTATGGTCAGTGCATTCGTCGACCGCATCAATGACGATGATCTTGTAGGTCTTCATGCCCTGGCCGATACAAGTACGGATAGGGTGACGGATAAGCTTTTCGAACTGATCCTCCAGGTTAATGTAGGTCGGCTCCGCCAGCGTGGGATCGCTTTCGATAGCTTTGATGACTTCAGATCGGATGGAAGGCGACGAGCTAGCCAGCCCGTGAGCAATGGTCGGCACAATGAGCCGCGCATTGCGGGCATTTTCAGACACCCTCGAGCAGAAGAAACTAGCTCCGAGAACATTCTTGGAGTCGAGGATCTCGCACAGAGAGTGCGCAATGGTTGACTTTCCAGTCCCAGCCATTCCGACGAGCCAGTACACCGTTTTGCTGCTGTCAGTAGAAGCCCAATGTTTCATGTCTTCGAGAATCTGAACTCGCGTGCCTGGCATGCAGCCGGCAGGGTCCCCATATGACGACTGGCGAGTCTTGTGTGATGTCTCTCTGTGGCGAAGCTTATCGACAGAACCTGTTGACTTTCTGAGCGCCGCGAGCTCCAGTTTAAGCTGAATCAATATCTCACCTGAGTTCAAACGCTGGAAATTGATATCATATCAGCTTTCATCATGACTCCTTAGGTGGCGACGTTACCGTTAGAATATCCTTCACGGTTTCATCAACCGCTCCAACCATTGCGCGAGTAGGCAATTCCTCCACAAAAGGCGGCAAACCTGGTGCGCGCATTGAAGTCAATCATCAGGCACGAAAACGAGGACGCACTGTCTCCGCCATCATGAACATACATATGTCCTCCCGCGTTATAGCTATTGTAGTTGCCTCCGACGGCGGTGATGGAGCTATGACTGATGGAAGTATCACGAGCACCTGGGAACACAGAGACATGGCCGGCCGTGGCCCGAACGGGCAGTTGAATATCGATCTTAGGAAGCCTAAGTAAACGCACAACACCGCCTTCCAATGGATGAAAAACCTACCCGAAGGACGTCGCAAAGATTGCTAATATTGCGGAAGGTCGTCAGTATGGCCTCAGCGTCCCCTGTACTCTCCGAAGAAGCCACATGCGAATCGCGCTGCGATCTCAAGACGTCTTCCATTTGAGCAGTGATAGTGCTGCGAAAAGTAGCGTCAAGGGTGCAGTTACGGTGCAGTCATAGACGCACTCGCAAAATATCTGAATTCGGTGATCCAGAGGTGCACGTAAGCGGCCGCCGCTGTGTCTAGCGTACATTTCGACGATTGCAAGGATGATCTTGAGCTTGGCGTTGAGGTCTTCGACAAGCTCGTCCTTGTTCGTCAGCACACTCTGATGTCAAAGATGAATAGATTTCTTGCGGGCGCCGCATGTGAATTCACGTACGTCGTCCGTCTTACTGATATTCAGCAGGACTTCCGCCGCTGCCCTGACAGGTAGAAATAGATCGGAGCACTCGCAAAGCGCCTGAGCTACGCTCTTCAGTCGTTCGCAGGCAGCACTTCCGGCATCCGCGTGCTGAGTCGACGTTCCCGAGACGGACGCAGTGGTCAGAAGCCCGACGACTGCTTCACCAGTGTTGATCTCCGCAAGCGGATGTGTGGAAGATGCCCTGTTGAGAGTTGATGCGGGCGGGAGAGGCAAAGATGCGCTGTTCGTCGGGTGCGGTGCAAAAACCTGAGCGCTGCTGTTCGCAATACCTGCTATCGACGCTGCGAAGTTCGCCTGAGATATGATACGCTGAGCTATTGGCACTGTGAATCTCGCCTGCGCCATGATAGTGTCAGCTATCGGGGTCGCAACACTCGCCTGGGCCGCGAGAGGTGTGGAAAGGGTCGGCGGCGGCGGCTGCTGAGAGAAAGGTGTGCGAGGACGTGAAAAAGAGGTGAATGGATACATCCCCGATTGCGTAGATCGATCTGCCTGAGGTGGTCCTGGCATGTGCATGTACAATTCGTCTGCTTGATAGAGGACAAAGTGATGTTTGAGTACGCTGTTAAAGACGGCGAATGCGCAGACCATGTGGCCAGCGTTCGTTCGGGCAGGACGTCCGCTTAGGTCAGTTCCCGGGCGCTACTGTTCACAGCGCTAGATGATATGCGCACAGATAAGTAAGCACTCGGATTGACAAACAAAACAATCATAGCAGAGACGCGTCCACAGATCCAACCATAACCCACAGCCACAGCGACAACGATGGCTGCTCTTCCTTACACGCCACGCTCCATCACCACCGCGTCGTCCATCGTCCATCTCGAGTACAAACCCGCCGCTCTCTCGCCGGTGGCCCCAGGATGGACGCGTTTCGTCTGCATCAGCGACACCCACACCCGCTCCTTCGCCGTGCCGGATGGCGACGTGCTCCTCCACAGCGGCGACTTGACCAACCTGGGAACACTATCCGACTTTCAGAAGACGATGGAGTGGCTGTACTCGTTGCCGCACAAAGTCAAGATGTGCGTGCGTGCATCTGGCCAGTTCTCTGTCGTGCAGTTGCTTAGATAAAGTACCCTACCCGCGTTACGCTCGGGACAGCATCATAGCAGGCAATCACGACCTGACGCTTCACATCGACTACTATGAGCGGGAACACAGACGATGGCATCGGGATAGACAGGTGCGCTTCCGAGTTCTACGTGGTTGAAGACTTATTCGTGTTGCGTTTGCAGGACGTTGAACAGATCCTTGAGCTCCTTACAGGCCCACGTGCACGCGCGGCTGGCGTCGTGTATCTACAAGACTCGTCTCATACGTTTCAAACGAAGCCGAACGGTCGGACATGGAGTGTTTACGGATCACCAGTGCGTCATGGGTCCGCCGCCAATAGCCTCTTCGCGCTAAGTACGACTCGTTGTTCCAGTGGTCACCAGAGTTCTTCAACTGGGCGTTCAACTATCCGCGGGAGGAGGGAGAAGGTATGTCCAGCCCTCGTCTCTTATTCATCTCCCTCAAGTTTTTTCATCCTTGCCTAGCTCTCGTGGCGAAATTTCCAAAGACCGATATCCTGTACGTCCCATTTTAGACCATCCTGACTCCTGCTTCCTTCCACATCCCAGCTGCCTTCGACGCCTACACCTACACCTACTCACTACTACCATTCCTCCCATAGATTAACACACGGCCCGCCGTCTGGCATCTTCGACCGAACCCGCTGCGGCGATCTCGTAGGCTGCGAAGCCCTCCGTGCCCGCCTCCCTTCCCTCCGCCCGCGTCTCCACGTCTTCGGCCACATCCACGAGGCGCGCGGTGCGTACGTGCACGCTTGGGCTGAGGACGGCGCGTCCGCCTCTGAGCCGCCCGGGGCCCAGAATGAGGATGGGGACGACCTCTCGGACGAGGAGGACGATTTGGATATTTCCTTCGACGAGGAGGAGGGAGCGGGAGGCGGGGGAGGGGAGGACGGGGACGATGGTGATGGTGATGATGGTGGCGAGAATGGGACTGAGGCGACGAGGAGTACGCCGGGAAGTGGGGAGGAGGAAGAGAGGGAGGAGACAGTGTTTGTGAATGCTGCGACGTTCCCTGCTGGACGTGCGGCATGGCGAGGGACGCATCGTGTGCCGTTTGGGGGTCCGGGGTTTCAGGCTGTGGTTGTTGATTTGCGGGACTAGTAGGCGTGTCCGGGTGGGCCGGCGCAGCAGCACGATTGGAGGAGTTGGATTTGGTGCTTAGATGTATCGCTCTGCCGGACCATGTGGTTTGCCTTGTGGACTCACGCTACCGAACCGCATCATCAGGTCTAGCTCAGCACGCCCAGCAGCAAGAGACTTTCGAAAATTCGAACGTTTGCTCAGATCGAGTCGCTGCACAGCCACTGAGTAAAGGCCTCATGTCGGCGGGTTTGTGCACCGTGAACGATGAAGCATATGGTACGACGAGGTCAGCAACGTCGGTGACAGTGCGGGCGTCCCGTCAGCGCGCGTGGTAGTCCCGCGCACCAATGTTTGCTATCGCTTCGATTGCACTGACCGTACCACACGATCGTCATGGCTGCGTCATAGCCTAGTCGGGACGGAGGTGAGACAGAGGTGAGTTTCTCACTCACTCCCTCGCCATGTCCACCAAGTCACGCGTCCTCCAGAAAAACGATTCCGACGTCGTCATCGTCGTCGCCGTCCGCACTGCCATCACCAAAGCCAAGAAAGGCGGCTTCAAGGACACCCCTCCCGAGCTCCTCCTCTCCCACGTCCTCCGCGCCGCCTACGCACAGTCGGGGCTCGACCCCGTCCTCATCGAGGACATCTCCGTCGGCCAGGTCCTCCCGCCGGGCAACGGCGCCAACGGAGTCCGCATGGCCGCCATTCACGCGGGCATCCCCATCTCAACCCCCATCAACACCGTGAACCGCCAGTGCTCGTCTGGCCTCACCGCCGTCAACCAAATCGCCAACCAGATTGCCGTCGGCCAGATCGACATCGGTATCGGTGGGTACTACGTGTCCATCTAGCAATGCAAGATCCACACGGCTAACCTGGCCTTATATACCTAGGTGCGGGCGTCGAGTCCATGACGCAAGGCTATGGGCCCCAAAGCATGCCGCCCGAATACGCCGAAGAGATCCTCGCGAACCCCGTCGCAGAGGACTGCCTCCTCCCCATGGGCATCACCTCTGAAAACGTTGCCGCCGACTTCAACATCGCCCGCTTCGACCAAGACGCCTTCGCCGCCCTGTCCTTCCAAAGAGCCTCCTCCGCCTTCAAGGCGGGCAAATTCCGCAACGAGATTTTACCCGTTAGGACGAAGGCGACAGATCCGAAGAGCGGGAAGACGCTGGAGATTGTGGTGGATCATGATGATGGCGTGAGGGAGGGCGTGACGGCGGAGGGCTTGGCGAAGCTGAAGCCGGCGTTTTCGGATGCGGGATCGACGCATGCGGGGAACGCGAGCCAGGTGTCCGATGGGGCGGCGGCGGTGCTCTTGGCGCGAAGGTCGACGGCGAAGAAGCTGAGGTTGCCGATTGTCGGGAAGTTCGTGGCGGCGGCGGCGGTGGGTGTGCCCCCGAGAATCATGGGTATCGGGCCGGCGGTGGCGATCCCCAAGGTGCGTTCGAGTCTGACTCTTGCAGTTGTGACAGTACTGAGGCGCGATCATGTAGGTCCTTGACAAGACCGGCCTGTCCAAGTCGGATATCGACTTTTATGAAATCAACGAGGCGTTCGCTAGTCAGGCGATCTACTGCATACGCCAGCTTGAAATACCGATGGATAAAGTGAACATTCATGGTGGTGCTATCGCCATTGGACACCCGCTCGGATGCAGTAAGTGACTTGTCATCTCTTTCCATCCAAACCTGTCTTCATTCATCCCGGATCCTCACCACCTACGCACATAATCAACGTCACTAACCTCGCCCTCTCGTTCCAACCAGCCGGCGCGCGCCAGATCGCCACAGGCCTCAACATCGCAAAACAGTATGGCGCACGCGTTTTCGTCACCAGCATGTGCGTCGGGAGCGGCATGGGCATGGCTGCCGTTTTTGTGAATGAGCAGTGAGCTGGGCGAGGGACTGGAGTTGAGCGCGAAAAGGACCAGGATTGCTCGCTAGACTGTATATGTCGCACGGAGTTCGGGGTACTCGAAGTTCGGAGCGTTGAAGGGTTCGGTGGACGATGCCGCCGCGCCAACTAGGTTGTCGTTCAATTGACCAGATCCTGAATTCGTGGCTGCTGGGTGCCGTGCTCATTGTTTGCATAGATATTTGCGCTGTCGTACTATTGTAGACTTGCAAAAACGTTGTGCTCTGATTCAGCTTGAGTCGAACAGGGTTCTCCGCGAGAGTTCACCCCATTCTCGTTGAAGGCTGCTCACGATCAACAGTTAACAAGACATAGAGTGGCAGGAGCCGGATCCAAGGACCGTCTGCGGAATGCAAGGGGGATGTACAGCGAGTCGGGGTCCTCAAGATAGACAATTATCGCATCTGCAATGCTGCAGTAGTCTCACATCGCAGTTTCCATTAGGTACGGCGCTCTAGTAGAAAACTTTCTAGAAGTACGAATGTCTGTCTTGCCACGCGGTACCAGGAGTTTAGTAAAGTAAAGTAAAACGAACAAATGAACTGCGCGCTTTGAGTCCGAACAGAACCGGTCCCTCCCCCTCTCAACCACTGAGCCTCACGCGCCCGCCCCCGATGCCAGTGTATCCGCAGAACCCGACCGTGGCGACGGCATCGTGGTGCCCTCAGAGCTGGATGGCACCGTCGTACCTGGCGTGCCCGCAGATAACAAGTCGAGCCACCCAACACCGCCAGCGTCCTGCTGCGCATCCTCACCCGCAGCAGCGCCGGCACCAGAGGCATCATCACCACTTTTCGACGGCGCGTCCGACGGTGGCTGAGGGTGCGAAGAACGGGGAGGGGGAGGGGCAGCTGACTGATGCGGAGGCCGGACGTGGGTGGGCCAGTCGAGGCCGAACGACGCAGCAGAGGTGGCGGTGGCAGTCG
Source organism: Lyophyllum shimeji (assembly GCA_026008595.1). Lineage (NCBI taxonomy): Eukaryota > Fungi > Basidiomycota > Agaricomycetes > Agaricales > Lyophyllaceae > Lyophyllum > Lyophyllum shimeji. The sequence goes on from BRPK01000020.1 coordinate 48,598, forward strand.
CACCGCGGGGCGGGGGGTGGAGGGACAGTCCACCTTGGGGTAGCGCGACTCCGACTCCGACGCCTTTGCGCTGCTGCTCGGCCTCCAGGAACGCACTGGCGAACGAGTCACGGCTCACCTTGTCGTCCCCCGCACCGCCGGTGTCCCGCCCGTCGTCGCCGCGGGCGAAGCGGCTGTCGGTGTTCCCGTCGTAGCCACCTGCGCCCGGTCCCATATGTCCACCTGGGCCGCTGAAGAAGGGGAGACCGCCGGGGTGTGACGCACCCCCCGTGCTGCTGGAGCCGTGTTGTGCGCGACCCCAGGAAGAGATTTGCGGGCCGAGGGGAAAGTTGGAGTGGGGAGCGTTGAAGGAGTGGTGGTTGTACCCCTGTGCGTGCCCGTGGTGGCTGGGGGCGGCGAGGGAGGGTAGGGGGCGTTGTAGTGCGGGTACGCGGGGTGGTGCGGGGGTTGAGGGTGGTGCGGGTGGGAGTTGTTGTGCGGTGCCCGGAGTTGCGGGTAATACATCCCGTATGTCGAGTCCTCCCCTAGACCGTGGCTGCCAGCGGAACGCTGCATGGCGTCGTCAGATGCCGCAGACAAGGGATGTCCATGGTCGCCGTGACGTAGCATGTGGGAGGTGTTGACGTTGAGGGGGTAATCCAGGCGAGGCTTTTTGTTCTGCTGTTGGTCTTCGTAGGGTCGCTGGTGGTGCAGCGGGTGAAGGCGGTCGCTGGACATGGGATGCTGGTGGTCGTACTGTGGAATCGGGGGGAATGTCGGCAACGTCAGAGTGGACCGCGCACTGTCCGCGGCAGCTCGCTCGTTGGAGATCGACGGTCGGTTCTTGGGCTAAAGCGATAATTTTGAGAGGTCAAGAGGAAGAAGAAGGGGCAGCAGACGCACCTCCGTGATCACCCGAGCCGAAGGCTTGTAGTCCTCATCATCGTTGTTTCTTCCTGCACCCCCCTTCTTGGCAGACGGGACAAGGTCGTCGCCGTCGCCGTCCTCGTCGTCATCGTCTGCGTCTCCGTTGTCGTGTTTGGCCCCACCAGCAGCGTCGGAGAAATCTGCGGGCCCGCGGGTGTCCCTTTCACCAGTGTGCTGTAAAGGGGTGAGCGAGTCAGTATAGGGGGGAGGGAAGAACCGGTGCGTACGCGGAGATGGCGTTGCACGACGTCGCGAATATCAGTTGAGCAGTACTGAAAGAGTTTCGTGTCGTGTCCGTGCCTCTCGTCTAGATAAAAATAGAAGCGCTTGTCAACGAAAAAACCTTGGCGAGCAGGGACCGACAAGCTGGCGTTGAGGTAAGGAGGCGCGTACCGAAGATGATGACGGCGACGTCGACAGAGCAGAGAACACCGAGCTCGTGCGCTTTCTTGAAGAGGCCGTTCTTGCGCTGTGGCACGAGGGGATAAAAAAAGAGACAGATGCCAAGACTTGCGTCAAAAATAACTTTCTCCAAGGAGCCAGGGACGAATATACCTTCAGAAAGGTCACAGACCGATTGCGTTCATTCTAATTCAAAATATCAGTTACAATTCGAGAGGCGACGTCGAGGCGCGGTCGCAAATTTTCGTCACCGCCAGGTCCAACCCACACGTCACGTCTCGCGACAAGGAGGCTCCACTCACCGTAATAGGCTGAATCTCTATCTTTCTCCTTCCCATTGTGCTCGGTGTCGCTGAGCTGGCAGCGGTAGTCGCGGTGTGTGCTCGATGTGCAGTGGGAAGAGGAGAACGAGAAGCCAAAAAACAAGGACAAACTAAGCAACGGCGCGTCACAAGTTCACCGCGTCTGGTGATAACGAACCGAACACCGTCGTTGACTCTGACTGGCTGACTTCGTACGAGGACAATTCGATGAAGTGAACGTTGAACGTTGAAGGGTGAAGCAGCTGAAGCTCTAACTCACAGAGATGACCTGTGTCTGCAGCTTGAAGTGAGTGTGTTCATAAAGGTTAACCTGCGCGTAACTGACTCGGCTCATTCTTAGGGACAACGCCTTGACTTTCCTCAAAGGCCCGTATAAGGATGACCTCAAAGCCGACATTGTGTACTCCTTATCATCTTACACAAGCCAGCTCCTAGCCGCTGCTCCCGTCATAACTCGCCTAGCTTCCCAGCAATCAGCGTTGCAGAGCTGCTGCAGCTCTCGCACACCTGTTGACCCAGTTGGAGTGCGCACTGGTTCACTTACGGTGCACTCCGCTCCTATTTCTCAACGCCCACGTCTCACTTAGGAAGGGATGGGAATATGGACACCTAGTCATCTCCGTCTGTTCCGCGAGAACTTGAATCGTCACTCACAGGTATGTTTCTGCTTTCCGTGTACATTTGCTTCGTCGCGTGACCGCTTACTTTCGAACAGAAGACTTGTCGACACAATGTTCACCACGAGTAACGCGACGTCCTCCTTCCAGACCAAGCCGTCACGTCGTCGGGACCTTGGTCTCGCAGTCGGCGAGAGCTCCGGCACCACGACTGCCATCCTCCGTCTCAGTATCCATGTCCTCCGCCAAATCCAGGAATCCAGGAGGCATGACATTCTGGTCCCGATCGACAGTGATTAAGGCCATGTTAGACTTCACTGGCCTCCCCGCTCCTATTGGAAACCACGCAGGCCAGGAGATGGGCCCAGGCTGCACCGACCATCCTGGAGTGGACACGTTGAAGTTCGCAGCAGGGGCTAACAATCGAAGGGTGGATATCCCGAGTTTGGGGCCAGCTTCGGGGCAAGTGTGGTGTGAGGATTGACGGCGTCGGGAGAACCTCCGGTGATTGCGATGTCTCCGGGGCTTGCGGGCCTGCAGGAATACAGGTTGTCCCCACGAGTATATACCAACCGCGCCTTGATTTTACATTTTCCTGGCCTTCAATCGTTGGCGCCTGGCGGTTGTTTATCACCTGTGGTGAGGCCCTCGGACTCCACTCCCTCCGGGCTGGGGAAAGTGGTGCTAACGTTAGTGTAGACCCTCAATTTGTTGCTCTCACCGTAACAATGATCCAATATAACTTATAAGACTGCGCGGAAAAAAATAATCAGAGGAATCGAGAATCATGAATGGTCATTACGGATTTCATTTTGGAAGCTTGCGCCGTCCGAGTGAAAGAGGTGGCACACGCCAAAAAAGGTTCTTTTGAAAAAATAGGTCGGTACAGTACATCAAGCACACCGGTACGAAATGTAGCAACGTCGACCGTTAGTGAGAGACAAAAGCAACACGGGATCGAAAGCTAACTGGCAGAAAAACAGGAGCGAAATAAAGCAAACGCCGTCGAAGCATGCTGAACAACGGCTACGAAGAAGGAACGAAGTGGGAAAGAGATGACTCTACGCGAGTAGATACTTGGTAGTTGGATCAGATGTTGGAAACACCGAACTTGTCAGCGCCAGGCTTGAGCTTGTAGGTCGCAAGCGTTTCGAGGGCGTCTGAAGCAAAAAAAAATGTGACTAGATGCAGCAACGGCAGAAAGGAAGGACCTACTGTTGGCCGCCAGAGTTCCGCTGAATCCGACGATCAGTCCCAGAGATGCAAAGCCTTTGGCGTTGGAGGCTTCAGTGGGCGGGTAGGACCCTACGGATAAGATACGTGAGACTGAGGCTTGTTGACGGGAAGCGATGGTGATGAGATGACGGACCGAAAGGCGTGAGAGCGCCGTTGGACTTGTCGTAGACGAGGAACCCGATGCGCTTGAGGACGGGCGCATCTGGGTCAGCGGAAACGGAGCCGAACATCCCGACAAAGTATTGGTCGTCGGCATTCTTGGTCTTGCCATTGGGAACTGCGGTAAGTAGATGCCGGATCAGAGACGCGGCGAAAAACAAAGAAAAAAGGTTCTCGAGGAGCCCACCCGTGAGGTCGATAGTGTACACGGTGCCGGTGGGGGTTCCGTGCTGCTTGGGAGTGTCCGGGTTGCCGTTGGAGAGCCTGTACGTGGTTTCGATGCAGTTGATTTTGTCGGTGCCGACCCAGACTTTGATCTTGATGACCTTTGAGATGTACTGGTAGGCGGGCCAGAGACCGACTAAGAGAGGAACGTCGGATGCGCCGGCTGCGCTAGTATAAGCGACGGATGTGCTTACCATTCACGACATCGTCGAAGGGGTTCGGCGCGGTGGAGAAACCAACGGCCTCGGTAACGACTAGAGCGGGAAGCATGTTGTAGATATCAAGCGAAGAGCTGATGAGAAGAGCGAACTGGGCTGCTGGAGGTAGGTGAATGGACGAGCCTTTTATAAGGGGGGAAAAACTATTTGGTATTGTTACGCGAGCAGAAACCTGAAGGAAGGCAAGGCTGCACTCTGGAGGCAAGTTAGTATGGAAGTCTACGTGCGCTGATGTAAAGTGGCAGGCAACCCACCTTCCAATTTCTCTCGTAACGATATGTTTGTCAAACTTTAAAGAGATACTTGGAAAGTGCACCAGCCGCGAGATCGTGCGTGGAGCTCCTTCGCCGTCGGCGAGAACAAATCGCTAGAAAGAGGTTGAAGGGCTGCTCTGTGCGAGATATTGATCAAGATGTATGTCGGAACAGCAGGTATGGAATGACTTCGCTGAGAAAGAGTCAAGGTTCAGGCCCAGGGCGGCACCACTTCGTGCCGTTCGATTCGATCAGCCTTTCAGATCATGGAGAACGGAGAGATGTTCTAATGTCAGAGCTTTGTCTCCGGGATAGCAGGATCCCGATTAGAGAGTTCGACGTCACACCACGGAGAATTGGGGCGCGACGCTGGTCCAGATGGTAGAGTTCACTTTGACAACGCTGTGGCGCCGATAGCCTTCGTGGTAGAGTGCTGGAGCTGGGGCAGAAGGATATCGGTTCACACGATCAACTTTGAGCCATTCCACGAAGCGTCCCTAATCGAAGACCTTTCAGCTTCCGTGCGTGCTGACGTAATGTCGTCCCTTAAGCCTGGCTGCAATCAGGAAGATGTCGTGAAGTGAACGAAAATGCTTTCGGCTTGCGCTGTCGACCGTGGAGTGTCGACCAGCTTGGAAGCACACCAGAGTCGAGCAGGTTGAACTCGCGGAGGCAATACCACACGGAGAACGACGGGACTCTTGACGGGACTTCGCGAATAGACACTACTGGCAGACGCGATAGGCCGAGATGCTGTTTCGACATAAGGAATAGAACGGAAAGAGGCCAATGAATAAGACGATCACCGACGAGCGCGAGCCATTTGCTAAAAGACCCGAGGCATGCGCGATCTTGCGCCGGAGATTGAGGAGACATTCCAGTTTTCTGAACGAACTACGCCCCGCCCGCGTTGTCATATCGGCGGAGAACGCGCGAAGGCGGACTGGTCTGCGCGTGCAGGATGTTGTTCGCCCTGACCCGGAGCGAGTCTATGGCATTCTTCCCCGCAGTGGTGTATTCTCGCGTCGACAGCCTGAGAAGCTACATTGCGAGGGTCCAGACGGCTCAGCGTGGTCCAGGATATGGAAACATAACCTCCTGACAGGTGGAGTTCATCCCAGTCTCAAGTCTATGTGCAGGACGAGGAGATACGTGTCTAGATTTCGCCGAATGGCAGCACGCTCGCGGCAAGTGGGACAGGAACATAATATTTGCACGAAACATGACACCGAAAATATGGTGAATCCTTTGCACGAGCTCTTGGGGGCATTGCACGGGAGGAGGTAAGGCGCCCCATATTTGCAACGGAGCTGGACAATGTATTCAGACGATAGGGCATGTAGAGGACTCCATAAGCGTGCGGCGCATCAGATTGCCTTGCCGTGCTGAATCTCTTCGTCCTCTTTGTTGTCCCGCTGATCGTTAGGTTCCGCAGCGGCGGCATCTATTGCGGAGCCGTTTTCGGTACCGCACGCGAACGAAGTCGACTGGTGCGTACGACGGAGGAGATTCGGGTGCGTGATCATACTAGGTTGACGCTGGAAAGACATATTCCAAAGCGGAGGACGTCTTAGCGTCAACACGCATCCGTCAGAAACGGATGGGAACAGAGTGAGGCCCGCGAAGAGCGAGTGGCTAAGCAGGCAATCCGCACGGAGGATACCGCCTGAGTGCGTCTTCGCGGGCACGGGGGCGACCCTCCAACGCAGGTCGAAAACGGCGCTGATGCGCCTCCGCTGCTTGGAGGACAGGGCGTCCCACTCCGCAGGTGTCAACTGCGCTTGAAGGCAATCGTGGATTGCCTCCAGGATATCAAGGAGCGTCAGACCCTCCGGGTTGTAGGCCATTATAGTCCAGTCGTCGGGGAAAATGCCACAGGTGACGCGGAGGGTTGGCACGCGCGGCGTTGTTGCGTGCTGCGCGAGGACCCGCTCGGTGAGGGTCATGTGTGGCACGGAAATGTGCCGGACAGATTTTATGGGTGCTTCTCGCAGGTCCCATAGAAGGGAGGTGCAGTGACCGGGAAGAATATCATGTTGAGAGTAGCGGAGGAGTGGGTGGAGAGTGAACGGCGCGCGTGGTTGAGTCGACGGTGAGGATTGTGGAGTAGCGAAGCGGACCATGGCGGTACCAGCGCAAGACATTTAGTGAGAGAGCGTTTGATGACAGGGTTGAAGACTTGTATCCCGCCCGGCGGTTCTTCCAAGTCGGAGGGAGGCGGGCTGAGACTCCCTGCTCATCCAGTAGGCTAATTCACCAGGAGAATACAGATAATCGGGCGTAATCTCCCACGCGGTTGGTGATACTGATGGCGGCCGACTTGGATCTGACAGTGTGCCTGACATAGAAGAGGTTGCAGCACAAGAAACGAGGGCCAAGCGTGCCTCAGAAGAGTTCTAGTGAGGACGTTGGCGCATCGAATGGACGAACGTAAGCTGGCAAATTGAATACCAGACACTGCCCAGAATCGGATCTGGATAACATCCCGCAAGCAGCTTTGGACATTAAAAACATCGGGAAAGTACGTCCCCAAAAGGCAGGCGCGCATCCGCTTGACCTTATCAACGATGCCGGTTGTTTGTGATAGCGTCATGGTATGTCCGAAAGATTTTGGACGAGGTGAGCGGCGTGCCGGGTACAGAACGATAAGCTCGTGGACGGGGCATCGGGCATCGGAAACTGGGCGTATTGGCCAAACGAGGGACTGGGGCGAAGTGGTAGGGACTGTACGAAGGGAGCGACGGTCTTTCGCAATACGGTCCAAGAGCAACGCCGCCCCGGTTTCGCGCGTCACGGTAGCCAGCAGGACGACTGCACTGAATTTCCGTTCTCTCCTAGTCAAAGGTTCCACGAACTTTCGGGACTGACGGCAGTCACTACTTCCGAATCTTTCCGGTCGCAAGTCCGCAATTTGGAAATTACGATGACTGGTTGACGCATAGACATCGAGAAGACGTGCTAGATGGACTTTGCCAGAGCTCCCAGTTTCACAAAAATGCTAGCAAGTTCAATCAGCAAACTGTCGAGGCGAGGTATCGGGATCAGAGAGCAAGCACATACGTACAGCTGCAGTTAATGCACCTCCGCAGCTACGCGTCTTTTGCTGGAATGTTTGAAGCCTTCAACAATGGACATAACACCAGAGCACTGGAGAGACTTGGCTCGTTGTTGTACGACTCATCACAGCAGCACGGGATGATTTAAAGGAGGCCATGGCGCGCGACTGTCAGCTTGTATGATGTCCGTCAGCGGTAGCACCGGATGCGCAGATGAAGTGCAAAAGTAGTGGTACAGACCGCGGACCGACTTCAGAAAAAGGGATGCATGACATGTCGGCGCAGATGAACTTCAAGTTGAACTTGAAGGCTGCATAAAATATCACGTGGCCCGAACGACACTGAAGCACTGCGCAGGAACCTATTAGTATAAGGCCGCAATTTGCGATACTCTGACGTGACATACGAAACGGTTGACATGCTCGTCGGTTTGCTTTGCAGCACAAGCTCCACATGAAGAAATGGCACACGCCGGAAGTCGGGTTGAAGGAGGAATACAACAAAAGGCAGTCCCTACTCAAGAAGCACAGGTACTACATAAGAAACAAAAAACGCGAACTGGGGCGAATAAAGGCGGATAGAAAGAGAACGAAACGAGGTATGTAAGGGGCGGGTGCGGACGACGCACTGAAAGACCAATTGAAGAGAGCCTAAATGTTATAGACGCCAAAGGCATCAGCGCCATCTTCGAGCTTGTAGAACGTGAGAGTTTCGAGAGCCTCTAAAGAAAGATTTCAGTTATTTCGTCCTCTTATGGAGACAGGACGTACTGTTGGACGCAATGGTCCCGGCGAACCCGACAATCATTCCAAGGGAGGTGAAGCCTTTGGCGCCAGGAGCCTCGGTGGGAGGGTAGGTGCCTAGAAACGGGATAAAGGCACGGCACGGACCAAGGCGGAAAGTTACAAACCGTAGGGAGTCAGAGCACCTGTAGCCCGGTCATATACCAAGAACCCAATACGTTTGAGGACAGGCGCGTCCTCATTGGAATCGATGGAACCAAACATGCCCACGAAGAATTGGTCTTCAGCGTTTTTGGTCTTGCCATTGGGGACTTCCGTGGCAGTGACAATTAGAGTTTGCGGATGGCGGAGAGAAGGGAACTCACCTGTCAGATCAACGGTATACACTGTGCCGCTGGGCGTTCCGTGCTGCTTGGATGTGTCTGGATTGCCGTTGGAGAGCCTGTAGGTGGTTTCGATGCAATTGACCCTGTCGGTGCCGACCCAGACTTTGATCTTGATGACCTTCTGGATGTACTGGTGGGCGGGCCAGAGGCCGACTGCAGTCAAGTCAATTCGGCTGGAACTGGTATATGCAATGAACGTCTAAACGCACCGTCGACGACGTCGTCAAAAGCATTGGGAGCGGTAGAGAAGCCGACGGCCTCGGAAATAATCAGAGAGGGAAGCATGGCGAAGGTATCGATTGAAGACCTGCTGAGGAGAGCTGAGCGGGCTGCAGAAACAAAGTAGGTAGGCAGTCCTTATATACCTGAGAAATACCTGATCGGTATTGTCCTTCGACACAGAAAATGGGCGAGCCTACATTTCTGTGAATGGTCTAATTTCAAAACTAGAGGCCCAGAGGGAAGTGTCGCAAATGGATTCTCGCATACGCCAACCAGAAGTAGAGAATCACGCCGCCAGTTTCCCGTTTCGTGGTCAACAAGAAAGGTTGAATGTCTACTGAAGACGAGAATACGTTGACGAAATAATGCAGATCATGGACGCCGTGATGTTCGGTGTGTTTCCGCAGATCCAAGGCAGACCAAGATCGAGAGGTATGGTGACACATCATGGAACTGGACGAGACCGCTGACGAGAACCGACACCTGCGGAAATCAGCCACCTGAGAGTCCGGATGATTGCTGCAGTGAAGATCGAGAAGACATACCATTTCGCGACGCTTCGTCACGCAAGAACGTGAGAGTAGTCGATGAGCTTCGAGCTCAAAGAACATGCCAATGAACCGTTTCATCGCTTCTAGAAAGGACCAAGGGGATTGGTCGCGCATATTATGGTTCTGATGAGGCAACTCGAGGTCACATACCCGGAACGCCTGCGGGACGTCCGCCAGCTGGTGTAGTCTGTGTTCCCAATTCATCGTCGCGGCACGCTCATGGGCAACTAAGATGCGATATCAATCTTGGGGACAATGGAAAAGGAAACCGCCATGAGTCCGGGCGCTCGTCATTGCGAGTGGAGGACATAGTGGTGGCAGGTGGTGTCCTGCACTGGTGACGGACGGAACGGAGCGCTCAGGTATTCGGTTCGAAATCCGGCATAGGCCAAACAAAATATCAGGATGAGGGGTCTGTGAGTGCTTCACAAGAAGGGAAGAGTCGGCCTTGTCCTGTTCGACGCCTTCCATTGCCCGCTTCGGAGCGCCGCGGTGACGGCTTCGTTGAAGTTCGTCGAGGTCACGTGCATGCGCTCGTCCAGTGAAGCTTGACAGGCGGCATTTGACTGCAGTGGAGTATCGTTCGAAGGGGAATATCTGGCAATAAAGGTCGTCAGGGCACTGATGAAAGTCACGAAGAGGATGTTCATACATGGTAGCGTATTAGACAGCCGGTATGAATCCACCTGTAATACGGTATCATCGGATTCTTGGGATCGCCCAGGGCACAATCTCTCGCCCCGGTTTCTGGTGAAACCTCTCACAACGTTGGCTGAGTATAAGAAATGGAAGCGCCATTCGGATGGATATGCCCGGCCGTGCGTTGGATGCAACGTAGTCAGACGCCGTAGATGGTGGTTGTCAGCGCATCGCGACATGTAAGGGAATTCACCTTCATTCATCGTGATGGTGAACACTGCCGTAATCTGACTAGACCTCAACGTGACGCGGGAGATCTCATTGCGCCGTGTCTATTTCAAAAACTTCTACGCGGTCATTAGGTGACGGAATATGCTATGGAAATGAAGACAATTATATCGCACCCATTTTGGCGGGCGGAAGCTCCTCAAGTGCCTCAAGAGACTGTAGTTGCTGAGGACGTGGGAGTGGACGAAACGGTCGAGGATGTGACTGATGACATGCTCGAAGATGAGCTCCCAGCGCTTGAAGATGCCGTCGACGAAGGCATGGCTGATGAAGATGTGGAACTTGAAGGAGGTTCTCCGGTAGAATTTGTGCCATTCATCGGTACGGAGAGGTTAAGAACAGCAGGTCCGGCAACAGTTGTGTTGTCCGAGACCGTCGTGCTGCTGTTCGTGATAACGGCGTAGGTAATGCCTGACAGGTTTTCTGGAATGATCGCGCTGTGGTTCACAAGCGGCACAAACTGCGTGCTCAATCCCTGGTAGAAAACGGCGAAAAGCGGTGAGTTGCCGTCGGCTGACGTATTGTTGAAGTCAAAGGTCGCGTTCGATCCTCTCGCGCCCGAGTAGATGGTAAGATTGGGGCTCGGGGTGAACGGGCTGCCGCTAGCCTGAGGGCAAGAAGCGACGTAGGGAGACATCAAGGCGAGGACTTGGCTGGGTCGCAATGGGCTCTGAAATTATGAAAGCTCAGACCGGGGGTAGGAGGAAGTGACAAACCACGCACGTCGAATGCACCATCCCAGGGTTGGACTCCATTCACGGTAGCAGCCCAGCTTGCATATCTCGCGCTCGTGGCCAGAATACTCCCAGCTACTGTTTGCAGGGTAGTGTTTGTGAGGTTCGACATCAAGCCAATCCAAGCGGATGTCCCTGTCATTACCCACGTCTAGGATTGGAGGAGGAAAGATTTTAATTCGACTCGCCGATATTCTCGACGATTTGGCTGCCTTCTGTGAAGTCCGCAGTATTACTGACTTGGCTGCTAGAAGCGAGGTCGGATCACGTTGCGGCCAAAACACCTGAAGAACGTACAAGTTGTAGGTGCAAGACGCTGTCGCGTTGGCTCCGAGAATACTTCCGAGCAAGGCAGCTTGAGAAGCCTTATTCTGGCCAATCTGAACGAACCCCGTCCTGACGAATGGTCCATATCCCGACGAATTGAATGACTGCGTATCGAATTTCGAGAGCGATTGACTGTAGAACGCGTTCTGCAGGTCTGTCAAGTTCAGCGCATAGTTCAGGATCTGCGTATCTGAGACGGAGATCCAATTTTGGAGTGAGACTCTGCCCAGACGGAGCGAGACAACATCGCACACACCATCCCATCCGCTGGCTGTCGGACCCTGTGCATAGGCGACAGAAGCGGCAAGAGCAATTAGTGCGTAAGGGAAAATCATGCTCGCGCGCGCTAGGAACGGAGGGAAACGGAAAGAAGGCTCTGAACATGATCTGGACGGGGCCGGATGAAACGATGACAGTCATGTGAGACACGTTATTGAGTTCTTCGGGTCCTGCAGAAAATTGATAGCGATTGCTAGCTGAAGGGTAGCTTTGTTCGACTCGACTGACCAACTCTTTCCAGTTCGCTGCCTGGTTGACGGATGGACATCGATGGAGACTGGTCCGGATCCCAGGTCGCTTATCATCGCATGGTGACAAGGTTCGGTCGACGTAACGTCTTCATGCTGGTCTGAGTCGCTCTGCATCATTACACGTAGCCAGTCTGCCTGCATACAGGAGACGAGCAGTGAGATTTTGAAGCAATACACGTACTACGGTGAGAGGTAGCGAGGACACTCCACAAGCTCAAGCTTCTGGAGAGTGGTCAACTTCACAAAGTCCACGACCACGTGACCGTGAATCTAATCTCTTACCTATCTGGGCTCCATTATCAACCTCACGACCAGTGACGTTCTATTAGTATCACAATATAACGCCTCATACGTATGTGCGCTCTGATGAATCTTGGTCGCGAACTAATCGCTTTCTCTCCGACAAGAAACCTGGGATTTTCGTCCGTTGTGAACGAAGTTATTCCACACGTTCTTAGAAACGAGGCGCACACGAATCAACCCTGATTCAGTTTGCCAGAGATTGCTCTGTCTTCCTCAGACCATTGATACCATCGGCCCTGTGCATTATCGTGTTTCATACAGTAACTTTCATCTGTAGCACCAAACAAAGAAGGCGAGTGTCGAGTTGATATCGGGGAGCATGTCAGAGCTTAGTGACACCGAAGACTTTGGCGCCAGGCTTGTGTTTGTAAATACCGAGGGTCTCGAGGGCCTCTGAACAAGTCTTCAGAAGACGTGAACTTTCCGACAGATGTGTGAATACGTACGATTGGCGCCTAATGATCCACTGAAACCAATTATCGCTCCCAGAGACGTGAAGCCTTTGACGCCCGAAGCTTCGGATGTAGGATAGGGCCCTAAAGTAAATGCTTATGAAAATGAAGCCCTCCAGAAGACAACCCAGGCATGGCTGACCAAAGGGACTAATGATACCAGTGGCTCGATCGTATACGAGGAAGCCGAGACGTTTAAGGACCGGTGCATCCTCCTTATTGGCTACTGAACCGAACATGCCGACGAAGTACTGATCCTCCGCATTTTTTGACTTTCCATTGGGAACTGATGTCAGCGGAGTCGAAAAATGCCGAAAAGGCGGCGAATGAGCGCCTCACTTGTTAGGTCTACGGTGAAAACTCTTCCGACCGGTTGCCCGTGCTGCTTGGGTGTGTCTGTAGTGTCGCTCGATAATCGATACGTGGCTTCAAGACAATTGATCTTGTCTGCGCCGACCCAGACTCTGATTTTGACGAGCTTCTGGATAAATTGGTAGGTGGGCCATTTCCCGACTGTGCCCGAGCGCCTATCAGTCGGAAATTATCACCTGCTGAAGTTAACCACCGTACCCTCCACGAGGTCGTCGAATTTATTCTGCCCTGTGGAATATCCAACGGCCTTGGATGTCACAAGAGCGGAGAGCATTTCTCGGGTGAAGAAGACGTATCTCGAGAACTCTGATGAGCGTGGGAGCAGGCTATTCGAGGGATTTCATCTGCGAGTAAGACATCTGTTCGACTTAGCGTCAGTAAAATACGAAAGGCAGAACCTGAGGGATGATGTTCCCGTGGACTTCGGCAATTTCATCATAGCGTGCATGCTGGGCTGAAAAGCGAGACTCATCTTCTGAGCTGCTCCGATGCTAATTCGAAGGAGCAGGACGGTGACGTTGGACAGCCGGATCGAACGCACGTCAGCCTGTCGCAGGTATCCTTCGTCGCATGCATGCTGAGTTGCAAACAGGAGTAAAGACGGCAGATCCCTGAGTCCCTAGAGATGGGTCGAAACATCGTGAATGTCGCGGGGCACAGACTGGAACGAGATAACTCACGAATACCGTCATTTTCGGAAATGAAAGGCCGCCATAGGAGGCCGCTGCGGTGGGTGATAGCTTTGTTCCTGGGGGATAAAAAAAGCGGGCTGGAACAAACAACGCAGACACCGTAACATCCCAGAGAAGGGAACCGGTCAAGTCGCAGACAAGTTCCTGACACCGAAATCGGAATTCGATGCTGGGACTGTATCCTCTCTCGAACTGGCAGAAAATCACGAGGCATCACGCACGTCCGAATAGCACCCAGGGAATACTTCGCTGACTTCCAGGGATCCCTGATGGGGAGGTCATGCCATCGAATCCTGAGCTGGCACATACTTACTCAAGTTTCGATCGTCAGAGCAGCCCATGGATCGGACCATGTAGAGTGCCGGCGGCGGTGAGCGTGAAAGTCAGAAGTTGTTTAATCCACATTACATGCGCCTTAGAAAATACCGTGATCGTGGACAGTATGATGCGCATGGGTCACTCATCGCGGACTAGACCGGTGGCAGGTCGTCGTTGTTGGCCAGTCGTAGCTTTGCTCGAAGGAGAAAAGCACCGAAGCTTCTAAGCGCGGAAGTCTCGCTGTATGGATAATGGAACCCTGTTGATGGTGCAAGAAGAAACCATGGAGATCAAGGTTTACGCCAGCGACACCAGGAATGAAAGAGGAACGCCTGCGAATGAACTGAACGATAGGTCTTCGTCGCTTGGCAGGAGAGGTCAAAAGGTCGGAACTTCTGCTGACCGAAACTGTCCCGAACTTGAACGTTGTGACGGAACCATTTCAGCTGTCGGGAGGGCGGAGAGTGCAAACAGGCCATGAGAGTACGGATCGCCGGATAGCCGTCGCCTGTGAGTTCGGGAATTCGTGGACAGCGCGCTTGTTTACTCCAATAGAATCCCGCAGGGAGGGCTTAGACTGACACCAAGATGGAAGAACCTAGACCTTGGGGGAATACGGTGGGTGTAAGGATAGAGACGGGGATTGTCTGCGCCGATGGTAAATGAAGAAGACGATTGATAAGTCATCGAAGGAAGGTCGAAGAACGAGAGTCCTGGACCCTCAGGCACAGCATCAGGCCTTCCCGTCGTACGAAGCTCGACGGTACTGATATCTGTTTTTGCAGACTCTGAATAGGCTGTGAGTCACAAGAGGCAGGAGGCCGAACGGTGTCGAATCTCAATTCCCATAATGGACGGCATCGTTGAGGCGATAAAGGACGCATGGAAAGGACGTAGCGCATCCACAAGCTCAAATTGTATCGAGGACGTCCAAAACATCATAATCGGCGTGAAGAACAAGATCGCTTGGTCAATGGTCTTGTATTCCTGAGGCCACGCGAATGGAGTCATACATCAGAGTTCTGCACCATCCCCTTCCAGGGAAACAGGAAAGCTGAGCGTGCAGATACTAGCGCAGCTTCAAGTTATCCCCTGAGGGGACGTCGGAGCAAGCGTAAACGCATGCTCGCCTGAAGCGCCTTTCGACGACTAAGAGAGGCTAGATGGTGGTCATGTGCGCATCCTGCGGAAAAGTAGGCAAGGGGAGGACGTCGATTTCGCTTCGGATGACAAGGCGTATGATTGGTAAACCCGGGATGCAATTCGGAAGTGAAGGTGAGCAACTGCCAGGGCATAACCGAGTCGGACCAGGGTGAAGACGGGATTTGAAAGGACTTGCGGCAAGAGCATGGTCGTAGCAGGAAGAGCTCAACACTGGATTGATAACGAAAGGCGACGTCCGCTCTTGACTCCAGCATTTCAATTGTCCACCTGGCTGCGATGAAGCATCGGTTGTTTGCACGTGCTTGATGCCGAAGCTGACGCGCTGACGCCTCCTTGATGTCGAGGCCCTGTCCAACGTTGTCTCTCTCGCAGTCACCCTGGTTCTCATGTCCATTTTCATTTTTCGCGCAAATCTCATTTGGATCCGATTTCTGGCGTCGGAAGAGCATGAGAATATACGCGCCCACCTGGCTATTTTACGTTTTCTATGCGCGCATGAGTCTCGGCACTAATTCCCGAATTGCACACTGTACCGAGGTCGAAACTTTGGGAAGGACAGGTCGGTACGACTGGAGCGATTGGAAGCTGATACTGTGACCAACCGTTTCTAGCCGCAGAATCTTAATAAGCCTCGACGCCACTGGAGGCTGAGCGTCGTCTGACCCTTTGTCGGACACGCGCTGTAGCCACATGCGCAGATGCCGTCAAGTTCGACAGGCGCAAAATGAAAGATCCTGCGCTTGGAAGGTATAACGTTCCATCTCGCTCTCTAACCGGTAATAGACTCAGAGACACGTATGGGACCGACAGGAAGCATCTTCCGGGGACGCTCAGGTTCCGAGCTGGAGACCCAAGTTCTCGTTTCTCGTTCCAGTCCAGGACACGGAATTTCCCGTCCCGAGAAGCTCGTATATAAGCGGTACGACATAGAGGAGACGTCGCCAGCCTGAGGATGTCCCAGCCACGCTCTAACAGGACCTCGCACGACAAGCTCCACCCCGAGCCTACTAGCGATGCAGAGGTCCTTGCGGCTGCCCCGGTACTGACGACACAAGACGTCGCCAGCCCCGCCGCGCCGAACGGGTGGTGCAAGTACACGTGAGTGACTTTCGATCGACTTTTGGTGTGCCCCGGCGGGATTAATCTCATGGCGTATGTGGTGTCACTGTAGGCAGATGCTCCAGGAGCCCGTGGCCGAGTTTGCTGGGACGATGGTTTTGGTCGTTTTTGGCACGGGTGGGGTGTGCCAGGTCGTGCTCTCGAGCGACCCCGGCGTCGTGGCTGCTCCCAAGGGCGTATGTCATGGGCACTCTCCCCGCTGATTTTTTCGACAGACTGACTAACCTTGTTACTGCAGGAATGGCTTTCCCTCGGTCTTGGCTGGGCAATCGGTAAGCCGAGTTTCTCTGTGGTCAATGCTTGGTGAGTGATATCTGCGTCAGGCATCGCAATGGGCGTATGGGTCAGCGCCGGAATTTCAGGCGGTCATATCAATCCTGCTGTACGTGTTCATCTTGGGCTAGTTTGGTAGCGGCCAGGCCTCGTTTATTTCTGTCCTGTTACTGTAGGTGACGCTGGCAATGGCCACTTGGCGTGGATTTCCCTGGAAGAAGGTGCCGGGTCAGTTTGTGTCTAGCGTCGTATGATACCCTTTCCTGACGGCCCGGGAACAGGCTACATCTTCGCGCAGCTGATGGGCGGTCTGGTCGGAGCCGCCATCGTGTACGGCAACTACTTCCATGCGATCGATATCTTCGAGGGCGGGCGCGGCATACGGACGCTCAAAACAGCAGGTCTGTTCGCCACCTACGCGGTAAGCACGATAGTTTCCATGGTCCGCACGCGGTCCTGAACAACATCTCTTTTGGGGTTGTAAGGCGGACTATATGACTGCCGTGTCATGCTTCTTCTCGGAGTTTCTCGCGACCGCGATGCTGATCATCGCGATCCTCGCCGCTACCGACCGTAAGAATTCTCCGCCGCCGAACGGCCTGCTCCCCGTCGCGCTCTTCCTGGTTGTTCTCGGAATTGCGCTTTCGTTGGGCATGGAGACTGGTAAGTTCTCAAACTATTGACCGACTTGAGGACCGTTGCGGAACGAAATGGCGATAGGCTTTGCGATCAACCCCGCGCGTGACCTCGGCCCTCGTCTCCTGACGTCGATGGTCGGGTACGGCAAGGCTGTATACACCTTCCGGAAGTTGGTATTTCCGTCTCGTGGTTATGACGTTGAATTGACGGTGTCATTGCAGTCAGTACTGGATATGGTGCCCGATCCTCGGGCCAGTCTTGGGCGCTCAGGTCGGGGCCTTGTTTTACGACGCCTTCTTGTATAACGGAGAAGACTCTCCTTTCAACCGATTGTGAGTGACTCATCCAATCGTCTCTCTATTGCACTAGAGTTGATGTGAGATTTAGGTCAGCTGTGGCGGACAAACGACCTCTGTCGCAAGTTTCAGCGGTTTGATGAGGGTACTCCCGTTATATGCTACATTCTCTTTTTTTTTTTTCTGGGGTTGGAGCTTACGAACGTTACGGGCTTAATGACGGGTTCCATCTGGGTTTACGATTTCCGCCACATCCGTGTATGCATGTGGTAATATGATGATGATGATGATTTGGACAAAGTCAGACACTCGTGCAATGTAAAGTGTCATTTAACAACAGAAGATGAGTGGGCAACAGAACAGGCCCGCGCAACACCCTCCGAGACTGTGAAAGGTTGTACGTTAGGAGTGACTTTGGCGGGCACAGTGAGGTGCGGAATTTAGACGCACCAGGCGCAAAGCCGACAGCAACAGGCGGGATCGTCCTTTTCTGGTGGAGGCGGCTGAACGTAGACCACCCGTGGCTGCGGCTGGTGCTGCGGTTGGCCGTAGTATTCTGCATGACATGATGAATGTACAGAGAAAACTGCTACGGAAAGAGCATTGAACCAGACGTACGGTGATGTCCATTTTGGTTCTGGTAAGCAAGACCAGGCCTGGCAGGGTAGCTACCAGCCATGTTGGTGTTTGTAGGGAGGGGCTGAGTATAGGGTCTTGTATAGGGTGGCGGCGAGCATCTAATCTAATCTTTTGGTTCCGCTTCGATCGTCCGATCAGCCGTTGGTCGATGATGTCACCGTCTGCGGACTGCAGGCGCCGCTCTGGTCTGATTCCGTCACTGGCAGCGTGCATTGCCACTGGTAGAAGCCGTATCTCACCAGGCTGACTTGATACTTACTATGACGCTGACTATGGTTGCACACCCAAGTCAGTGCAGGACGTCACGGCCAATCCCGTCCCTTCAGACATGCCAGTGCATCTCAGCGAGCGGAGATTCTTTCGCGAGGGGGCTAGAGGGGCAAATTATCACAGTCACCTGTGCTAACTCTGGGAGCTTGGTGGTCCAGGCGAAGTGGTTTCAAGAGCCTATGGACGTATGCTTTCGCACTGCTAGACCATGAGCACTCAGGTACCATAGCGATGTGAATCCGATGCCCAGGCAACATCTATGACCCAGTCCCAGGATATATGAGCTTGTACGCTAGCCTGTAGATGCGTACTCCATGAGAGAGAATCATGACCGGGGACGGTGGGATTGTCTCATTAGGGTCAGATGATGACTAAGCGCCTCATGTTTTTCGGGCTGCGTCGTGCGAAACGACGGCCAGAGCATCGTTTACGTCGTCTGTGACTCCCAGCCCGTCTCCACGTCGCTGTCCACGTTGATCGAGCAGCCAAGATACCCGTGATACCCACATGCCTAATACCACCGTCGTCGTCTCTAGTCCAGCTCTCCAGGAGGCCACCAAACGGTCCACTATTGTCTGGCGCCAGGACCTCGAGGCCCTCTTTCATCATGCCAAAGATCGATTTCCTGATGTTGTGTGGGAGCTGGGAGGCGGGCAGGACGACGGAGACGAGCGAGAGGTATGGGGACACAAGGGTAAGTCGATCCCCTCCATACCCTGGCCGACGTTCGTGACCCATCCCCGCCACAGCCATCGTCTACGCCCGCGCACCGCCCAGCTTCCAGACACGATATTTCTCCTTCAGACCCACGCCGTATGCATCCTCGCCACCCCCGACGACCTCCGCATTGAGTCTCGACATCTCCCGGTCATCACGCACCCCGTCACCCTTTCGGTCATCGTCACCATCACCGTCTGCAGCACCCACCACTGCCAATGGAATATTACGACTCAGCACAACCATCAACCCAGCTCTCTTTTCCAACGAACTAGAATATCTTTATACTGGTCAAGGCTTCGGGGAAGCCTTTGAATTTCTCTTTGACTCGGCCGAGTCCACCCACGGCGAGGCAGACGCAGGAGAGCTGCGCATTGACAAGCTGCGCAAGGACCTCGTGTTCATGTGGCGCTCTCGCCTGTACTCGGATGTGCGCATTGCCTTGACGGGCAACTTTTCTTCGTCCAACCACGAAAACACCACCGCCATCTTTTCGTCCCACCGGTTCATTCTCGTCTCACGTTCGCCGTACTTCCACACGGCTCTCATCGCCTGGCCGAAGCAGCAGGAGCAGCAGGTCCTCACCCTGCCCTCCCCGCCCTTTACGCCCGCCTCTTTACATTTCACCCTCGGCTTCATCTACACCGGCACCCTCATCTTCTCGCACAGGTCATACGACCTCGACACCGCCTTCCACATCATGCGTTCAGCGACCTATCTCAGCCTCCCCACACTCTACGACGAGATACAGGCGCGCATCGTGCAGGAAATGACGCACGGCCTCTTCCACGCCTTCCTGCCCTTCCCCGAGTACGAGCGCCTCACCAACGGCGCCTGGGGCACCGGCGGGTGTCGATGCAGACAGTGCGCCCGCCGCGCCCCGCGCGTGCTCGAGTTCTCGCTCGCCGACGACGTGAAGAACGGGCTCTTGGAGCGCGGGGCGCGCCGTGCGCTCGTCGGTCTGTTTGGCGAGGGGTGGTGCACCAGCGAGTTTGCGGCGCTGCCGATGAAGCTCCGCGAGAGCTTGCTAAAGGGCGTGGGCAAGCGCACGACGCCCAAGAATGCGTTTGCGCTGTTGTTCGCGGCGGAGCATGCGCTGGGCCGGCTGGCGGCGGTCATTGATGCGTGGGCGGGAGATGTCAAGGAGATGGTGCTGGCGGCGCGGAAGGTCGTGGATGAGGTTGTGTGTGGGCAGTCCGACGCGTGCTTTGGGGGTACGGAATGGAACGAGATTATGGAGCGCGACGGCGTGGCGTTTGAGGATGCTGAGAGGGTCCAGTGGATCATGGCCTCTGTCAGTCGAGGTGTGAATGAGCGCAATGCCGCCGTGGTGTACCAGGCAAGTTTTAGGTTTCTTTCGTCGTTGAAACCGTCTGACCGAGCTTCTTACACAGACACTCGTCTCCTCGATCTTGCTACGTCCTCATCCGACAGAGACAGACGCGCCCATGCTTTCGTCAACGTCGCACGTTCGTGTTCAAGTCGAGCAGGCTCGCGTAGACCTATTGAAATGGATCGGCAAACGCTGGCTTGGGATAAGGCAGGAAGGAGGGTTCGATGAGTTGGAAGGTTGGGCGCTCAAAGAAATCTGCGACAGTATGTCTTGTTTTCTCTCTTAACTTTCGCCACTGTCGCCAACATCGGCAAGCAGATATCGAGGTCCCGCTCGAGGATGTTCTCACACCTTCCGTTCCTGCCTCCCACTCGCACCTCAAGCCACATAACCCGCCGAGGCAGTCCACCCTCTTGCGAGCTAAAGAAAACGAGAGCAACAACGATACGATCAGCATGCACTCCTCCATGCGCGTCAGTGTCCGCAGCCGTAACCTGCCCGTAAATTCTGGGACCAGACCGCAAACTTCCTCAACGGCCACTTCGTACAAGTCCGCGGTGCGCGCAAGTGCATCGACTTCGAGCCTGTCGAGGAATAGCCCTCTTGCTCAAGAACAGCGCGACAAAGATGAAGACTTGGACAATTCGCGACCTGATTCGAAGCTCACGCCAGGCCTTGGTTCCGTCGGTCTGCCCGACTACTCGCGCTCTGCCTCGCCGACTCAGCCATCCATTGTCGAGCCCGAAGACCGTGATCAGGGCAGAACCGCCGAGTACGAGGAAACCGATAGTGTGCTTGATGGCGCTGGGCCTTCGTCCACCCTTCCACGGTCGCTGTCCTTGGATCACAACCAGCATCCCAGTGCAGACGCCACCCCGACCAAAAAGATCATTGTTCGGAAGGTCATGCCTTCTACGCGGCCAGCGACGGCTACCACTCCGAAGACCCGATCGCCAGTCGTACCTGGCTCATCCCGCCCTGTATCTTCCGCTTCTTCGATCCGCTCCTCCGCTGCCTCCGTCCGCTCCGTCGCATCCACCATCCGCAAAAGCACCGTCACGGACACCAGTAAAGCCGCACTTCGGCCTCCCAAAACCACGCACACACCTGTCTCGCCCACCGTGTCTACCCGCTCCCTTTCCCGGGACTCCGTTGCTTCAACTTCGCAATCGACCCTCTCCACGTCCAACGCGAGCGAAAGCTCCACCGCGTTCCGTACCGCTTCTACCACCATCCGCTCGCGCCGCACGTCCGCTGCCTCTGTCGTGTCGACCGTCAGCACCAATAGCCCGCGGGGCGGGCGGGAAACACCCACGCGTGGCGGAAAATCGGTGCCAGCGGCGGTCGCTGCTCGGACCAGAAAAACGTCCGCCGGGTCAACGAAGACCAGTGTCGCGGGTGCGACGCCGACGAAGCGGCCGCCGCTTCCAGCAGTGGATACCAACAAGCTCACCCCGGCTGGCTCTACGTCACGACGGCCCGTGTCGAGCGCGTCTTCTATACGCTCCACGACGTCGACGGTGTCCACGGCTGCAAGTGTCGCTGCACGCAAGGCCTTGACGGGCGCTGGACGCAAGGCAGGTAACGGAAGTCCTGTGGAGAAGACCAAGGAGGCAGACGTTGTGGAGCATGAGAAGGAGCAAGAGAAAAAGGTCTCGGTGCCAGCGCCGCCACCTGAGCCCTCCGAAACTGCTCACGAGGAGGCATCATCGGTGCCAGCCCTTCCAAACACCAGCAGCTCGACCACGATCAAAGGGAAGAGCAGGGAAGAGGCCGCTCTCGATCACAAGAAGAGCAGCAGCACCACGTCGACCGGGAGCGCGTCGACGCTGAAGCGAAGAGGGTCGTCCGATACGATCACCACCAAGATGAGCTCAAGGACTGCGTCGAGTGGTAAGGCCCCTGCTTCAAAGCCTGCCCCGTCGCCCGCCCCCGCCACCAAAGCCCTCAAGGAGAACCAGCCACTTCCGACTTTGCCGATTGTTGCTCGAGGCGCGACGCTAGAAATCGGGATTCCGTGTATCATCTCGTCGAAGCGCAAGCGATTCAAGGCGTATGCTCGGTACATCGGGGAGGTGGAGGGCGAGGAGGGCCCGTGGGTGGGCGTCGAGGTGCCTGTCAGCGACGCCTGGGGCGGCGCGGGGGGAGATCGTGATGACGGGGAGCGACAGTGGAACGACGGCACATGGGGCGGAATCCGATATTTCGAAATCGGGAGTAGCGCAGGCAGTGAATGGGATTATGGCGCAGGGAGCGGGGGGCTTGGCGGGGATGATAGAGCTGCGAGGAGACGGCGGGTTGACTGGGTCGGGGGCGGGAGCGGAAGTAGCGGCGCGGGCAGGAGCGTTTTGAAACGCGAGGGAGATCAACTGAGTGTCGAGCGAGTCAAGAGGTTCCGGAGTGTCAGTCCAGCAATTTCGGACGCTTCGGGGATCGAGTCCAGGGGACTGTTCGTCAGACCGCAGCAGGTGCTGTATGTCGTCGATGCCGTTGGGTCAGATTTGTAACCGGTTTGTTGGGGTCTCATGCATACCCTTGGTATTACTTTTTTTTTTATTTCATTGCCTTTTTCCTTGGTTCGATACCCATCACGTACTTACACATACATGGTTCTAATCGCTTCTCTTAACTGCCATACCAGACAACTCACGCTCCTTAATTTTCGGCATTTGGATAGCCTGCTTACATTGACGACACTCCTTGCAATGATTCTTCTTCACTATCCATCAACTCCAAAGTTCCGACCTGGCAATGTTAAGCCCATGTGCAAGCTGCTGTGAACCTGAGGTCAACTGCTTGCAGTAGTCAGGATTGCCCTTGGGATTCTGCTCACACCGCAGATAGTCAATCACCATAGCTTGATGTTGAACACATCAGCAAGATCAAATAGGGCTAGAAAGCCTAGAGCTAGCAATTCTAGCAGTTCTAGTCCTGTAAGGGCGACCCTTGAACGCTTGTGGGCTCACACAAAGCTGGCAAGAGGAGATCCAAAGTATATTAAAGAATGTACTAAGTAGATAAGCTAAGTGGCGCACCTGGCAAGAGGAGATCCAAAGAGAACAAGTCTAAGGGACCCTTGCCTGGTGCGCGCGCAGTATGTACGATCGATCCGGTGGCTTGATAAACTGTATAGTATCTGTAAAAACTATATAGCTGAGAGCGACCACCTGTGGCGCAACGATTAGCCGAGATCCGGAATCCAACGCAGCCCGGGAGGCGGGATGCAGAGTTGGGTACGAGTCCGGACGTCGGAGTCTGGAGCGGAGGAGAGTCCGGAGCGGGGACGGGAAACGGAGCGGCAGACGTCGGGGTCGAGTACATCTAGAAGTAAGTAAGGTAGGTGAAGGAAATGGAGGGAAAATGGAAAAGAAAAGGAGAGAGAGAGGGATGTCCCCTTACATCACCCCCCCTCTAGGGTGCAGCGCCCCGATGCACCGGAGTGCACGCCGCCCGGAGGACCGCCGGGTCCACAAGGAGCATTCCGCGGATCTGCTTGGGGGCGTCGGGATGCCGGCGATGGCACTCGTGAACAAGGTCGCGGGCGTGCGCAACGTTCTCCACCGGCTCCCAGGAAGTGTCCTCGTAACTGTAGCCCTTCCACTTGACCTTGTACTGGAGCTTGCGGTGGAAGATACGGCTGTCCAGGATGTCTTCGACGTCGAACCACTCCTTGTTGTTGATCAGCGTCGGAGGCGGAGGCGGACGAGCACGGCGGCCGAGGATCGGGTCTGGGGGAGCAAGGCGGAGCTTGACGGCGTTGAACACGGGGTGGAGGTGGCTCATAGAGCGAGGTAGGCAGAGCTTGTACATGAGGGGGCCGACCTGGCGTTCGACGGTGTAGGGCCCAAGATAGCGGTGCGAAAGCTTCTTGAAGGAACTTAGGCTATGGCACGGGTTGCAGCAACCCGCAAGGGTCATGGGTAAGGGTACCGGTGGGTACGAGTACGGGTCGCAAGTCTGATACCCGCAACCCCTCCATCAAACCCGTCGGAATAATTTACTTCATGCAGGTATAAACTATACAGTACAACAGAAATTAAGACTCAGTTCGCCATGATACAACGCCAGACTGGATTAGTGCCTTTAGCATTGTCGACATGGCTGAAGCCAGTCGGAAATCCACTCGGCCTCCCAAGCCATCACTCAAACGCAAAGCTACCGAAGCCATCAAAGCCCTGATCAAACCCAAAAAGAAAAAGGCCGCGAAGAAAGACACCGCCACGATGCCAACTCCATCTGCGAAAAACCCCATCAATTCAGTAACCGAGCGGGTGCCTGTGCCTTCGAATGACAGGCCTTTTACACCAATCAGCATATCCAACTCTATGGACAATGAAGTGGACACTCACAGCAACGATACAGGCACGGAATCAGCATCAGAAAGCTCTGAGGCTGAGCTTGGTACGAGCTTCGCTGTCTGTAAATAATCAAGACTAATCCATTATATCTAGAACGACTCAAGGAAGATTGGAACGCACCTATTTATGCCTTCTTTGAACCGACACCCACGATCGGCTACGAGAAGGGTCGTCGGTACCACGAGTTCAAGTGCACAGCAAGTGGCTGTAAGAAGACTATCAGACGGTACTTAGACAAAGGTGATGCCAAGTCGACGAGTAACTTACGGAAACATGTTCGGAATTGTTGGGGTGCTGAGGTTCTCGAAACGGCTGACCAGGCAAAAAACGCCACGGAGGCCCGCAAGGAGGTAGTAAGATCCCTCCTGAGAGATGGTTCTATTACGGTTGCTTTCGAGCGCAAGGGGAAGGGAAAGGTTACTTATTCACATCGCCAACACACTAAGGCCGAAACAAAGTAAGTTACAGCCAGCTCTGGAAATGAAAAGCTTACCAATGTTAAACATAGGGCCGAGATCGTACGCTGGGTCTCCGAAAGTTTACGTCCCTTCAACGTCGTCAAGGATCGCGGCTTTCAATCTTTAATGAAGACTGGTCGGCCTGAATATTACATACCTTCACCTTTGACGGTATCACGGGACGTGCGTCTTGTATTTGCTCGGACACGGCAGCGGCTTTCGGCGATGCTTCGGGTATGTGACCGACCATTCTTTTCATTGGCCTGTGGTGCTGATGGGGGTAAAGAAATACGAAGGTCAGTTGAACTATGCAACCGACGCATGGACTGCACCGAATCACAAACCTTACGTGGCGGTGACGATCACTCTGGAACATGAAGGAAAGCCATTAACATTGATCCTGGATGTCGTGGAGGTGGCGAAGGTAGTGCTGAGCAAAAGAAATCAATGATTTGTACTCACATTTTTTCTAGTCCCACTCAGGCGCCAATTTGGCAGTGGCGTTCGCAAATGTTCTGCGGGAATTTGGAATATCGGACAAGGTTAGCATAATTCACCCTCAGAATGAGACGACGTACCTGATCTCAGTCTAGATCCTTAGCGTCACCTGCGACAACGCGTCATGCAACGACGTAATGATACCAGAACTGGCGAAGCTGCTACCAGACTTCGAAGTCGTCAATCGGACCCACTGTTTCCTGCATATCGTCAACTTGTGTGCTAGATCGGTGGTGAGACAATTCGACGTACCGAAAAAGATGGCCGAGGATGAATTGAACGAGGTGGAACGCGAACTTATGGACTTGGCCAAGGATATCGATATTGAGGAGCAAGCAACGGCGGAGGCGTTGCTTCGAGAGCAGCAGGCTGCAGGTGTAGAGGACGAAGGCGAGGATGACGATCTTGAGGAGTGGGTGAACGAGATGGCACAGCTGACACCAGCCGAGCGCAAAACACTCGAGGAAAATATTCGCCCTGTACGGCTCGTCTTAGTCAAGGTGGGTATCTAAGGCATAATACTTGATCCACGTACCTCTTACAGCTCCTCAGCTTCGTCGACTTGCTTTCAAAATGATCAACTCAACCACCCTGCTCCTTCCTGCATGGCGCAACTGCCTCAAAGAGTTGAAATTGGCCAACCGTATCATGCCGCGCGACGTTGCAACCAGGTGGAACTCGACCTTCGATATCACTGGGTGCGAAGGACAATATTCAGATAAAAGATATCCTGATAAAACTAATAAGGTCCTCTTTGTATATCTCGGCCATTTTTAACGCGCATTATGTGTGATAAATTTAAAATTCCCTCAAATAAGATATGATTGAAAAATTAATTATATTATCAAGTAAAATGTCTCAAAGAAATTTAAAAGATGTTTACAATATTTTTTATTGGCACATTCAAAATATATCTATAGTAAATCTGAGATTATGGTGAATATATTTTAAATGATGTGAATTACTGTAAATAGATTCCAAATAAGTCGCGGAAAGATATTGTGAAAGTTTTCAAAATTTCATTAGAAAATTTTACTTGACAAAATGATTGATTTTTCTACAGTATCTTATTTGTTGAAATTTAGAATTTGTCACACAATATATCTCCTGAAAATGGCCTTGATGTATAAGGAGGACTTTTACAATTTCATTAGACTATTTTTTACTAGAATATTGTCCTTTGCACCCGGTGTATGCTTGAATTTGCTGTAGAATTCCGGCCTGCGATTGATGCTATGACTGGCGACCGACGGAACGACCTTTGTCGCTTTGAGTTGAATGAGAGGGAGTGGGAGATAGCGACACAGTTGAAGCACGTTCTCCATGTGAGTTCGTCACAGACTTCAACTCACCTCGACACCTCGATCTTAGGTTCTCAAGGATGCGACACTCTATTTCTCTCGTGAAACGCCAAACCTCACGGGCGTGATACCAGCAATGGATCACATCGACAAGGTCCTCACGACGCTCGCTCACAACACGGCTTATGATCCTGCAATTCGTTCCTCTCTGGCCCTCGGCAAGAAAACCCTCGACAGATACTATTCACTAACAGACTCGTCAGAGGTCTACCGCATAGCTATGAGTGTGTCTAGCATCTTCTTTCGTCTATAACTACCACATACTCACGCTCTCTTGTTGAAGTACTTCACCCACGTTACAAGCTTCAATACTTCAAGAACCTCAAATGGAAACCACGCTGGATCGAGACCGCCATGACCTTGGTGCGCAACGAGTATAAACGGCGTAAGAGAGAGTTTGATGATGATGTTCCGGTGGAAAAGCTGCCTATGTCTGAGCCAACACAACAGGTACATCAGGATCTCGTATTTGTGAAAGCCATCCACTGATACTTGCATTTCAGTCTTCGTCAAAGCGTCCCAATGTCTTCGATAACTTACCAACACTCTCTGCACCTGCACCGTCGGAACTCCGTGATGAATTGGACCGCTACCTCAGTACGGATGTGGAGAACGTAAAGAATGTATTGCTTTGGTGGTGCGAGCATAAGGCAATGTATCCAGTCCTGTCACGCATGGCCTTGGACTATCTGACAATACCTGGTAAGTAATGCTTTAACTCGTCATCTATTGACATAGATTTAACCCCGAGCATTGTATCACAGCGACCTCCGTCGATGT
This sequence comes from Lyophyllum shimeji, assembly GCA_026008595.1. Lineage (NCBI taxonomy): Eukaryota > Fungi > Basidiomycota > Agaricomycetes > Agaricales > Lyophyllaceae > Lyophyllum > Lyophyllum shimeji. Next base: position 76,456 of record BRPK01000020.1, read on the forward strand.
TGAACGTGTGTTCAGCTGCGGCCGCCTTCTCTTATCGCATGTCCACAGCCGACTCTCTGCGCAAACCACACGCACCCTCCTTTGCCTCGGGTCATGGAGTTTGTTGGGATTGGTGAAGGATACAGATGTGCTTGCAGTGTCGTCGATGAATGATGTTGAGGGAGATGCAGATGCTGAGATCGCGCTTGATGATGGCTGGGATAGTATACTTCTGTAGTCTTTTGTTACTAACACACGACGAGTCAGATACAGCCTGTACCCCTAGGAACCCGTACCCGTACCCGTACCCGTACGTACCCCTGCACTTTTTACCCGTGGGTATGCGGGTAGGGGTTTTTGCGGGTAGAGTACGGGTTGGCGCAAAATGACCCGCGGGTTACCCGTGCCATAGCCTAGAAGGAACGCGTGGTCTCGATGTCCGACGCGTCCAGGTACATGCGGTCGCCGGGCTTGTACTCCGAAGCCGGAGTACGGCGTTGGTCGTAGTACCGAGCCATGTCGTCCTTCGCCTTGGCCAGAGCCGCCTTCGCCTCCTCCTGCGCCAGCTTCATGCACTTGAAGAACTCGTTCGCTGTCTCGTTGTTAGAGTTCAGCGGCCAAGGCTCAAAGCCCATGCGCGGGTTCCACCGGTATCCAGCATGAATGGTGTGTACTTGGTCGTGGAGTGGACGTGGTTGTTGTACTGGAACTCTGCTTCTGGGAGGAGGTCGTCCCAGTTGTCCTGCCATTCGTTGCAGAATACCCAGAGGTACTGCTCCAACTCCTGGTTGACGTGCTCCATCTGACCATCGGACTGCGGGTAGTACGCCGTGGAGGTGCTGAGCTTGATGCCGAGGAGGTGGTAAAGCTCCCGGGTGAACTTTGCGACGAACTGAGGGCCGCGATCAGAGATGAAGGCGTCCGGGAGTCCGTGCAGCTTCTACACGTGCTTGCGGTAGAGGTTTGCCACGCCCAATGCCGTGCAAGTGGTGTGCGTCGGGATAAAGTGCACACGCTTGCCCACGGAGTCCACCACAACCATGACCGCGTCGTATCCATGAGCCTCGGGGAGTTCAACGATGAAGTCCATAAACACGACGCTCCAGCACCCCTCCGGAATGGGTAGCAGGTGCAACTTGCCCATCGGGAGTTGCCTCTGGACTTTTGTCCGTTGACAGAGGTCGCAGGTGCTGGTGTAAGAGCCGATATACCAAGACATCTGCGGCCATCAGTAGCTCCGGGAGACGAGCTCCAGAGTTTTCCAGCGACCGGAGTGTCTGGCAACACAGGAGTCATGGTGCTGTTTGACAATCCGGCGACGGAGTTCAGGGACGTTGGGGACATAGATGCGGCCCCGGAACATGAGAATCCCCTGGTCCTCCGACCACTCGGCACTCTGCACGGACCGGACTCCGGAGTGGGCGGACTTCAGCACAGCGGCGGCCTTGGCGACGACGTCCTCGTGCACGCCCTCGTGCACGCCCTCGTGATTGCCCCTCTGGATATCTCACAGGATCTTGTCTTCCTCGCCGGCAGCGATGAGACCCTGCAGAGCGCGGATGGCGAAAAACTCCGGCTTGAGCAACATGATATCCGCGTTGTCGGAGCTGCCGTCTCCGTGGTCCGGCCAGCGCGAGAGCGCATCGGGCTTCCCCATACTACGTCCAGGACGGTGGTGAAGCACGAAGTCGAAATTGGCCAGGTACAGGGACCACCTTGCCTGACGCCGGTTGAGCTTTTTGGCGGTCAGGAAGTATTCGAGGTTCTTGTGGTCCATATAGATTTCGACCTTGTGCCGTGCACCTTCAAGGAAATGCCGCCACTCCTCAAGTGCGCGGATGATGGCAAGCATCTCCTTGTCGTAGATCTCGTAGTTCCGCTCAACGGCGTTCAGGCTCTTGGAGTAGAACGCGACCGGGTGCCATTTCTCGTCCTCCGGCGACTGTTGGGATAACACTGCGCTCGTGGCGAAGTCCGAGCTGTCGGCTTCGACTCAGAAGAGGCGGTCGTTGTCAGGGAAGATGAGGACAGGTTGGGAGGTAATGGCACGTTTGAGGGCGTTGAACACGTCCTGCTGTGGGACCCCCAGGTCCACGCAACATCCTTAGCTGTGAGGTTGAAGAGCGGCCGAGCGTGGTGGGAGAAGTCACGGATGAACCACTGGTAGAAGTTGGTGAAGCCCAGGAAGGACTGCACCTCTTCCTTGTTCTTCGAAGTAGGCCACTCCGCAACTCCGGCGACCTTCACCGGATCCATCGACACTGTTCTGTGGGAAATGATCAGCCCAAGCTATTCAATCTCGGTCCACTCAAACTCACACTTCTCGGGCTTCAGGAACAGGCGGTGTTCGCGGAGGCGGTCCAAGGCGATGCGGGTGATGCGCCGGTGTTCCTCAAGGGTCTTAGTGTAGATGAGGATGTCATCGAGGTACACACAAACGACTCTCTGTGCTATGAGGTCGCAGAAGATGTTGTTCATCATTGTCTGGAAGGTGGCGGGACTGTTCGTAAGTCCGAAGAACATGACCAGCGGCTTGAAGAGTCCGCGGTTCGTCCGGAACACGGCCTTCCACTCGTCTCCCTCCTTGATGCGGACATTGTTGTAGCCCCACTGGACGTCCAACTTGGTGAAGTATCGCACACCGCGGAGGTTGTTGATGAGCTCGGAGATGAGAAGAAGGAGGTAACGGTTCTTCAACACTCGGTAGTCCTAAACTAGCCGGAGTGAGCCGTCTTTCTTCTTGATGAAGAAGACCGGGGACGCCATGGGCGACTTCAAGGGACGGATACGACCCGACTGGAGATTCTCCTCCAGGAAAGCGTCGAGCTCGGCCTGCTCGTTGGGGGCGAGCGGATAGACCTTGCACGAGCTAGGTGTGGAGCCGGGTTTGAGTTCGATGGCGTGATCCCATTGCTTGCGCTCTGGGAGTTTGTCGAACGCGGCCTTGGAGAATACGTCCTCGAAGTCGTGGAGGTGGTCGGGGACGGCGTCGCGGAAGGACTTCGGCGCGGAGTTACGCATGAAGGCCTCCACTAAGCGTTGAGACGTCGTCTGGCTCGCTCGGATCTCCTCAGCAGCCGGGTAACCAAAAAGAGTCGTCGCGAGCAGTCGATCACCTTCCTCCATGGCGTCGACACCGTCGGAGCCCGGGGCGGAGTCCGGCTCCGGACTCACATCGGAGTCAGGGAGTCAGAGTCGTCCTCACAGTCCGGGTCCGGGTACAACTCCGGAATGTCGTCTAGTTCAGGTTCGGGGGTGGGGATACCGCTAGAGTGGCAAGCACGCATAGTCGCACGGGTCTTGGCTTTGGCCTTGCACTCTACCTTCACCTCCTCTCGGCACGTCTGGCAGTGGGCCGGGCAGCGGCTCATGGATAAGGTGCCGGTAGCCCAGTTAATCTCCGGGTTGTGCTCCTTGAGCCAGGTGAACCCGAGGATCATGTCCTGCTCTCCAAGATCGGTGACTGCAAACACCACACGCTCCGAGTGACCGTTATACCGAAGGACTAGGTCGACGACCTCGGTGATGGCGCCGGCGGTGTTGGCAGTACCATCTACGTTGTTGACGGAGATGGGCCAAGAGAGAGTTCGGCTAGTGAGGCCGTGCTCGCGCACGAAGCGGATGTGCAGGAAGAGTTCGGAAGCGCCGCTGTCCAGAAGAGCCTTCAGGCCTAGAATCTCCTGGGTATCAGTAGTTTCGACTTCCACTGCGAGGGAGAGGGAGTTACAACTGGGGGTAGCGGCGAGGACGAAGCGACGCGGCAGGCGCTTCTCCCAGCACAGTAGGCCACGGCGGCATCGGACAGTGATGGTGGTTTTCGGCACATCAGAGGCGGGAGGTCCGAAGTCGGATTTGGTGACGGTGGAGGAGGGGGGTACGTTTTGGCTCGAACGGGGTTCACACGCAGAGAGGGCAGCAATAGAAAGTGATTCTGCAGACTCTATAGATAGATATGCAAACCGATTCAAACTCCTCAACGGAGGTGTACTGTGTAAGGGGACGTCATCCCTCTCCTTTCCTTTTCCTTCCATTTCTCATTTCTCTTCCTCCCTTTACGATACCTTACTTACTTCTAGATGTACTCGACCCCGGCGGACCTCCGGGACTCCGGCGGACTTCCAGACTCCGGCGGACTTCCAACTCCGCCGAACCCGCGCCTCACTCCTCCGCCCCCGTCGGACCCCGGATCGCGGCTCATCATTGCGCCACAGCTGGCCGCACCTTACTACACAGTTTTTACAGGTACTGTTAGTTTATCAAGCCACCGGATCGATCGTATGTAGCGCGTGCGCACCAGGCAAGGGCTCCTCAGACTTGTTCTCTTTGGATCTCCCCTTGCCAGGTGCGCCACTTAGATTATCTATTCCGTACATATTTTAATATACTTTGGATCTCCCCTTGCCAGCTTCGTGTGAGTCCGCGAGCGTTCAAGGGTCGCCCTTACATACTGTTCACCCGCGGCGCGACTAAAAACCCTCCTCCGGACCTTCGGACTTCTCTTCTTCGGCAGTGGCAGGAGCCTCACACCGGGTGCAAAGGACAATATTCTAGTAAAAAATAGTCTAATGAAATTGTAAAGGTCCTCCTTATATATCAAAGCCATTTTCAGGAGATATATTGTGTGACAAATTCTAAATTTCAACAAATGAGATACTGTAGAAAAATCAATCATTTTGTCAAGTAAAATTTTCTAATAAAATTTTGAAAACTTTCACAATATCTTTCCGTGACTTATTTGAAATCTATTTACAGTAATTCACATCATTTAAAATATATTCACCATAATCTCAGATTTACTATAGATATATTTTGAATGTGCCAATAAAAAATATTGTAAACATCTTTTAAATTTCTTTGAGACATTTTACTTGATAATATAATTAATTTTTCAATCATATCTTATTTGAGGGAATTTTAAATTTATCACACATAATGTGCATTAAAAATAGCCGAAATATACAAAGAGGACCTTATCAGTTTTATCAGGATATCTTTTATCTGAATATTGTCCTTCGCACCCAGTGTCAGCCGATGCCTCCACGGACGCGGCGATGCAGACAGCGTCAAGGTCGATGAGCAAGCCTATAACCCAGTCTTCGTGTTCATCTGTCGTCATGAAGCGGATGTCGAATGGGTCTGAGCAGTTGCGTGCGATGTGCCCAGGCTTCTTGCATCGGTGACAGATGATGGGCGTTCCAGAGCGTTGGTGTGATACAGCCGGTTCAATAGACTTCTCGTGTGAGGAAGACTCTAGATATCGGCACGTCAATGTGTCTTACTTCCATAGAGGTCGGCGCTAGAGAGAGCCTGATAGTGAGAGGTAAGGGAGCGCCTGTCCGAAGGGACGGTGGCTCGAGAGTGCCTGTCCGTAGGGACGGTGGCTCGAGGGAGCGCCTGTCTGAAGAGACGGCGGCTCGATGGAGCGCCTGTCTGAAGAGACGGCGGCTCGATGGAGCGCCTGTTTAGTAGGACGGTGGCTCGATGGAGCGCCTGTTCAGTAGGACGGTGGCTCCCGGATAGGTGAGACTGAAGCTAAGCCTTGTAACCCTAGGCGAGGGGTGTTGTTGTCCGACACCGGAGCTCTGTTAGCCTGAGCAAGGCGTGCTGTCACCTTGCACAGGGCCCGGTGGCCTCCGGGATCAAGCCATCGCATCCTTTGCTGCAATAGGGCGAAAACGCGAACAAGAAGATGGTAGTATTAGATGGGTTTAGACTATTAAACATGCCAGCTATGTACTTATAATATCAAAATATGAATAAACAAAAAGGCCGTCGGCCTGGTCGCGCACGCGTGAAGGTGATACCGCGAGTATATCATTAGAGATAGTATACCGTTGTCACAGTTCGTGGGAAAGGTCGATATCCATTAGAACACCAGGGGGGATGGAGCGAGAGACTGGTGCGGTAGGAGTGGCAGGGGCTGCTGCGACAGGCGCAGGACGGAACTGGGGAGCAGGGAGCACGTAGAAAGCCTGCTCCGGGTCCGTCACAGGTATCTAGGAGGCTACATCCGATCCAGATTGCATGCTAGGAAACACCAGGTGCAAAGGACAATATGCTTGTAAAAGATATTCTAGTAAAATTGTGAAGGTCCTCCGTATACATCAAAGCCATTTTTAGCAGATATATTGTGTGATAAATTCTAAATTTCAATAAATGAGATACTGTAAAAAAATCAATCATTTTGTCAAGTAAAATTTTCTAATAAAATTTTGAAAACTTTCACAATATCTTTTTGTGACTTATTTGGAATCTATTTACAGTATTTTACATCATTTCAATCATATCTTATTTGATGGAATTTTAAATTTATCATACATAATGCGCGTTAAAAATGGCCGAGATATATAAAGAGGACCTTATTAGTTTTATCAGGATATCTTTTATCTAAATATTGTTCTTTGCACCCAGTGAGATAGAGGTGGGCAAAGGTCGGAGATGGCTGCAGATGTTGATGCAAGGCATAAGGTCGAAATCTACACGGACCACAAGAACCTCCAGTACTTCCTGACCGCCAAGAAGCTCAACCGGTGGTGTAAACGGTAGACTGGCCTGGAGCGTATCGCTGTGCTCGGGATAGCAGTGGTTCAATGTATTCTACAACAAGTTCTGCATGTCTACGTACGGAACACTCATGTGACGGTTACATATGCCCACCCACAACAAGGTGACGTCCTCATCGCCACTTGAGCCTCGAAACTGGTTCAGAGTGTGGTCTGAACTGACCTGACTGCCTAAAATCTGTGAACCTGAATGCACAACCATGCCACTGCCATATGCCCTCCCACAACGAGGCAACAATGCATCAGGATGCATCACATGCCATGCTGGATGCTGTTCTCTCGTTGCCAATGATCCGACCTGATGCGCTGCACGATGAGACTCCCTACCCTTCTGAGGAAGAGGCTTCAGGAGAAAAAGACAGACATGGTATGTCAATAGCTGCAGCGCCCTTGGTCTGATAAACTTCAACTCAACTTGAGTGCCCACAGAAATCCATAGTTCCCGCTTTGCCTTTAATGTGGAGAATTCCAAGCCTGAGCCTTTTAATCGCATAGAGCCATCTGAGGATTGTCAAAACAACCCGTTCCTTCCAGAAATGATTCGTCAAGCACCTCACAATGCCTATGCTAATGCCAGCAACAGCGAAGCTGGCCAAGATGCTCAGGTGAGTGCGAGTGATCTTCTGCAATCACAGGACGTGCATGCTTCCCAAGCTTCTCATGCAACCTCAGTAGTCGAAGATGAAACATCAAATGCCGCTTTGATAGCAAGTAAAGCGCAACGTGAGGATCCTCAGCGCCTGGAAATGAGCGATAGATTGCTGAAGACGCGGCTTCAACAGCCAGATAGCTTTGGAAAAAGTGTCGAGAACTTTGCACATGAATCAGGTACGACGTATGCTTATTGCCGGTCTTGAGTCTTATCTCAACTGGCTTGCCCTCAGCCTATCTCACTCATGGTCAGATGATAGGGTTGGAAACTACTGTGGGTGCCTTGGGTGCGTCCTTGTCAATCCAAAATGGTAGGTCCAACTCGCGATGCAGGCTGAAAGTAAAAAATATTCACTTTTCTCCCAAAGATATCCGGAGTCGGTCATACCTAAAGCTTGAAATTCTTCTGCACTCGCACGTCGCAAGTCACTCTACCGTTATGGCCGCGTCGCGGGCACCATAGATGGTTACCAACGAGGTGAAGGATTTCATTTTCCTCTGCCGTTTGCACTGCTGGCTCACTTACATCTTCAGGAAGGAATACAGCTTGCTGATGATGAGATCCTGTCTTCACCTCCTCCAAAGAGCACTAAGATCCCTCTCTTAAACAATTCAGGAGACATCACAGACGCACCACTTCTGCAAAACCAGGTGACGCTCCTCGTTTACCTCTGTCAGTTGTGTACTAAGCGCACCTGTCAACGGCCAGCGAGGGAGGTTTCGGGCGATAGCTTCTCAGATTTTGAGACTGAAGGGGGTTCTCATCCACCCATGGAGGACCTCTTCAATGGCAGAGATATTGATGAGGAGGAGGAAGACGATAGAATGACCCCACAGGGAGGAGATTTTGAAAACTTCATGGCTGCCGATGCTGGTGCAATCACGGTGCAGGAATCAGGAAGAAACATCACGATCCCTTCATTCAATGTTCTGGGAGCTGGGAGCCATCCTTTCCTTCTCCAAAAGCAGGTGACACCCCTTTCCTTTTCTTTATGCCTGGCTAGTTTAGCTCACGCATATCACATATTGCAGTAGAGGAATCCATCCTCCAATGGTGCTAACATGTCTGGGGTAGAGGACGACGATGATGAAGTGGCACCTGTAAGGGGACAGCCCTCTCTCTCCTCTCTTTTTCCCTCTTTTCCTTTTCACTTTCTCCGTTGAAGACCGCTGAGTCCTGCTATCGACTGTCACCAGGTAGAAACCTCTGAGAAACCGGAAAGGGACAGGAAACAACGGAATGAATGGGATCGATAGACAATGAGTAACGAGGCAGTATCTACAGTAGCGGAAAATGCTCTAAGTTGGTTGAGACTCCGTTCGGCTGGCTCCGCCAGCACAGCCACATCTGCCCTCCTCCAAGTGGACGGGCGTCCCGACCGTCCCAAGGCCTCCTCGTGCACGCAATCTGTTGCACTGCTCGATCTACCACCCAGCAGCACGTGTTGTAGACGTGTCCGATGACCGGGGAAGCATCGGAGTGCCCGTGTCAGGAGGGGCAGACTGTTTTAGGGAGCGTCCCCTGACGTGGTTCTGTTGTTTGTGAACAGCACGTCAAACATCTTCTCTTCTGCTGCAGCGATGTCGAGGTCTTTAGGCGTGGGTGTGACCTCCTCTCTAGGGTTAAGGGTGTCCAGGGATGTGCCTCTAAGGGGTATATAATGGCGCATCCTGCGAGAATGTATTATGCCCTTGAGCGGTATACCACTCAGCGTGCAGAGAGAATATGAATTAGAAAACTTAGCATAGATTAAGAGTGGTTTCGAGCACTTAGGAGCAAGTGTAAGGGCGACCCTTGAACGCTCACGGGCTCACACGAAGCTGGCAAGGGGAGATCCAAAGTATATTAAAATATGTACAAGTAGATAAGCTAAGTGGCGCACCTGGCAAGGGGAGATCCAAAGAGAACAAGTCTAAGGAGCCCTTGCCTGGTGCGCGCACGGTATGTACGACGATCGGGTAGCTTGGTAAAACTGTACAGTACCTTGTAAAAACTGTATAGTAATGTGCGGCGCTCGTAGCGCAACGATGAGCCGCGAATCCGGGATCCGACGGTGGAGGAACGGGGAGTCCGGCGGAAAGAGCACGGAGGCCGGCGGGGGAAGTACGGAGGCCGGCGGGGGAAGTGCGGAGTCCGGCGGGATGAGCGGGCGGGATCCAGAAGCCGCCCGAGTCGAGTACATCTAGAAGTAAGTAAAGTATTGTAGTGAAGGGAAGAGAAATAGAAGGAAAAGGAGGGGAGAGGGACGTCCCCTTACATCACCCCCCCTCTAGGGTGCAGCGCCCCGATGCACCGGAGCGCGCGCGGCTCGCAGGGCCGCCGGGTCCACAAGGAACATCCCACGGACCTGCTTGGGGGCGTCGGGATGCCGGCGGTGGAACTCGCGGACCAGGTCGCGGGCATGCGCAACGTTCTCCACAGGCTCCCAGGAGGCGTCTTCATAGCCGTAGCCCTTCCACTTGACCTTGTACTGGAGCTTGCGGCGGAAGAAGCGGCTGTCCAGGATGTCCTCGACGTCGAACCACTCCTCGTCGTCGATCAACGTTGGAGGCGGAGGCGGACGAGCGCGACGGCCAGGGATCGGGTCCGGGGGAGCAAGCCGGAGCTTGACGGCGTTGAACACGGGGTGGAGGCGGCTCATGGAGCGGGCAGGCGGAGCTTGTACGCGAGAGGGCCGACTTGGCGTTCGATGGTGTACGGTCCAAGATAGCGGTGCGAGAGCTTCTTGGAGGGACGCGTCGTCTGGATGTCCGAAGCGTCGAGGTATACACGATCGCCGGGCTTGTACTCCGGGGCCGGGATCCGGCGCTGGTCATAGTACCGGGCCATGTCGTCCTTCGCCTTGGCTAGGGCCGCCTTCGCCTCCTCCTGGGCCAGCTTCATGCGCTCGAAGAACTCGTTCGCCGTCTCGTTGTTGGAGTTCAGCGGCCGAGGCTCGAAGCCCATGCGCGGGTTCCGCCCGGTGTCCAGCATGAACGGCGTGAACTTGGTGGCGGAGTGGACGTGGTTGTTGTACTGGAACTCCGCCTCTGGGAGGAGGTCATCCCAGTCGTCCTGCCGTTCGTTGCAGAAGACCCGGAGGTACTGCTCCAACTCCTGGTTGACGCGCTCCGTCTGACCGTCGGACTGAGGGTGGTACGCCGTGGAGGTGCTGAGCTTGATGCCGAGAAGGCGGTAGAGCTCCCGGGTGAACTCCGCAACGAACTGAGGTCCGCGGTCAGAGACGAACGCGTCCGGAAGTCCGTGCAGTTTCCACACGTGCTTGCGGTAAAGGTTTGCCGCGCCCATAGCCGTGCAGGTGGTGTGCGTCGGGATGAAGTGTGCACGCTTGCCTACGGAGTCCACCACAACCATAACCGCGTCGTAGCCGTGAGCCTCGGGGAGCTCGACGATGAAGTCCACGGATACAACGCTCCAGCGCCCCTCCGGAATGGGTAGCGGGTGTAGCTGGCCCATCGGGAGCTGCCTCCGGACCTTCGTCCGTTGGCAGAGGTCGCAGGTGCTGGTGTAGGAGCCGATGTACCGGGACATCTGCGGCCACCAGTAGCTCCGGGAGACGAGCTCCAGAGTTTTCCAGCGACCGGGATGCCCGGCAACACGGGAGTCATGGTGCTGCTCGACGATCCGGCGGCGGAGCTCAGGGATGTTCGGGACGTAGATGCGGCCCCGGAACATGAGCACTCCCTGGTCCTCAGACCACTCTGCACTCCGGACAGACCGGACTCCGGAACGGGCGGACTTCAGCGCGGCGGCGGCCTTGGCGACGACGTCCTCCTGTGCACCTTCGCGGTTGCCTCGGCGGATGTCCCGCAGGATCTTGTCCTCCTCGCCGGCGGCGATGAGACCCTGCAGGGCACGGACGGCGAAGAACTCTGGCTTGAGCAACACGATGTCCGCATTGTCAGCACTACCGTCTCCGTGATCCGGTCGGCGCGAAAGTGCGTCAAGCTTGCCCATACTACGTCCAGGACGGTGGTGCAGCACGAAGTCGAAGTTGGCCAGGTACAGGGACCACCGGGCCTGCCGCCGATTGAGCTTCTTGGCGGTCAGGAAGTACTGGAGGTTCTTGTGGTCCGTGTAGATTTCGACCTTGTGCCGCGCACCTTCAAGGAAATGCCGCCACTCCTCGAGTGTGCGGATGATGGCAAGCATCTCCTTGTCGTGGATTTCGTAGTTCCGCTCGATGGCGTTCAGGCTTTTGGAGTAGAACGCGACCGGGTGCCATTTCTCGTCCTCCGGCGACTGCTGGGATAGCACCGCGCCCGTGGCGAAGTCTGAGCTATCGGCTTCGACCCGGAAGGGGCGGTCGTCGTCGGGGAAAATGAGGACGGGCTTGGAGGTAATGGCACGCTTGAGGGAGTCGAACGCGTCCTGCTGCCCGGACCCCCAGGTCCAGGCAACATCCTTAGCCGTGAGGTCGAAGAGCGGCCGAGCGTGGTGGGAGAAGTCGCGGATGAACCGCCGGTAGAAATTGGTGAAGCCCAGGAAGGACTGCACCTCCTTCTTGTTCTTCGGAACCGGCCACTCCGCTACTCCGGCGACCTTCACCGGGTCCATCGACGCCGTTCCGTGCGAGATGATCAGGCCGAGATATTCAATCTCGGTCCTCTCGAACTCACACTTCTCGGGCTTCAGGAACAGGCGATGTTCGCGGAGGCGGTCCAGGACGATGCGGGTGATGCGCCGGTGTTCCTCGAGAGTCTTCGTGTAGATCAGAATATCATCGAGATACACACAAACGACTCCCTGCGCTATGAGGTCGCGGAAGATGTCGTTCATCATTGTCTGGAAGGTGGCGGGACTGTTGGTGAGCCCGAAGAACATGACCAGCGGCTCGAAGAGCCCGCGGTTCGTCCGGAACGCGGCCTTCCACTCATCGCCTTCCTTGATGCGGACATTGTTGTAGCCCCAGCGGACGTCCAACTTAGTAAAATATCGCGCACCGCGGAGGTTATTGATGAGCTCGGAAATGAGGGGAAGGGGGTAGCGGTTTTTCACCGTTATCGCGTTCAACGCTCGTAGTCCTGAACTAGACGAAGGGAGCCGTCCTTCTTCTTAATGAAGAACACCGGGGACGCCATGGGGACTTCGAGGGGCGGATGCGACCGGACTTGAGATTCTCCTCCAGGAATGCGTCTAGCTCGGCCTGCTCATTGGAGGCGAGCGGATAGACCTTGCACGAGCTAGGCGTGGAGCCGGGTTCGAGTTCGATAGCGTGGTCCCATTGCTTGCGCTCCGGGAGTTCATCGAACGCGGCCTTGGAGAATACATCCTCGAAGTCGTGGAGGTAATCGGGGACGGCGTCGCGGAAGTCCTTCGGCGCGGAATTGCGCGCGAAGGCCTCTGCTAGGCGTTGAGACGTCGTCTGGCTCGCGCGGATCTCCTCAGCAGCCGGGTAACCGAAGAGAGCCGTCGCAAGCTGTCGATCACCTTCCTCCATGGTGTCGGCTTCCCGGGAGTCCGGAACGGGGTCCGTCTCCGGGTTCGCCTCCGGCGGAGGGTCATCCTCACAATCCGGATCCGGGTACAGCTCCGGAATGTCGTCCAGTTCAGGCTCGGGGCGGGGACGCCGCTGGAGCGGCAGGCGCGGATAGCCGCACGGGTCTTATTCCGCGCCTTGCGCTCTACCTTTACCTCCTCTCGGCACGTCTGGCAGCGGGCCGGGCAGCGGCTCATGGATACAGTGCCGGCCGCCCAGTCGATCTCCGGGTTGTGCTCCTTGAGCCAGGTGTACCCGAGGATCATGTCCTGCTCGCCAAGATCGGTGACCGCGAACACCACACGTTCCGAGTGACCATTGTACCGGAGTACTAGGTCGACGACCTCGGTGATGGCGCCGGCGGCATTCGCGGTACCGTCTACGTTCTTGACGGGGATGGGCCGAGAGAGAGTCCGGGTAGTGATGCCGTGCTCGCGCACGAAGCGGATGTGCAGGAAGAGTCCGGAAGCGCCGCTGTCCAGGAGAGCCTTCAGGCCTAGGATCTCCTGGGTGTCGGTGGTCTCGACTTCCACCCCGAGGATCAAGGAGTTACGACTGGGGGTGGCGGCGAGGGTGAAGCTGCGTGGCAGGCGCTTCTCCCAGCGCGGTAGACCGCGGCGGCAACGGACGTTGATGGTGACTTCCGGCACATCAGAGTCGGGAGGTCCGAAGTTGGATTTGGTGACGGTGGAGGAGGGGGGTACGTCTTGGTCCGAACGGGGTTCACACGTAGAGAGGGCACCAATAGAGATTGATTCCGCAGACTCTATAGACAGACATGCAAACCGATTCGAACTTGCCAACGGGGGCGTACTGTTCACCCGTGGCGCAACTAAAAACCCTCCTCAGGACCTTCGGACCTCTCTTCTTCGGCAGCGGCAGGGGCCTCAGCCTGCGCCTCGGTGGACGCGGCAGCGCGGACGGCGTCCAGGTCAGCCAGCAGACCCATGACCCAGTCGTCGCGTTCCTCCGTCGTCATGGAGCGGATGTCGAATTGGTCCGGGCAGTTGCGAGCGATGTGCCCGGGCTTCTTGCATCGACGACAGATGATGGGGGTTCCGGAACGTTGGCGGGACAGGTCAATGTCCATCGGAACGCCAGGGGGGAGGGGGCGACTGGCTGGAGCAGTGGGAGCGGAAGGGGCTGCGGCGACCGGACGAGGTGGGGGAGCGGGGAGCGCACGGAAAGCCGCCGGAGCTCCCGGGTTCCGGACGGCGGGAGCCGGGGCCGTGCGCGGCTTGGTCACCGCGGAGCGGAAGTCCTGGTGGGCACGGGTGTTGTAGTCCACCAGACGCGCCGCATCGATCCACTCCTGGACACGCTCGTCCGAGGGACGTCCTTCCACTATGTTGGCAACCTTGGCCTCAATCCGGGGATCGAGACCGTGGCGGAAGCGGAACACCAGCTGCGCGCCGTCCGGGAATTGGGCCTCCTCTGCGAGATCCCAGAACTCGTCGATGTACTCGTCGACGGAGCGGGAGCCCTGATGGTAGGCGGACGTCTCGAAGGTGGTGGCGGCCTTCCGCTTTTCGTCTCGGGGGCAGAATTCCGCAATGAACTGCGTGCGGAACTCCGCGTAGGTGCCGAAACGGGGGACCCCGCCATGGGAATTGGGATGACGGAGTGTGCGGGCGGCGAAACGAGCGGCGCGGCCCCCTTTCATGTAGGAGAGGACCCAATTGATGCGGGTCTGCTCGTCGGGGAACGCGTCGGGGGTGAGGGACATGTAGAGATCGCAGGAATTGATGAAAGCGCGCCCTTTCTCCCTCTCGCCGTCGAAGGAGTCGGGGGGCGCCGGCCGCAAGCGATCTCTGCCGCGCGTGAAGGACTGCGCGGAGAGGGGGTCCGACTGCGCGGGGGTTTGCGCAGCGTCGGCGGGTTGGACCGCGGCGGGTCCGGAGTCACGGGGCACGGTGGGGGTGTTGTGCTGTTCTAGGTAGAACTCGCGAAAGGTGTTAAAGATTTCAGCCATTTGGCCGTCTTGGTGCTCCAGACGCGCCTCAATCGTCGTTAGCCTGCGCCAGGCTTCCTGCGCGGGGTCTGCCGCAGGGTCCTGGGGTGCTACGTCCGATGCAGACGGCATACTGAGAGGAGAAGGTGGGGGAAGTGGGAGATGGCTGCGAAATATCGATGCGCGGCAGTCGAGGGGCAGAGATCTCGGACTTTCCGGACCTTCTTGGAGACTTGTTCTGCTGTAAGGGTGACCCTTGAACGCTCGCGGGCTCACACGAAGCTGGCAAGGGGAGATCCAAAGTATATTAAAATATGTACAAGTAGATAAGCTAAGTGGCGCACCTGGCAAGGGGAGATCCAAAGAGAACAAGTCTAAGGAGCCCTTGCCTGGTGCGCGCACGGTATGTACGACGATCGGGTGGCTTGGTAAAACTGTACAGTACCTTGTAAAAACTGTATAGTAATGTGCGGCGCTCGTGGCGCAACGATGAGCCGCGAATCCGGGATCCGACGGTGGAGGAACGAGGAGTCCGGCGGAAAGAGCACGGAGGCTGGCGGGGGAAGTACGGAGGCTGGCGGGGGAAGTGCGGAGTCCGGCGGGATGAGCGGGCGGGATCCAGAAGCCGCCCGGGTCGAGTACATCTAGAAGTAAGTAAAGTATTGTAGTGAAGGGAAGAGAAATAGAAGGAAAAGGAGGGGAGAGGGACGTCCCCTTACAGCAAGTTTGTTAATGGATTTATGATAGAAGTCGGACGCCGAGTCGTAGACTTGAACAAGGTCACTGATGTTAAATGTGGTGAGTGGTGATGTATTGTCGAAGGATTCTTTGCGGCATTCCGCATCTTGTAATGCACGTAAGTGTGCGTCTAAACGGAAGGTGTCGGAGAGAGTGAAGTTGGTCTGGATGTCTGTGGTCGTAGTTGGTTGTGTAGTCAAGGACGATGGGTTATCAGGGCGGAATCTGAGGCCGAAGAGGAGTTCGCCAGGGGTTGCGTTGAGCGCGGGGAGGATGCGATCGTTGAGTTGGCGGATTGCTTCGTCGAAGTGGTCGGGCCAATTGCTGAGGATCGATTTGGGGTCAACGTCGGTTTCGTTGGTGATGGTGTCGTGGTCGGGTGCACAGAGGCGTTTGAACCTGCCTAGTAAGAGTTTGTTAGCGTTCTCAATCAGGCCATTCACCCATGGGGCATATGCCGCGGTGGTGATGTGCGTGATGCCCAATTTGTCGCAAAAGTTGTTAACCTCGTGGTTGTCGAAGTGGGAGCCCCGTCGGCCATGAAGGTGTCGGGGGTGGCGTATTTGTGGGCGATTCGCTTGAGGGATGTTACTGTGGTTCTGCCCGTGCCGGCGGTCTTGAGTTTGGTCGGCCAGACATGGTTGGAGTAAGTGTCGATGTATAGGCCTACAGTTTTGAATCCACCTTTTCCTAGAGGTAGGGAAAGGTAGTCGCCCGCTATGAATGAGAAGGGTTTCGAGCGTCGGATGGGTTGAAGTGCGGCGTTTCGTGTGGTGGCCCCGAAGGATTTGCATTTGGGGCACTCTAGTTGAGCCTGTCGCGCGTCAGTATACATTCTTGGCCAAAAATACTTGTCCCGAAGGTGTAACTGGACGTAGTCAGGGCCAAAGCAGCCATTGGTGAGGTGGGCTTTGAGCGCTCGGTCGAAGCCCTCCGCACTGGGGATGCACTCGGTACGCGTGACGCAGTCGTCCGGTTTGGTGCTGACCTTCCAGAGTTTGCCGTCCTCTATCATGAAGTCCATTGCGCGGTGGGCGAACTTCCGTTGGTTGGATGGAGTGTCGCCCTATATGTGGCCTAGGAGGTGTCGTACGATTGGGCAGAAGAAGATGTCGTCCTCAAAGCGGGTTTCAAGCGGGTGCCTAGGGCTGAGTAGTTCTGAAACGCTGAGGATGTCGTTGACGATCCCCTTGGAGGCTTCCCAGTCAGGGAGAACCGACCAATTCGAACCGTCGGAGGTGGAGCGTTCGCGGTCTTCTCACATGCGACTGAGGCCGTCAGCTACCGGGTTGTCGACACCAGGACGGTGTCTGATGGAAATGATATTGTGAGCGAGTATCATCTCCTTCCAGCGGCTGTGATGGATACTCATCGTTTCTTGTACCAGGCAATCCCTGAGAGCCTTGCAGTCCGTTGCGATTTCGACAGGGGACCCATAGATGTATGGCACGAATTCGTCGAGGCTGTACTTCAGTGCTGCAAACTCAAGCAGAAATGGTTCATACTTTTCCTCGCTTCGGGATGTCCGTTTCGAGCAGTAGCTCACAGAGTGCCAGCGCATGACGTCCTTGCCGGCGCTGTCCGGGGAGGTGAAGGGTTGGGAGAGGAAATCTGCAAAGCCTGTCATGCAGCCGTCAGTGGTGACTCGAAATGGGCGGCCGTCATATTGTGGTGGGCGGAGTAGAGGCTCTTCTGAAAGTAGGCACTTCAGTGTGACGAATGCCTTCTGTTGTGCTGGGCCCCATTTGTCTTTCAGCAAGGCGGCGGAGAGGGCTCTCTTGTATGCTCCTTTCTGTACACGCCAGTTCGAACTCGGTGCCTCGACCTTGATGTCACGGGTGAGGTCCGTCAGAGGTGCTGCGATGCGGGCGTAGTTGGCTATTAGGTGTCTGAAGTAGTTAATAAGGCCTAGAAAGCCGAGTAGTTGTTGCGCCGTCTCGGGGCGCGGCCAATCAACGACTGCGCCGACCTTGTCGAGGTTCAGCCGTATTCCGTGTGGTCCGACCATCGCGCCTGCGAATAGGACGTCGGTTTGGAGGAGTTTCGTCTTGCTGGGGGCGAGAGACAGCTTCTTCGACCTGCAGCGTTCGAATAATTTGCGTAAGTTAGCGATCTTCTTGTCGAATTCGTCTCCTGGGAGGCAGATGTCATCTATCCAGTTTACGAGCTCGCGGCCTATCATGTCGTCCAGCGCAATTGATACCATCTCGCAGAACGTTGCCAGGGCACCTGTGAGGCCAAACGGCATCCGTAGGTAGACGTAGTATCCGCGGCCTTCAACGTCGAAGGCCACGTATGGCACCGAGTCGTCGTCTAGTGGGACTGCATAGTAGCCAGCAGCAAAGTCGATAATGCTAGCCCACCGATGTCCTGCTGCAAACTCTTGCTTGGCCTTGAGATCGCCAGCGGGGAACGGTGGTACCTGTGTAGCTTTGTTCAGTGCGTTAAAAGCATGGCAAACTCGCTATTTTGTTTTGACTTGGTGTGGTTCCGCAGACTCGACAGCTTCGAGCAGTGCTTCGTTTGTCTCGCCGGGTTCCATTACCTGTTCCCAGAATGGGGGCAGGCCGTTCCGTATACACTTGCGTTGACGCTCCTGAGAATCTCTACGCGTGTCAGTTCGGTCTTGCCCGCTTCCTTCGGTGCAAGGTTTGTGCTGCTGAGACTCTTGATGAAGGTGCCCGGGACCTTCTGGATGACGTGCGCCTTCTCCATTTCATCGAGTATGTCATTGAACCAGGTCTTTTGTGCCTCCATTATAGGCCTCTGGTTGATGCGTGTCGGGAATTTGGTGTCTAGTTTGATGTTCAGTTTGTGCTTGTACCAGTCAACAAAGAAGACTTCGCTGAGGGAGAGAGCAAAAACGTCAGCGTATTCACAGATGAGGTCACGCACCCTCTCGCGTTGTTCGCTGGTGAGGTCGGGGCCGATGTCGATCTTCTGGAGAATTTCGTCCACCCGTGTCTCCGCAAACGGTTCTTTGACGCGAGGGGAGGTGTTCTCTCCTCTGTCGATGGTGAAATCGCCCGCCTGTACGACCTCTATGGCGTTAATCGTGGTCGTTTCGTGCTCGTCCTCAGCCGTCGTTGAGAGGGCCATGTCACGTAGAGTATCGATCTTGTTCCTGAGCTGTTTGATGCGGACCTCTGATTGTAGGAGGCTTGCGAGTTCCGTCTTGCTAGTGGTTGACCTGGTGTCTATGCCGAATAGTCGTTCGACATTGACCTTCTGGCGGTGTAGGTGCCATCGTGCGGCGTCCTCGTTCGTGGCTGTGGTTCGGGCTTCCTTGGAGAACTTCGGCCGGTTGGCGCACCCGTGTACTAGCGGGGTTAGCTTTCACTGGGTGCGAAGGACAATATTTAGATAAAAAATATCCTGATAAAACTGATAAGGTCCTCTTTATATATCTCGGTTATTTTTAACGCGCATTATGCGTGATAAATTTTAAATTCCATCAAATAAAATATGATTGAAAAATTCATTATATTATCAAGTAAAATGTCTCAAAGAAATTTAAAAGATGTTTACAATATTTTTTATTGGCACATTTAAAATATATCTATAGGAAATCTGAGATTATGGTGAATATATTTTAAATGATGTAAAATACCGTAAATAGATTTCAAATAAGTTACAGAAAGATATTGTGAAAGTTTTCAAAATTTCATTAGAAAATTTTACTTGACAAAATGATTGATTTTTCTACAGTATCTCATTTGTTGAAATTTAGAATTTATCACACAATACATCTGCTGAAAATAGCCTTGATGTATAAGGAGGACCATCACAATTTTATTAGAATATCTTTTACTAAAATATTGTCCTTTGCACCCGGTGTTTGCGTTCAGAACGTGTGTGCTTACCACCTCATTCTCATCCTCCCTGGCTCGCCTGGCGTTCCATTTATCGTGTTGTTGCTGGTGGATTGGGTATGGCGTTGGGTCAGGTTTGGAGTAAAATTAGTGGAGCCATTCGTCCACTGACTTGTGTTCGCGATCAGGGTAGGCGTTCTCGGTGTCCGTTAGGTAGGCGCCCCATCGAGTCTCCGCCCATGGGTCTTCTGAGTCCTGTATGAGGTGTATACGTACCCATTCGTCCGCCATCTCCCGTTCTGGGTCCTCAATTCTCCTGACGTTCTTCGCCTGCTCCGAGTCGTCTCCTTGTATCTTCCTCTCTTGTATTTTCTTCTCTCGTTCCTGCATTCCTTTCTTTGTTTGTCCTTCCTCTCGCAGCGCCTTCTCCGCCTCGTACACGTCCTGCCGGCACCATCCTCCTTTGGGTCGCAGTTGTGTCACGGTGAGGACTTCCGGGGTGGTATGGCGGCCGGAGCTGTCGGCGTGGTTGGCAATGGTTTCGTCGCTTTTGGGCCCGCAGAGGAGGATCAGGTCTGTTTCGTAGTCATGCACGGCCCTCATTTGGCGAAGCCATGGTTTGCCCAGGATGACATCGAATGCGTTACCACAGTCGAAGACTTCGAAAGTCGATCGCAATTCTGTTCCTCCAACCTTCACTGTTCCGGTCCATTTCCCCATGGATGGTGCTTCTGCTCCGTTCGCGACTCCGATACGGGTGTGCGAGGGTGTGAGGGACTCAACACCTAAGCAGTGGCTGTAGCTTAGCCACCTGCATTTGGAGATGCAGTTGCGCATTACTCCGTCGTCCACCTGTCCTGTGGCACGAACCATTGTCTCGTTCGGCCCTATGAGTCTGATGCGCTGTAGGAAGGGCTGGGATTTCTCGGGGTTTTTGATGTTTGAAGAGGATAGTTGTAGGAGTGTCTCAAGGATGGGGACATCGTAGGCGAGAACAAGTGGTGTATTGTTTTCTACGCTAGAAACATCCCAGGGGAAGTGTACGACTACAGAAAGGGGATTGGTGCGCTCTTCCGGTCCTGTTGTCTGCTCCGTGTCCGAGGTTATAGTTGGAGACCCGCGTACTTCTACGCGCGAGCCTCCAGTCCATTTTCCGACTCCTCATGGTCATCATCGAAGTTCAACGATGCCGCGTCATAGATTGACGGCTCATAGGGGAGAGGGGTCTCCTCGGCAGTGGTGATCTGGGATACGCTGGTCGTGTCAGGGACTCGTCGTTGGTAGAGGAGTCAGCTGATCTTCGCTCTCCATCGCTGCTCACGCTGGTTCACCTGCCTCGCAGCATCGACAACGCAATCACGGCTGATGTGGCCTTTTTGGCCGCATTTGAAGCATTCCTTCGAGCCAATGTTAACAGTGCCAGGAGTGAGCGGGTAGGGCGGGGTTATGAAGTCCACCTCGTGAGCAGGGGCGTGTTGGGACTCGCATGCTGCAAGTATGCGGTTGTAGAGTTCGATCCCCTCTTGAGTGAGCTGGTAGACCACTGAGAGCTCGACTGCGCGCTTTGCGAGCTCCTCGTTGCCTGGGTGGCTTGGAGTCTGTGAGGCATTGTTGGGGGTACGGGGGAAGAAGAGGCTACTGGGTGCGACCGGCGTGGAGGTAATGAACGGGTTCTCGTCGCGGACAGGTGTCATGAACCTCTCGTTGGGGGGTCCCCGTTGTGTATTCTGACGGGTCTCATTGCCGCGGGGGTTACGTGGGGTGGGAGTTGGCGCTGGAAGGTCTGTTGGGGTTGTTGTTGTTGTTGGTAGCTTGGGTTCATGGGACGAGGTTGGTAGGATGGGGGGGGGCTCGAACTGGGGATTGTATGACCACGGAGCTGGCAAAGCGGTTGGTGAGGGTCGAGATGTCCTTCTGCCACTCACCGGCTTGGTTCGTCGCCGATCGGTGGTTCGGGTCTAGTGCCTCAAGCTCGTCGGTAATTCGATCGAGCGAGATGGTCTCGATTTCTGCAAGAAAAATAGCCCATGTGGTAATGTGGGAGGGGAGGATGCGACGTACTGCGAGGGGTAGGCCACAGCGCACATCGGGGATAAGATGTCCCTTGTCATCCTCGAGTGCGTCCGTGATCGTGCAAATTTCCTCTGCCTACTTCACGTGGGTGTACACCTTGTCTTCGTCGTCTTCTAAACAGGTAGGGTTTGGAACCACAGCTCTGCACGGCGGCCGGGGTCAAGGTTCTTCTCGAAGCGGTAGAGCTTCACGCTGAGGGTGGTGGTGTCGTCGAACTTGCCTTCGAGCCTCCGGAACCATGTGTAGGGCTTCTCGTTGCCGCTGTAGTCGCCTCGGAAGAGCGTGACCTCTTCTTTCGGCATGTCTTCATCACTGGAGTCTGGGAGTCGTGGGGGATTCCGTGGTGATGGGGATCTAGATAGTGTCGACGCGGAGCTGAGGGTGGGGCTGAAGGTTGCTGGGCTGTTTGTAGAGCTGGTTCCCGGGCTGTAGCTGGTGAGGCTGTTTGTAAGGCTGGTGGAGCGGGCGTGGATTCGGGCTAGTCTCTCTCGGGCTTGGTCCTCTATGCGTTGTTGGTTGAGCTCCTTGAAAAGCGAGGCACGGGCTCGTAGCTCCGCTTCTGTAACACGTCTGTGGTGAGCCAGTGTTCTGAGAAAAGCACGTAAAGTGTCGAATCTGCCTCTCGTCACCAAGATGGAGACCGCTGGGTCCTGCTATCGACTGTCGCCAGGTAGAAACCTCTGAGAAACCGGAAGGGGACAGGAAACAATGGAATGAATAGGATCGATAGACAATGAGTAATGAGGCAGTATCTACAGTAGCAGAAAATGCTCTAAGTTGGTTGAGACTCCGTTCGGCTGGCTCTGCCAGCACAGCCACACCGTTCCGTTACCTTACCTTATTCACTTCTAGATGTACTCGACTGCCGCTCCGCTTTCCGTCCACTCCAGACTTCCCCGCTCCGGACCCCGGAACTCCGACGTCCGGACTTCGTATCCCCGTCGGCTTCCGGATCTCGGCTAATCGTTGCGCCACAGGTGGTCGCTCTCAACTATATAGTTTTTACAGATACTATACAGTTTATCAAGCCACCGGATCGACCGTACATACTGCGTGCGCACCAAGCAAGGGCTCCTTAGACTTGTTCTCTGGTTCCTTAGACTTGTTCTCTTTGGATCTCCTCTTGCCAGGTGCGCCACTTAGCTTACTTACTTAGTATACTCTTTAATATACTTTGGATCTCCCCTTGCCAGCTTCGTGTGAGCCCATAAGCGTTCAAGGGTCGCCTTACAGCACCGCCTTCTAATGGCCTCGTGGTTGCTGCGACCGGGCTGCCCATAGTGCAAGATTAAGGAACAAAAATCCGGATCCCTATCTTCAAAGATCTCAGAGCTGGGTGCCAGCCGCTCCTTCTTCACTACTAGGTGATGCCCATTTCTCATTTGCCATTTGCCTTTTCCACTCATGCAAATTGCAGAAAGGGACGAGCCCCTAAGATAATTATGAGAACATGTTGAATGAGTCTTCAGCTGTGCACAGTCATCTTAGATTGCACATGTGATTGTCCGACAACGAGACCAGTGAGTCAGATGACAACTATCCTGAGGACAAATCAGCCGCTAGGACCGGACGGATAGTGATGCAAGATATGGGAAGGAATATTGAGATTTCTTCGTTCAATGATGCTAAAGCCATTGTACAGTCTATAGTCTAAGACCAAGTGACACCGTTTTTCTCTCGATCTATTTCCTCCCTCGCGAACCAGTAAATACCAGGCAACGGACATGTCGTCGTTGAATATCACAGTGCCATCTATATCCACAAAGAAGTATAAAGGCTCTTTCCTTTGATAACCTACAGGATATCAAATCGCCGCTGCTCTACGAGCATCAGGTGACCAGTCCATTCCTCTCTCCTATTTCTTCCTAGCTCACCCACGTCGCAGAATGTGGTCAAGTTTTTTGACAATAGGAACGTGGTCCTACATCCTGGGAAACCTGTGACGGTTCCTTCTTTCAAGGATCTAGGAGTCTTAGAAGTGGTGACACTTCTCGAAAAGCAGGTAATGGCCAGTTATTCTCTACGTATACCTATAGAGCTCAACTACTATACAGGCGGCGTTAGGGATTTTTGGAGACCAGAGGGCACCGAGCAATTTTGAAGCCAGAGACCACCGCTTCTTCCCAGACAATGTACACGCAAGTCTGTCTTTGGGCATGGCTGCCTTTGCGATGCAGGCCCAGTTGCCAAGCAAGATAGTAGTACACTTTGCGCTTTCTCCACCTACGGACCTGATGTAATGCTCTAGAGTTCGCACGCAAAAATTTAGAGCCCATCCCCTGATGCTTGTTGTAGAAACAGCGCCTCCCCTCCTCCAAAACCAGGAATCATTTTCGGCGAGTACCCGGCATCGCCAGAGTACACTGAGGAACATGTCAGAGACCCTACCTCCCAAGACCCGTATTTCTTTGTTCAAGGACCTTGGCATTGAAGCTGGTACTGAGGCCGATAACGAGGATGACGATGATGACAAAGCAGCTGGAGAGGAACAAGTCATTCTCCAAAAATCTCATGCGGCCAGACCCCGGCCACTAGATCCTGTGCCAGCTGCATCCAACGTCGTGTCCCATGTTTCCACCAACCCCGAAGCAAGTGCTGCTGCGCCCAATAGCGCCCGAAGGGTCAGTGGGCTTGTTGACTCCCAATCCTGATTTCTGACTAGGTGCACATCTGTTTGCAGAAGCAGAGATCTGCAAGCCAGCAGGCTCTTTTTTTTTTTTTTGGTAGAGCAAGGAATTGTTTTCCTTTTTGGTCTTACGAGTACGCCAAGGTCGTCCCGTTTAGCCCGCTAATGTAGTGCAAGGGATCAAAACCTCGCTGTGTGACCAAGAAATAACCAAAGAAGAATAACTGTTTACCCTGAGGAAATGCCATTACGCACTCATGTGGGACTCGTGCCAGTGACCTGAGCCCGATGCGATCTACACCTCCATACTTACCTATCGTGCCTTCTCCTATCATGCTGTTGTAGTCGAATATCCACTAAAACCTCAGTTTTCCCAGACCAGTCGTCTGGGAGATCCTTCTCGTTCAACAAGAGCTTTTTCCATGTGCTCAAGATTAGCACTGGGTGCGAAGGACAATATTCAGATACAAAATATCCTGATAAAACTGATAAGGTCCTCTTTATATATCTCGGCCATTTTTAACGCGCATTATGTGTGATAAATTTAAAATTCTATCAAATAAGATATGATTGAAAAATTGATTATATTATCAAGTAAAATGTCTCAAAGAAATTTCAAAGATGTTTACAATATTTTTATTGCCACATTTAAAATATATCTATAGTAAATTTGAGATTATGGTGAATATATTTTAAATGATGTAAAATACTGTAAATAGATTCCGAATAAGTCACAAGAAGATATTGTGAAAGTTTTCAAAATTTCATTAGAAAAATTTACTTGACAAAATGATTGATTTTTCTACAGTATCTCATTTGTTGAAATTTAGAATTTATCACACAATATATCTGCTGAAAATGGCCTTAATGTATAAAGAGGACCTTCGCAATTTTATTAGAATATCTTTTACTAGAATATTGTCCTTTGCACCCGGTGTAGCTTTTTCGGTACAGCCTTCTTCCCATACCTTGCATCAGCCATACTAATGTCCAATTCTAGCCGGAAATTCATAGCCTGAACCCATCGATTGCGGATTTCCTCGATGGTAGTCAACGCTCCTTCATTCTGAATAACTCTTTCACATCTCAGTTTCCAGATAAGGTGATCGCTGTAGTGTGTGGTGTGTGTGACTACAGCGGGTCAATACACGTGGGTCGAACTCCGCGAACCTCTGGCTCTACGTTCTGCCACCAAAAGTACGATCGTACTAGATTTATTCGTACGCCTGCAAATTTCTCGATCTCTATTCTTCCGTATCCTACTTATAAGCCTGCGAGGGGCTGTGGACAATTCTTCAGTCTCACGCACTCCCTCGCAGGTCAGTAGCTTATTTCTTCACCTTACCTAGTCTCACGCACTCCCTCGCAGAGCGTGCTCAATACTATCGTCTCCGGACGAGCTTTTTTCATTCCACCCACCACTCCCTGCAGATACAATCTTGTTCCTTACACTACTTCGCTTCCGCTACATCACTTAGTTTACTTAGCTCGTTATACTCGCTGGCTTGAGTCCTGTCCCCGTGACGGACAAGAGAGCGTGTAGAGCCCTGATAAAACTGATAAGGTCCTCTTTATATATCTCGGCTATTTTCAACGCGCATTATATGTGATAAATTTGAAATTCTATCAAATAAGATATGATTGAAAAATTAATTATGTTATCAAGTAAAATATCTCAAAGAAATTTAAAAGATGTTTACAATATTTTTATTAGCATATTTAAAATATATCTATAGTAAATCTGAGATTATGGTGAATAGATTTTAAATGATGTAAAATACTGTAAATAGATTCCAAATAAGTCACAGAAAGATATTGTGAAAGTTTTCAAAATTTCATTAGAAAATTTTACTTGACAAAATGATTGATTTTTCTACAGTATCTCGTTTGTTGAAATTTAGAATTTATCACACAATATGTCTGCTGAAAATGGCCTTGATGTATAAAAAGAACCTTCACAATTTTATTAGAATATTTTTTACTAGAATATTGTCCTTTGCACCCGATGTACATTCTCATGGCCCCTCCAAGTATCTTTCCTGTTTTATGTGTGAATTGCGCATTTGCACTCTCAAGGATGTTTCCAATACCAGGCCTCGGCCATGGTAATTTTTTCTTTGATCATAGCTCCTCAGTGAATTCCCATATTGTGGATTGTCCTAGTGCTTTGCATTCCATTAGAATATGTTCTATTGATTCTAATTTTCTACAGTATTCATAATACGCTCTTTCTTGCTTCTCTTGGGAGTAGTTTGCACGTTGCCAGTTAGATCCCACCATGTAGGCATCATACATGGTCATCCAGAGGAAGTACCTTGCGTTCCTTGAAATATCCTTATGCCGTATTGATATCCATATCATCGTGTTCCGTTACATATATTTGATCAATTCTCGAGAACGCCTTCCCTTGTGCCTGATAGTACGTATAGCACTTGGCGTCTGGGTATGTCGTCCAGAATCCATCATTAAGTCTCAATTCACTTTTAAGGGCATCTATGGCATCCACTACATTGCGCCTATCCCCATACGTAGGCAACCGGTGAGGAAGAGCTAATGCTCAGCCAGGAGAGCTAGTGTCCGGTCGCCTGTCCTCAGTCAAGCAAAGTATCAAAAGAATCAGTCAATATACGAGACCACGAAGCGTAGAGCTTCCATGCTGATCGATCAAGGGTCTACGTGGACGGAGAATATCAAAGTAGCGGTGCCCTCGTCACTTGATCGAGGAAGAAGTTCGAAGAGTCAAAGGTACTTAGCGTAGTGTTTGTTGTGTCGGCAGTTCCGTCGTTCAAGATCGTGTTAACCAGGAGCAGAAGTTGTGTTGAGGTGAGCTCGGTGGCCTCTGAGTACGTGTACGTAGGAGAAAGTGGGAGAGAGGAAGATATATGCATTCACGCTCAAAGAGCGACTCTTATACAGCGTTCAAAAAGTACAAATTTAGCTCATGATGCGCATGCTCGTATGCTCATAGCCCAAGACTAGAAATTGCAGGGAGGGATCGTAGACAAAGTTGCGATCGCGGGCGAAAGGTGCAGGAGAATGTTACAGAATGATTTAAAATAGCCGGTTGGTACACACTGCCGGCACTCAGGGACCTCTCAGAACGGGAATAACTCGGGAAGCTCAATCGGAGTGAGTGTAGCTGGCCCCCAGAAGCGCAATTGATGCGACTACTCTCGATCGGCATCGACCCTACCATCCGCTCGTCAAGGAACCATCGATACCACCGTCGTGCAGACCAGCGTCGAAGCAGTAGCACAATGTTCATAGAAATAGTCGGACAAAAAAGAAATGGGAAGGGGTGAAAGAGAAATACTACTATGTACGTCCTAACCGATTCCGCTGTTTTCGTTTGTTTGGCACGTAGGGTGCGTGTCTCTTGTAGACTGGCAGAGAAGCTAACGGAACACCTACAGACGTGCGAAATTAGCCGATCAGTAAAAGTAGGTACCGATCAAAATTTTATGTGGAGGCCCGTCGACACTACTACACCGGTCTATGGTGTCTTCTACCATATTGAAATCCTCTGCCATTACGTCGGGACGTAGTACATTAGAGTGAGTTTCAAAATACTCTTTTATCTTGTTCCAAAAATCCCTGTTTTTCTCAGGATCGTTTGGTGTGTAAACAGCTAGGACATTTAGTTTTTCCCCTTAGTGCTATTTTGCTCGTATTAGCAGGGCCCTTCCGGGAACGATCTCAATCACTTTTGCGTCTTTGGTTGCCATCATACCCTTGTTCAGCACACTGCGACACCCCCTTTATCTTTCAGATTATCTGGGCTAGTTGAGGCAAAGATTTTCATCCTTCTTCCGAAGAGGTTCTCGAGACTTTCTTGTCAGTCTTCGTCCATGTGGGCCTCCTGTACTAACAGTATCCCTATCTTCTTATCGTACAGTACTTGGTTGACGTGGTTCTACTTGTTGCTCAGGTGGTTCACTCTTTAATTGCCATACCCACGTATGTTTATCAAAGCAATCTTAATTGCGGCCTTGGTGTTCTTTTTTGATCGTCGCGACGCGTGGTTCGGTCATAGTACTTCTTCGTTCTCAGTATTCCCTCTTTTGGTTTGATTCTGAGGGGTGAAGCTCCCGTTCCCTGGATGTTTGATGGCTGCCTGCCATCTACTCCTTCCACTGCCTGTGGGATATTCCTTGCCTGGGAATTTAGCGCTGCCTGCACGTTCAGGTTTCTACCTAGTGCGTGGTTGGGAATATTCTGGTCCCTTCCGAAGCTCGTTCTTGAGCCACTCACTGCCTGCAAGATCAGGGCATTTGGCGGTGGCTCCCCGTTGTTTCTATTGAGGTGGTGATGCATGCTTGCACCGTTGTTCATAGCTAGGAGGATAGGGTCCTCGCGTGGATCGTCTCTAGCCACAGAGCGCAATGAGAGCCACGCTCTCCTTTCCCATTCGCCATGATCCCGCTTCTGTTAACCTCCCCACCATCATTGAAGCTGTGGCCAGCGGCAGAGCCAACAACTCCTTCGAGTGAGTTAGACCCCGTGCGATCGTCGCCATTGTATCTTCCCGTTGTGTTATGTTCTCTTCGTTATGTTGTAGTAGTTTCATGAGGGCATGTTCAGTAACCAACCATCTTCCGTTTCCTGTCCGACCTGTAAACAAATCGTCAGTAAATTAGACTTCAGACGTTTGCGTGCTTCATGTAGTGATGGCATGACCTAGCACGTCTTCTTTTAGTCCCAACACTAGGCCTCTGACTGGAGATGTGATCGGATGTACAGTGGATAATGCATATATTCAGTCAATCATATACAGAGTTTAGTAGAGCAGACCATTAACTTACTTTTTTCAATGTTTCTGGAGTGCAGCGCGGAAGGAGCCTGTAAGGGGTGTGACTCCGGAGGGTCACAGAGTATATCAGTTCTCCATACTTTTCCTACGCCCTCCAGTCTTTTCACCATTGTTTCTCTGTCACTACGCTTGTGTCGGTCTATCTTCTGCTATAGAACTGGATCTGACTCACTTGTGACTGAAGCAAAATCAAGAGGCTCACCAACCTTTACACTTTTTTGAGTCCCCTAGCCTCATCTAAGGCTGTAGTAGAAGATCTGCTTGGCACAGCACAGTCTAGCTTTCTCAGCTTTTCTCTGGACTCTCTACCATCATCCTGGGCCTATCTAGGTCGATCTTTATCGTGCATTTAGCTCTATAGGCTGGTGGAAGGATTGAGTGAAGTTTGGTTGAGGTTTGGGCAGGGATTAGTATTTGTGGTTGTGAGCTGGCAAAAAGATTGGGTCGTATCAGGGGAACCAAGCTACGTATTGCTTGGATTTTTGGTTTACTGGAAAGCCCTCGACTTGCCAACCATTTTCCACCTCACCATCATTCTATTCCGTCGCCATCTCCCTCCTCACCATTGCTTTTGGTGTTGCAACACTATTTGGCCGATATATCGCGAACCGCTACTCCGATCGTCTTGATCCCGGATTCATTGGAAAGTTCTCGTCGAAATGGTTCTCCTAATATACGGGTTTATGGTAATCCGCTCAGCCGTTCACGCTCTGCACCCTCATGGGTGTATTTATCCCCTTCCCTCATACCTCGACAACACCTTACCATCTTGGGTTGGTTCTGGGGTTCATTTCTTCGCATTTGGTGCCCCTTTCACTTCCCTATACTCTTCTACCACCATTTCTACTGGTTGCCCTGGCATCTTGATTGTCGTTCTCCGCTGTGCACCGGCTCATCATCTCGATTGCTCACGCATGTGTAAGGGGACGTCCCTCTCCCTCCTCCCTTTTCTCTACTTTCCATTTCCATTCCATTCCCTTCCTACCTTACTTACTTCTAGATGTACTCGACCCCGGCGGACTTCCGGACTCCGGCGGACTTCCAACTCCGCCGACCCGCGCCTCCTCCTCCGCCCCTGTCGGACCTCGGATCTCGGCTAATCGTTGCGCCACGGATGGTCGCCCTCAACTATATAGTTTTTACAGATACTGTATAGTTTATCAAGCCACCGGATCGACCGTACATACTGCGCGCACTAGGCAAGGGCTCCTTAGACTTGTTCTCTTTGGATCTCCCCTTGCCAGGTGCGCCACTTAGCTTACTCACTTAGTACATTCTTTAATATACTTTAGATCTCCCCTTGCCAGCTTCGTGTGAGTCCGCGAGCGTTCAAGGGTCGCCCTTACAGCATGGGGTATCAAACATCTGACATTTCCCTCTGAGATAGCTCTGAGGAAGACTCTGATTTATCAAAGTACCCTACCTGGTGTTTCCGTCCTCCATTCACCATGTCCACCATCCTTTTCCGACACCACTCGATGTTCGTCGCATCTGCGCCCTATCTTTAGTTCTTTCGTTGCAAGGCCTTGGGAGGATGTAACATTCCCTCTCTACGTGCCTCCCCTGATCTCCATGTCAGCCCTCGGCACAGCTGAGAGGTGGGGCCTTTGCAGTAATCTGCTCGGACCGGACCGCTCATATTGGATGTTGGACTCCCTTTTCTTTGGTTATCTGACGGTCTTTTTAACTAGTGTTCTATCAGATGCCTTCATTTCTTTCTTTCGTTGCATCCCTTTCCATCATTCCTTCCTTTCATTCTGTGTAGACTCAGTTGGGGCTGAGTCTAGAGAAGGAGTGTGTAAGGGGTGTGACCCTGGAGGGTCACAGAGTATATCAGTTCTCCATACTTTTCCCACGCCCTCCAGTCTTTTTACCATTGTTTCCCTGTCACTACGCTTGTATCGGTCTATCTTCTGCTATAGAACTGGATTTGACTCACTTGTGACTGAAGCAAAATCAAGAGGCTCACCAACCTTTACAGAGCCAGGTGAATTGAAGTGGGCAGGTCAACAACGACAAAAGTTGAAGTGCCAGCAAACGCATATTCAACCTCAGAAGTCGCCGAGACTATTTAAACTCCGCGTGATCGAACGCTTGCCGTCATTTCAAACGTTTTGTAGCTCAGGAAACCACAAAGGAAAATTTTATATACTGTAAGGTTCTCCTCAGTACTTATATGAGTACCCGCGCCCTCCAAAATCCAGTCCTAGACCCGCAAGGATCCAGGACAGGAGGCGCGCGCTTGTATTCAAAATAGATAAATTTAGCATCTTTTGACATAGCAACGCATGTTGGCTGTGTTTGTGTCGAAACTTTCCACCGCCACATAAAGGGCAGGTATGTTGAAATCTGACCATTGATGTCCTTTTCCCTCTTCCAACGTCGCAGCAGATTCCTCCCTTGACGCCCTTGTTTGTCCTCACCAGGCAAATATGGAGTATTTCTGGGTGAAAACCTGAGGTGGCTCCTCAGCGTTCTTTGAGTTGAATGCACGTTGTGGGGCTCTGGTATTGAAATTCTGGGTGTCCTTTGGGTTGTTGGCTCGCCTGCATATCACTGTGCCTGCCTCTAGAGAGAGTCAGGCCCTGCCCCAGTCAGAGAGCTGAGGATGAGTGCATAGTTATATTTCAGTGCTCTTGTCTTCAGAGAGAGGCAGGGCCTGCCCCAGTCAGAGAGCTGGGGATGAGAGTGTGGGCTCTTTTCAGTCTTGGTCTGGCTTTGACATTGCCGCTCAATAAGAAACTGTGAGCTGGTGTCAGCCTGATCAATTCCCATCACTGATTTGACGTTTAGATGACTACTGTCTCTCAGCCTGAGGTGATTTGAGTCATCCCTTCAGTATACGTTTCTTATATATCATAGGTTTTTCTTTTAACTGTTTCTATATTTTGTTGACAGGTTATATTCATATTTTTCATCGTCGTGAGTACGGTCTTGCTCGATTTGCACGTACTCACTGCTTCTTAGGTTATAATAGCCATGTGCTTCTATATGGTGGTGAGTGAACCTGTCTATGTTATGAGTTTACTAATGACTTTCTAGTTTACTGTGCATTTCTGCTATATTATAATATGTATGTTGTTGTTCTGTGCGCAGGTGCTGACGTACCGCTTTTTCTGTAAGGGGACGTCCCTCTCCCCTCCTTTTCCTTCTATTTCTCTTCCCTTCACTACAATACTTTACTTACTTCTAGATGTACTCGACCCGGGCGGCTTCTGGATCCCGCCCGCTCATCCCGCCGGACTCCGCACTTCCCCCGCCGGCCTCCGTACTTCCCCCGCCGGCCTCCGTGCTCGCTCCGCCGGACTCCCCGTTCCTCCACCGTCGGATCCCGGATTCGCGGTTCATCGTTGCGCCACGAGCGCCGCACATTACTATACAGTTTTTACAAGGTACTGTACAGTTTTACCAAGCCACCCGATCGTCGTACATACCGTGCGCGCACCAGGCAAGGGCTCCTCAGACTTGTTCTCTTTGGATCTCCCCTTGCCAGGTGCGCCACTTAGCTTATCTACTCGTACATATTTTAATATACTTTGGATCTCCCCTTGCCAGCTTCGTGTGAGTCCGCGAGCGTTCAAGGGTCGCCCTTACAGCAGAACAAGTCTCCAAGAAGGTCCGGAAAGTCCGAGATCTCTGCCCCTCGACTGCCGCGCATCGATATTTCGCAGCCATCTCCCACTCCCCCCACCTTCTCCTCCCAGTATGCCACCTGCATCGGACGTAGCACCCCAGGACCCTGCGGCAGACCCCGCGCAGGAAGCCTGGCGCAGGCTAACGGCGATTGAGGCGCGTCTGGAGCACCAAGACGGCCAAATGGCTGAAATCTTCAACACCTTTCGCGAGTTCCGGCTCTACCTAGAACAGCACAACACCCCCACCGTGCCCCGTGACTCCGGACCCGCCGCGGTCCAACCCGCCGACGCTGCGCAAACCCCCGCGCAGTCGGACCCCCTCTCCGCGCAGTCCTTCACGCGCGGCGGAGATCGCTTGCGGCCGGCGCCCCCCGACTCCTTCGACGGCGAGAGGGAGAAAGGGCGCGCTTTCATCAATTCCTGCGATCTCTACATGTCCCTCACCCCCGACGCGTTCCCCGACGAGCAGACCCGCATCAACTGGGTCCTCTCCTACATGAAAGGGGCCGCGCCGCTCGTTTCGCCGCCCGCACACTCCGCTATCCCAATTCCCATGGCGGGGTCCCCCGTTTCGGCACCTACGCGGAGTTCCGCACGCAGTTCATTGCGGAATTCTGCCCCCGAGACGAAAAGCGGAAGGCCGCCACCACCTTCGAGACGTCCGCCTACCATCAGGGCTCCCGCTCCGTCGACGAGTACATCGACGAGTTCTGGGATCTCGCAGAGGAGGCCCAATTCCCGGACGGCGCGCAGCTGGTGTTCCGCTTCCGCCACGGTCTTGATCCCCGGATTGAGGCCAAGGTTGCCAACATAGTGGAAGGACGTCCCTCGGACGAGCGCGTCCAGGAGTGGATCGACGCGGCGCGTCTGGTGGACTACAACACCCGTGCCCACCAGGACTTCCGCTCCGCGGTGACCAAGCCGCGCACGGCCCCGGCTCCCGCCGTCCGGAACCCGGGAGCTCCGGCGGTTTTCCGTGCGCTCCCCGCTCCCCCACCTCGTCCAGTCGCCGCAGCCCCTTCCGCTCCCACTGCTCCAGCCAGTCGCCCCCTTCCCTCTGGCGTTCCGATGGACATTGACCTGTCCCGCCAACGTTCCGGAACCCCCATCATCTGTCGTCGATGCAAGAAGCCCGGGCACATCGCTCGCAACTGCCCGGACCAATTCGACATCCGCTCCATGACGACAGAGGAACGCGACGACTGGGTCATGGGTCTGCTGGCTGACCTGGACGCCGTCCGCGCTGCCGCGTCCACCGAGGCGCAGGCTGAGGCCCCTGCCGCTGCCGAAGAAGAGAGGTCCGAAGGTCCTGAGGAGGGTTTTTAGTTGCGCCACGGGTGAACAGTACGCCCCCGTTGGCAAGTTCGAATCGGTTTGCATGTCTGTCTATAGAGTCTGCGGAATCAATCTCTATTGGTGCCCTCTCTACGTGTGAACCCCGTTCGGACCAAGACGTACCCCCCTCCTCCACCGTCACCAAATCCAACTTCGGACCTCCCGACTCTGATGTGCCGGAAGTCACCATCAACGTCCGTTGCCGCCGCGGTCTACCGCGCTGGGAGAAGCGCCTGCCACGCAGCTTCACCCTCGCCGCCACCCCCAGTCGTAACTCCTTGATCCTCGGGGTGGAAGTCGAGACCACCGACACTCAGGAGATCCTAGGCCTGAAGGCTCTCCTGGACAGCGGCGCTTCCGGACTCTTCCTGCACATCCGCTTCGTGCGCGAGCACGGCATCACTACCCGGACTCTCTCTCGGCCCATCCCCGTCAAGAACGTAGACGGTACCGCGAATGCCGCCGGCGCCATCACCGAGGTCGTCGACCTAGTACTCCGGTACAATGGTCACTCGGAATGTGTGGTGTTCGCGGTCACCGATCTTGGTGAGCAGGACATGATCCTCGGGTACACCTGGCTCAAGGAGCACAACCCGGAGATCGACTGGGCGGCCGGCACCGTATCCATGAGCCGCTGCCCGGCCCGCTGCCAGACGTGCCGAGAGGAGGTAAAGGTAGAGCGCAAGGCGCGGAATAAGACCCGTGCGGCTATCCGCGCCTGCCGCTCCAGCGGCGTCCCTGCCCCCGAGCCTGAACTGGACGACATTCCGGAGCTGTACCCGGATCCGGATTGTGAGGACGACCCTCCGCCGGAGGCGAACCCGGAGACGGACCCCGTTCCGGACTCCCGGGATGCCGACACCATGGAGGAAGGTGATCGACTGCTTGCGACGGCTCTCTTCGGTTACCCGGCTGCTGAGGAGATCCGCGCGAGCCAGACGACGTCTCAACGCCTAGCAGAGGCCTTCGCGCGCAATTCCGCGCCGAAGGACTTCCGCGACGCCGTCCCCGATTACCTCCACGACTTCGAGGATGTATTCTCCAAGGCCGCGTTCGATGAACTCCCGGAGCGCAAGCAATGGGACCACGCTATCGAACTCGAACCCGGCTCCACGCCTAGCTCGTGCAAGGTCTATCCGCTCGCCCCCAATGAGCAGGCCGAGCTAGACGCATTCCTGGAGGAGAATCTCAAGTCCGGTCGCATCCGCCCCTCGAAGTCCCCCATGGCGTCCCCGGTGTTCTTCATTAAGAAGAAGGACGGCTCCCTTCGTCTAGTTCAGGACTACCGAGCGTTGAACGCGATAACGGTGAAAAACCGCTACCCCCTTCCCCTCATTTCCGAGCTCATCAATAACCTCCGCGGTGCGCGATATTTTACTAAGTTGGACGTCCGCTGGGGCTACAACAATGTCCGCATCAAGGAAGGCGATGAGTGGAAGGCCGCGTTCCGGACGAACCGCGGGCTCTTCGAGCCGCTGGTCATGTTCTTCGGACTCACCAACAGTCCCGCCACCTTCCAGACGATGATGAACGACATCTTCCGCGATCTCATAGCGCAGGGAGTCGTTTGTGTGTACCTCGATGATATTCTAATCTACACGAAGACTCTCGAGGAACACCGGCGCATCACCCGCATCGTCCTGGACCGCCTCCGCGAACATCGCCTGTTCCTGAAGCCCGAGAAGTGCGAGTTCGAGAGGACCGAGATTGAATATCTCGGCCTGATCATCTCGCACGGAACGGCGTCGATGGACCCGGTGAAGGTCGCCGGAGTAGCGGAGTGGCCGGTTCCGAAGAACAAGAAGGAGGTGCAGTCCTTCCTGGGCTTCACCAATTTCTACCGGCGGTTCATCCGCGACTTCTCCCACCACGCTCGGCCGCTCTTCGATCTCACGGCTAAGGATGTTGCCTGGACCTGGGGGTCCGGGCAGCAGGACGCGTTCGACTCCCTCAAGCGTGCCATTACCTCCAAGCCCGTCCTCATTTTCCCCGACGACGACCGCCCCTTCCGGGTCGAAGCCGATAGCTCAGACTTCGCCACGGGCGCGGTGCTATCCCAGCAGTCGCCGGAGGACGAGAAATGGCACCCGGTCGCGTTCTACTCCAAAAGCCTGAACGCCGTCGAGCGGAACTACGAAATCCACGACAAGGAGATGCTTGCCATCATCCGCGCACTCGAGGAGTGGCGGCATTTCCTTGAAGGTGCGCGGCACAAGGTCGAAATCTACACGGACCACAAGAACCTCCAGTACTTCCTGACCGCCAAGAAGCTCAATCGGCGGCAGGCCCGGTGGTCCCTGTATCTAGCCAACTTCGACTTCGTGCTGCACCACCGTCCTGGACGTAGTATGGGCAAGCCTGACGCACTTTCGCGCCGACCGGATCACGGAGACGGTAGTGCTGACAATGCGGACATCGTGTTGCTCAAGCCAGAGTTCTTCGCCGTCCGTGCCCTGCAGGGTCTCATCGCCGCCGGCGAGGAGGACAAGATCCTGCGGGACATCCGCCGAGGCAACCGCGAAGGTGCGCAGGAGGACGTCGTCGCCAAGGCCGCCGCCGCGCTGAAGTCCGCCCGTTCCGGAGTCCGGTCTGTCCGGAGTGCAGAGTGGTCTGAGGACCAGGGAGTGCTCATGTTCCGGGGCCGCATCTACGTCCCGAACATCCCTGAGCTCCGTCGCCGGATCGTTGAGCAGCACCATGACTCCCGTGTTGCCGGGCATCCCGGTCGCTGGAAAACTCTGGAGCTCGTCTCCCGGAGCTACTGGTGGCCGCAGATGTCCCGGTACATCGGCTCCTACACCAGCACCTGCGACCTCTGCCAACGGACGAAGGTCCGGAGGCAGCTCCCGATGGGCCAGCTACACCCGCTACCCATTCCGGAGGGGCGCTGGAGCGTCGTGTCCGTGGACTTCATCGTCGAGCTCCCCGAGGCTCACGGCTACGACGCGGTCATGGTTGTGGTGGACTCCGTAGGCAAGCGTGCGCACTTCATCCCGACGCACACCACCTGCACGGCTATGGGCGCGGCAAACCTCTACCGCAAGCACGTGTGGAAACTGCACGGGCTTCCGGACGCGTTCGTCTCTGACCGCGGACCTCAGTTCGTCGCGGAGTTCACCCGGGAGCTTTACCGCCTTCTCGGCATCAAGCTCAGCACCTCCACGGCGTACCACCCTCAGTCCGACGGTCAGACGGAGCGCGTCAACCAGGAGTTGGAACAGTACCTCCGGGTCTTCTGCAACGAATGGCAGGACGACTGGGATGACCTCCTCCCAGAGGCGGAGTTCCAGTACAACAACCACGTCCACTCCGCCACCAAGTTCACGCCGTTCATGCTGGACACCGGGCGGAACCCGCGCATGGGCTTTGAGCCTCGGCCGCTGAACTCCAACAACGAGACGGCGAACGAGTTCTTCGAGCGCATGAAGCTGGCCCAGGAGGAGGCGAAGGCGGCCCTAGCCAAGGCGAAGGACGACATGGCCCGGTACTACGACCAGCGCCGGATCCCGGCCCCGGAGTACAAGCCCGGCGATCGTGTATACCTCGACGCTTCGGACATCCAGACGACGCGTCCCTCCAAGAAGCTCTCGCACCGCTATCTTGGACCGTACACCATCGAACGCCAAGTCGGCCCTCTCGCGTACAAGCTCCGCCTGCCCCGCTCCATGAGCCGCCTCCACCCCGTGTTCAACGCCGTCAAGCTCCGGCTTGCTCCCCCGGACCCGATCCCTGGCCGTCGCGCTCGTCCGCCTCCGCCTCCAACGTTGATCGACGACGAGGAGTGGTTCGACGTCGAGGACATCCTGGACAGCCGCTTCTTCCACCGCAAGCTCCAGTACAAGGTCAAGTGGAAGGGCTACGGCTATGAAGACGCCTCCTGGGAGCCTGTGGAGAACGTTGCGCATGCCCGCGACCTGGTCCGCGAGTTCCACCGCCGGCATCCCGACGCCCCCAAGCAGGTCCGTGGGATGCTCCTTGTGGACCCGGCGGCCCTGCGAGCCGCGCGCGCTCCGGTGCATCGGGGCGCTGCACCCTAGAGGGGGGGTGATGTAAGGGGACGTCCCTCTCCCCTCCTTTTCCTTCTATTTCTCTTCCCTTCACTACAATACTTTACTTACTTCTAGATGTACTCGACCCGGGCGGCTTCTGGATCCCGCCCGCTCATCCCGCCGGACTCCGCACTTCCCCCGCCGGCCTCCGTACTTCCCCCGCCGGCCTCCGTGCTCGCTCCGCCGGACTCCCCGTTCCTCCACCGTCGGATCCCGGATTCGCGGTTCATCGTTGCGCCACGAGCGCCGCACATTACTATACAGTTTTTACAAGGTACTGTACAGTTTTACCAAGCCACCCGATCGTCGTACATACCGTGCGCGCACCAGGCAAGGGCTCCTCAGACTTGTTCTCTTTGGATCTCCCCTTGCCAGGTGCGCCACTTAGCTTATCTACTCGTACATATTTTAATATACTTTGGATCTCCCCTTGCCAGCTTCGTGTGAGTCCGCGAGCGTTCAAGGGTCGCCCTTACATTTTCTGTATTTGCAGGAAAATGGCTCCGAAATTCAAGGTGTATTTTTCTTTTGTTTCGCTTCAAGTTGCTTATGATCACTTTATCTAGGATATGTAATGGGAACATTACAACTGCTTAAATATGCCCAGCCGACATATTAAGCCGAGCTTAACATTGCGCCTTTTGGTGTAGGGGTTATAGTGCAAGGCTGGTGCTTATGTAATTCCCCTTACATAATGTTAAGCTCCCAGCAGGTTGTGGGTTCAACTCCCAGTACTGGCATTATTCAGATGATGCACCATTGAGGTCTTAAGATGGATTTAAGACTGCTGGGCATGGTGGCAAAGGCTGTACAATTGGTACCTTCCGTTGAACCTGGTTCCGGACGTCCATGGAATTGGTGCCTAGGGGACAAGACCCTGAGTCCGTGGGACTGTACTAGGTCCTCCTGAACCTACAAAAAGACCTGTCAAGGTTAAGCCTGAAAATGGTAACCCTTGGGGCCAAGGATTGCAGCAGTTGTCACATCTGGGGTCAGATGTGATCTAGAGAGGGGATGATGTAATGGAAACATTACAACTGCTTAAATATCCCCAGCCGACATGTTAAGCCGAGCTTAACATTGCGCCTTTTGGTGTAGGGGTTATAGTGCAAGGCTAGTGCTTATATAATTCCCCTTACAGGATATGTATGATTACCGTCGTCTTTGGTTCTACTTCGCCTTTTCTTTTGCTACATAGACTTCTTTCGGACAGTGCTTGTTTGCTAGTGGGGGCCCACATCAGCTTGCATTTGCTGCGCCACCTTTTTACCTACATTTCTCATGATTTGAGTTAGCTCAGTTGTTATGTTACCTCAGTTCATCTTTAACTTAGTCTACAGCACAATCATCTGCTTCACGTATAAATTTTTGCTGTTTTGACCTGCTAATCCTAACCTTAAGATGTTTCAATGAGGAAATTTCACTTCGTGACCAATCTACTTAGAATTTTCCTAATTAGGCTATTATTGACCTGCTAACCCTAATTGTAAGGGCGACCCTTGAACGCTCGCGGACTCACACGAAGCTGGCAAGGGGAGATCCAAAGTATATTAAAGTATGTACGCGTAGATAAGCTAAGTGGCGCACCTGGCAAGGGGAGATCCAAAGAGAACAAGTCTAAGGAGCCCTTGCCTGGTGCGCGCGCGGTATGTACGGCGATCGGGTGGCTTGGTAAAACTGTACAGTACCTTGTAAAAACTGTATAGTAATGTGCGGCACTCGTGGCGCAACGATGAGCCGCGAATCCGGGATCCGACGGTGGAGGAACGAGGAGTCCGGCAGGATGAGCACGGAGGCCGGCGGGGGAAGTACGGAGGCCGGCGGAGGCCGGCGGGATGAGCGGGCGGGATCCAGAAGCCGCCCGGGTCGAGTACATCTAGAAGTAAGTAAAGTATTGTAGTGAAAGGAAGAGAAGTAGAAGGAAAAGGAAGGGAGAGGGACGTCCCCTTACACTAATCTTAAAATGTTTAAAAAAGGAAATTTTGTTTCGTGACCAATCCACTTAGAACTTTCCTGATTAGGCTTTTTCGATAACAATTATATCGGGGCAATATCCATCAAACCAATCGATGGGGCAAATTTCTTGGTTAAAAAGGCCATCCACCTTGCAGTGAATCTACTCTATCTCTCACATCCTCTTACTATGGCTAGAACCAAGAATACTGCTAGGAAAATCACTGGTGGCCCTGCCGAAAAATGTAATCTGGACGATGACACCTCTATAGTGGTTGATGACGCTCTGCCTCCTGCCATCACTCTTCCTGCTGGCAAGAGTGACGATACTGCCAACAATGTAAGTCTATTCTTTCCTGTATTCAACTGGAAAACTTAAGCATATATTTTAAGTTCTGCACTATTTGTCTCAATGGCAGAAACTTGTTCATCTGCGCCTGTGGACGCACTGTATGCTCCAAGAACTGCCTGCCAGGGGTAGACCTCTCCTCGGATGTTGGCAAGTTTATATATCCAGCTTGCTTCAAGAATAAGAAACCAGAGGCAGCATATAAGGTTATTCAATTGATTTTCCCAATGTTTCATACTAATGATCTTCATACCACTATTGACAGCCATTTTCGCGTTCCAGCCAGCTGGTTACCATCCCCATTACACTGAATACAAGCTCTCTTTTTCCGTATCTGGCATTGGACTCCATGGTCATTCCAGCTCTTCGGCTGGAGGGCTCTCTCTCTCTGTCTAGCGCCTCTAACATCATAGTTTATGCGCATTTATATGAATATTTCAACCAGAAAGAGCCTACTCCTGACCTCGAACTCATTGAGGTTGTCTTCAATTTTGGTACCAAAAGCTCCAGATCAAAGTATACAACTGATCTTCAGGCTATCCTGCCCCGACTGGGAAGGTAAGTACTATTCAGCTTTTGGTCAAACTTGTTCTCATATTCTGTTGGACAGATTCAAATATTTTTTGGTCTTCATAATAGGCCCCTCAACTCCTGATACTAGAAACATCTGGATCAAGCCAGAACCTCATCCTGCAGCAGCAAATCCCGAGCAGGTATACTTTATGTCTTATAATACACCACTCATTTCTCATAGATTTGTAGTTTTTCAGTTGCATATTTCTACAGGCGCTGCTGGCTCATATTCAATGTGACCCTGCCACCAGCCTTTTCCTGATGCTCTGTGGTGGTCCTTTTATCCATAAACGAAGCTTTAAGGAGATTTTTGACTTTGTAATGCTGTGAGATGCCAGTCCACTTCTTGTATATATTCTAATCTAACTTGATTTACTTGCTAGTACATTCTGGCTTACTTGGGGCTTTACCAAGCCTGACTTCCATCCGTCGACTGCACATATCTTCTTGATGAAGGTTGCTTTGCCATTCTACATCCACCGCCAACCAGCTGTCCTAGATGACTTACTCCAAGCAGAGACGGACCTTGGTGCACATGCTGAGGGTGTTATCTGCTTTGTTGGAGGAGACGTCAATCTCGTCAGCCTTTACACTTGGCACTACGACCTCCACCGGCCAAATGGACACATCATTCCTGTTAGTTGCATGAAGTGCTTCCGGAACCCTGCATTGGTGCCTACCTATAGTGACCTGACGTTCATTAAGTAACTGATGTTTGCTTTCTCACTTCTCCACCTTTCTTATGAAACCCTTCACTAGGAAGCTTGCCGTGGTGGAATCATTTACCAATAGTCTAAACAGTACACCCTCTAGCACAATGCACGTCAAGGTCGAAGATATGGCTGCTGCCATGGGCAAGAAGAACATCAGATGCATTTTGCTCCAGCCATCTTGCGGTTTCGCCTTGCTATTTTAATTGCCTGATCGTCGAGTCATCTTGTCTTAAGTGGGAAGACACGAAGAAGCCGGCTATCTGTGTTATCCTAGGTCTGGTCACAGAGTGCGCACTTATCAGCGTTGCCACTGCGGGCTGGCAGCGTAACCCTTACAATACGCACCACCTTTCAATTACTCCTGCCTATCAGGAGATCCGCAGGGACATGTCCGTTTGGGGTCAACTATTTGGCTTCACCTTGATCAGAGGACTCTCCTCTGAACTTGACATTGGATTCTTGACATATGAAGAGGGTAAAGCACCAGGCTTTGGTTTTCCAGATTCGTGTTGAACTCAGTTAAGCAAATGAACTATCAGTGTACCACTGATCAGATTCAAGTTCTAACAGAGTGCAGTAACTGAGTGACCACACAAGTTTGATAATAGACTTGCAAAATGTGTTGTATTCAACCAATCTTTTGTCCATTCTCCAGACAAGTAAGTAATTCTACCCTACAAGGTCATAGGTATGCAAAAACTGCACGAGGCGTGAAAAACAGTGTCTACTAAATCGCATTTTTCGAAAAAGAGCAAAGAATTGCCAGAATTTGAAGTTCTATTGTATTTTGAAGTGTTTTAGCACCCCATTTCAACAGTTCGGTCTTCCTTGCTCTTGTGACCAATGCTTGACTTAACCTACGTGCTGCCTGCTCCACCCCAAAAAGCCCACCTCAAAGTATGCCGTGTCTGTAAAATCACCTCTCGTCTCCAAAGCGTCCACTAGTACCTTGGGTCAACTGATACAGTTTGAGGACCGTGGTGAGTCAATGTATCTATTGATGATTTAGTGTTGCCTTGATGCATGCTTTCGCAGTACCAATCTATAATGGACGTGAGGGTGAAGGGAAGCCATTCACGTTCTCCGATGCTGACTTCAAGGCTTTGCAAAACTGGCCTCTATATGAGAATAACGAAAAGGATGTTTCCGATGACTCAATCATTGCCATCACTGGGCACCTATCTATCGTCAAGCAGATCAAATACGAGGTTCTTATCAACAAACATCCCATTCATCATCATGCTTAGCACCCCCAGGACTGAGGTTGGTTAGCCAGTGGCGTTGGTCTTCTTGTCAGGAGGTTATTGAGGTTATTACTGCTTGTTCACGCTGCATTTCTGTTCTCTATATTTCTTGATCATCCCGACTTGTTTTTTTAAACATTTACTTCGCCCTGCGCTGTTTTCTTTCCCTGCTGCTTGTTGCTTATGCATTGTAGATCGTGTTTGTCAATCGCACATCTCTGAATCGTAAGACCTTTGCAGGCACCCAAGATATTGTATAGTCAAAACACCAAATGAGTATCAGTGAGACTGTCCCCAAGTCATTGAAGGTTATAT
Source organism: Lyophyllum shimeji (assembly GCA_026008595.1). Lineage (NCBI taxonomy): Eukaryota > Fungi > Basidiomycota > Agaricomycetes > Agaricales > Lyophyllaceae > Lyophyllum > Lyophyllum shimeji. The sequence goes on from BRPK01000020.1 coordinate 119,305, forward strand.
CAAGCTATATACAGAAGCAACGGTAGATCACTGTGCATGGATGGTGGTTCATCCAGCATTTTCAATGTTAGAAGCACCTTCAAAGTGCCTTGCAGCCTCCTCATTTGGTTTGGTCGCTGCAGAAGAAATAGATGATCATTGAACGCTCCATAACTACTCCCTCAAGTTATTGTTGGATACACCCAGTGCGCTACAACTACAGAAGTTCCTCCCGAAACCAGTCACCTCTGCTGTCGTTGCTCATTGGACCCTTTGAATGCTTTGTGAAAGATTTCTTGTTGAGGTAAGCCAGGGTGAGCGCGCAATATTGGCACTTGAGCTTGATCGACGCTGCATGTGCTGGACTGAGCAGCTCAATTTTGACTGGCCTGGCCCAGGGTTTAAACAGTTTGCAGGATGGGCATGAGTGCGGGGCAGTTTTACCAAAAGGCTTGCGGCGTTGTGTGACCAGGCATATCTCAATGTCGGTACGTCCTCCAGGTCCGTCTTCCATCTTATCTGTCTCATCCATTACCTCCTTCACCCCCTTTGCATCTTTTCCACCCTTCCCATCACCTCTCTTCCTGCCCTTTTTGCCCTTCCCACTCTGCATATCCTTCGCTCCCCTCACTTCCTTTGCGTCCATCGCGTCCTTCCTGGGCCGGAACATGTAAATGTCAGTGTGAGCACCAATGCCAGGAAGCTCCTCCAGCAGTGCATCCCAGCAACGCTCTTGGAGAAACTATGACATGGATGCAGACATGAGGAGTGGGCTGGTGAAGCAGAGCTAGAAGTTGGGCTGCCCAAACGCCATGATCTACGGAAAGTGGTCCCTAAAAAGAACATTTAACCATGTAGCGCAACTTTATCTGCACTCTCCAGTATCATCGCTCGGAGGAAGTACAGCAATGCCACCTAACCGATGGGCGCATGGTTTCTGACCCAGAATGGCAAGAGAAGCTACGGCATAATCCTGCTTTGAAAACACGGAACCCTCAGGTGAGTGATTTCACTGCTCAGCTTTCTTCACACTTGTTAATGATTACTACATTCCTCGCAGATCAAGAGGTGTATCAAATGTGTTAATCAACCAAAGGACCAGCAGTGCACCGACATCTTCTATGCTTCACGTCTCTCTGATCACAACATTCCTGTCAAGCCTGGAGATGGCATTAGTTTGGCACCAGACTGACTAGAAATGACAGATAAGGCAAACCAATAGTATTCAAATGTGTCTATCTCTAACTCACTCCAACATTGACCAGCACCATGTAATATTAAGCAGCTATCTGAATCATTAATTGATTCAGATATGTGCCTTTTGTAAAGGGGTAATGACCGTCTGTGGTCTGGTTCCACTGGTCCGCTTACACTATGCTGATGAATCAGAGGATACTCCCCTCTACCTCCTCTACAAGCCACACCCACTCACCAGTCCAAGAAGGACAAGCAAAAAGTTAACGAGCAGGATCTGAGTAAACAGATCTGCATTGGACAACGGTGCGTGGTAGGCGTTCAAGTTGCTTTTTATGAAAGCTGTTTCTAAAAAAATTCAGGTCGACTGGGCCTACTTTAATGCCTTCAATCCGGAGGTATATCAGATTATGATAGACCATGAGGCTCTCGCAATGTAAATTTCCTTCATGACTTTGAGGCCATTAACATACTTAATGCATTCATAGATGAGTGTAAGCTGATACGCAGAAGGCAGTTCCGGAAATTTCAGATTGGAAAGACTTCTGGAATGACAGCTACTGGTAGCCGTCTCCCAACAGGCAGCGGCTATGGGAGATACCTATGAATTTTATTTATCTTTTGAAGTTGAGTCCTCAGCTGGGCTTGACAGAGCTATAGACTATGCTGAGGTACGTCCTTGATTTAACGGACATTAGTGTTTACAGCGGATTTCAGATCAATACGGAATCGCACTTTCAAAATTCTGCAGCTTGGTTATGCTTGGCTACAGCGTGTAAGGACCCCAGACCAGCGCTGACTGATCTGATCGGCAAGCACTGATAACGCGATGTTGGCCTCGTCCTCGAGTCTCGACATGCTGCGCTTCGTATTGAATCTTCATGTCTACCGCATTCTTTATTACTCTTGATATCAATCTCATGCGAGTTGGATCCGAAAGCAGCCTGAAAGCAGCAGGGCAAACCCTTGAGTTATCTGTCATAAAAACCAGTTCTACTGACCAGTTTTCACCATCGAAAGCTCGCTTTCGTCACTCTTTATCTGTTTCCTCTGCTTTCCTGAGGTGTATGGCTTCGTCTCCTTCCCAGTCTCACTCCTCAACCCCCACTCCTGATCCCGAATCCTTGTTCTCGTTCAAGGTCACGTCGCAGTTCACCTTCACTGTTGCTGCTCCGACCAAGGCAGGCTCGAAGGCCAAACCTAAGGACAAGAAAGACGTCAAGACCAAGGAGTTTGTCCATGCATTTCGTGCCACGGAAGACGCCTACATTACGCTGCTCAATACCATTCTTTCAAAGCACGGTCAAGACAAGTCAAGGCCACCGCAACGCAAGCAGTTCGGCATCAAAGTCTTATGTGCTCCTCAACGAGCGTACGTACCCGGCAGCCCCAGCAATTTTATTGGCTTGCTGACAATGTCTATTAGTAAAGGTGATGCAATTGACATCGACGACTTCGAGGAGTACAAGGATCTCTGCAAGACAGTCCGCACCAAGAAGCCGAGCAAGATCACCATCTTTGTCGACCTCGCGGATGTGCGGAAGATGCTCAAAAAATCGGTATGTCCTCCTTCCACTGGGCATAATGACGACTAACTATAATGATGTGCTCCTAGTCCGCCGAATCTGATGGAAGCGACGATGAAGGAAGTGCAGCAGAGACAGATGATGACAAGGTAGGTTATAATTTACTCCTACAATACGACTTCAACTGAACGAGATGTTATTGCAATCTTCTAGGACAGGAACGGCCTCACCGAGTACGAACGACAGATCGCGCGGACCGTCGCCTTCTCGAAAAGAAGCACCAGAACGACCACGACTCAGGTTACACCTACGTCACGCCTGCCGGTAGCTTGCATTGACGCCGGCCATGATGAAGGAGTGGCCCGCTCTATCGTACGTATCCGATCTCTTCTTGCTGTCGTACTGTACTGATCAACTTAGGCTGACAGTACGATGGCGAATCAACTATCACTCAGCCCCAATTTCCATGTTCGATCTTACCAAGCGTCAGGCCATTCTAAATCCACTCCGCCTTCAAGCAGCAAGTCCGGCGCCACAGCCCGCCGCTGTCTCTCCCATTGGTAGCCTTTCTGAATTGTCAACATTCATGACTGCCGTGAGCCAGCTTGTTGGTGCTGGTGCATCTCCACGTGTCGCTACCGCAGATCCATCCACGCCAGCTCGTTCCCATGTCCGTGAGGCTTTCAACGTGGCTTCTCCATCCTCTCCCCAAATCCCACGCCAAACAAACTTGTGCGCTTTCTCAAGCATGCCGAGGACAAATTAGGGGTTCAAATGGCCTCTCTCTATGAATACTCTCTTCGCCTTCATAGATATGGGCCCGACATTCTCCACCTCGTCGATGATAAGTGTCTCATTGACCTCGGCATACCGGCAGTGATGTACTTCGGCTGAAACGAGGCTGCGTCAAGTGGTGGGGTAGTGCTGATGCCAAACGTGCGCGAAGCGACTCCCTCGAAAGCTGATGACTCGGCCATTACCACCTGGCAAGAAGTTCGCTTCGAAACCGCTCTGAGGGGTGGTTCTTGTACATTTTCGGCCCTCGCATCGCAGCAGCTGATCCTGATGCTCCGGAACCAGAGCATCCGACCTTTTACTACTGTGATGCACGTCAGGGTATGTTTCCGATCCCCAAGGGATTTGTTGCTGTTGCTGAAGGTGACGACGATGTTGAGCCGGGAGTGCCTTTTCTCGGTTGAGCCGGGTATGCCCCAGTCCTAAATGCTTCATCGTTGACTTGATCGAACTACTTTACATTCATTTATACGACACGCCTTCTGGTACATAGCTTTCAAATTATGTACCGTACTACCTAGCTAATAACTGACTAAACGACATACCCTGATGCCTTGAAAAATCCCCATGCTGCCTGAGGTGTGATGTTATGGCAGGCACGGTCAATTACAGATACTGACATGTCATGCCAGTGCCGGCGAAGATAGGCCTTGATCGCAGAGAAAGCTTGTTCAATTCGGATTCAGATCGGGAGAAATGGTGGAGAAATATAAGCCTGCACGCTGCAGCAAGATAATGAGCACGGAAATGCAAGACAATCGAGAATCAAACACACAAGCTTCATCTTCCATCAATTGACGAACCTCCTCAGCATGATGTATGCTACAGTTGTCCAAGATGAGGACACTGCGAGGGCCAGGATATGGATTTGTGAGCGGAACCTGTCAATTATGAGTGAAATCAAGGCAACGACGATCAGCAAATCCTTACCACAAACTCGCGGAGAAACTGCACAAAGCTTTCAGACGTCACTGACCCTTGGATAACATCATGTGCAATGATACCATCGAGAGTCAGGACGGGGAGGATCGAATAGCGCTGTCCTCGGACAAACACCGCCGCTGGACACACCTCCGACCAATAAGTGACCAACCCTTCCTTCTTCCTGAGGTGTGCCTGTTTCTTGCTGCTTCGTCGATGAACATAAGCATCTCTGGGTCAGGTACTTCATCCGCAATGCGATTCATGAAAGCAGAGCGTTGAAGGTCATTCCGCTCCAGAGCTCGTGCCGAGACACTCTTGTTAGAGAAGTGAAGGCGGCGAAAGTGCGTAATAAGGTAGGAATAGAGGCGAAAAGACCGCGCTGTGTCGCAAGCTCCTCTTGCAGCTCGTTCAGGTACATGCAGTGGCGCCGTTGGAGCAGATGGTAAATAAAATCAACATCTGTGCGCCCCAGCTTTCGTCGCCGACCAGCAAGAGAGATATGAGGATTGTAATGAGTGCCGTATGTGCGTGAATATACGAGGGTCTGGTACACGAGAGTCTTCTTCACACCCAACACTTCACAAATGTTCTTGACACTGAGGCCTTGTTATAACAATATGGGAATCCGCGCCTTCAGATCTCGTGAAACTGAACGTCGAGGATTTGAGGGACGGAGAGGAATAGATAATCTACGCAGATCAGTCAGCGCTGGTCTGGGGTCCTTACGCTGTAGCCAAACATAACCAAGCTGCAGATTTTGAAAGTGCGATTCCGAATTGATCTGAAATCCGCTGTAATGGGATATCTGGTTTCTAGGACACTATGTTACTCATATCTGTCTGTCATTTAACTGCACCCGCTATGCACTCTCGGATGCTCAAGGCATCTAAGGAGGCTGATCAACTTGGAATATCAGATCACAACCTCTTTCCGTGTGCGTCTTATTGTGCACTTCACACTTCTGATGATGTTGGTTGGGATTTGTGCTGCCAATTACGTTGGTGGAGTAGTCAGTTGATCGAGACTGGTCCTTTTGCCAACCAACTTGGGGCTACTACTGGCGTATAGACCTAACTTGTGTTGGTGAGTCACTGTATGATTTAACTGTACCTCACTAACGTATGCAAAGGTTTTTCAATTCTGCATGGAACCATGCTTCCAGGTCTGGGATCATTCAACACACTAAAAGAGTTTATAGATTCTACTGGAACTCCTGCACCAAGGGAGGTCATCATTTCTACAGGAACTCCAGCAATGGACATGTCGGCCAGTGCACAGACTTGCCATGGCAGTAGCAGTGGTGGGGTGATATGTGTCGCTGCTTTGGTTTTGGCAATGTCACTACGACCGAGTGGCAGTAGGGAGGTAATGTAAGGGGACGTCCCTCTCCCTTCCTTTTCCTTCTATTTCTCTTCCCTTCACTACAATACCTTACTTACTTTAGATGTACTCGCCGGGCGGCTTCTGGATCCGCCCGCTCATCCCGCCGGACTCCGCACTTCCCCCCGCCGGCCTCCGTACTTCCCCGCCGGCCTCCGTGTCGCTCCGCGGACTCCCCGTTCCTCCACCGTCGGATCCCGGATTCGCGGTTCATCGTTGCGCCGAGCGCCGCACATTACTATACAGTTTTTACAAGGTACTGTACAGTTTTACCAAGCCCCCGTCGTCGTACATACCGTGCCGCGCACCAGGCAAGGGCTCCTCAGACTTGTTCTCTTTGGATCTCCCCTTGCCAGGTGCGCCACTTAGCTTATCTACTCGTACATATTTTAATATACTTTTGGATCTCCCCTTGCCAGCTTCGTGTGAGTCCGCGAGCGTTCAAGGGTCGCCCTTACATTTTCTGTATTTGCAGGAAAATGGCTCCGAAATTCAAGGTGTATTTTTCTTTTGTTTCGCTTCAAGTTGCTTATGATCACTTTATCTAGGATATGTAATGGGAACATTACAACTGCTTAAATATGCCCAGCCGACATATTAAGCCGAGCTTAACATTGCGCCTTTGGTGTAGGGGTTATAGTGCAAGGCTGGGCTTATGTAATTCCCTTACATAATGTTAAGCTCCCAGCAGGTTGTGGGTTCAACTCAGTACTGGCATTATTCAGATGATGCACATTGAGGTCTTAAGATGGATTTAAGACTGCTGGGCATGGTGGCAAAGGCTGTACAATTGGTACCTTCCGTTGAACCTGGTTCCGGACGTCCATGGAATTGGTGCCTAGGGGACAAGACCCTGAGTCCGTGGGACTGTACTAGGTCCTCCTGAACCTAAAAAAGACCTGTCAAGGTTAAGCCTGAAAATGGTCCCTTGGGGCCAAGGATTGCAGCAGTTGTCACATCTGGGGTCAGATGTGATCTAGGAGGGGGATGATGTAATGGAAACATTACAACTGCTTAAATATCCCCAGCCGACATGTTAAGCCGAGCTTAACATTGCGCCTTTTGGTGTAGGGGTTATAGTGCAAGGCTAGTGCTTATATAATTCCCCTTACAGGATATGTATGATTACCGTCGTCTTTGGTTCTACTTCGCCTTTTTTTTGCTACATAGACTTCTTTCGGACAGTGCTTGTTTGCTAGTGGGGGCCCACATCAGCTTGCATTTGCTGCGCCACCTTTTTACCTACTTTCTCATGATTTGAGTTAGCTCAGTTGTTATGTTACCTCAGTTCATCTTTAACTTAGTCTACAGCACAATCATCTGCTTCACGTATAAATTTTTGCGTTTTGACCTGCTAATCCTAACCTTAAGATGTTTCAATGAGGAAATTTCACTTCGTGACCAATCTACTTAGAATTTTCCTAATTAGGCTATTATTGACCTGCTAACCCTAATTGTAAGGGCGACCCTTGAACGCTCGCGGACTCACACGAAGCTGGCAAGGGGAGATCCAAAGTATTTAAAGTATGTCCGTAGATAAGCTAAGTGGCGCACCTGGCAAGGGGAGATCCAAAGAGAACAAGTCTAAGGAGCCCTTGCCTGGTGCGCGCGCGGTATGTACGGCGATCGGGTGGCTTGGTAAAACTGTACAGTACCTTGTAAAAACTGTATAGTAATGTGCGGCACTCTGGCGCAACGATGAGCCGCGAATCCGGGATCCGACGGTGGAGACGAGGAGTCCGGCAGGATGAGCACGGAGGCCGGCGGGGGAAGTACGGAGGCCGGCGGAGGCCGGCGGGATGAGCGGGCGGGATCCAGAAGCGCCCGGGTCGAGTACATCTAGAAGTAAGTAAAGTATTGTAGTGAAAGGAAGAGAAGTAGAAGGAAAAGGAAGGGAGAGGGACGTCCCCTTACACTAATCTTAAATGTTTAAAAAAGGAAATTTTGTTTCGTGACCAATCCACTTAGAACTTTCCTGATTAGGCTTTTTCGATAACTTTATCGGGGCAATATCCATCAACCAATCGATGGGGCAAATTTCTTGGTTAAAAAGGCCATCCACCTTGCAGTGAATCTACTCTATCTCTCACATCCTCTTACTATGGCTAGAACCAAGAATACTGCTAGGAAAATCACTGGTGGCCCTGCCGAAAAATGTAATCTGGACGATGACACCTCTATAGTGGTTGATGACGCTCTGCCTCCTGCCATCACTCTTCCTGCTGGCAAGAGTGACGATACTGCAACAATGGTAAGTCTATTCTTTCCTGTATTCAACTGGAAAACTTAGCATATATTTTAAGTTCTGCACTATTTGTCTCAATGGCAGAAACTTGTTCATCTGCGCCTGTGGACGCACTGTATGCTCCAAGAACTGCCTGCCAGGGGTAGACCTCTCCTCGGATGTTGGCAAGTTTATATATCCAGCTTGCTTCAAGAATAAGAACCAGAGGCAGCATATAAGGTTATTCAATTGATTTTCCCAATGTTTCATACTAATGATCTTCATACCACTATTGACAGCCATTTTCGCGTTCCAGCCAGCTGGTTACCATCCCCATTACACTGAATACAAGCTCTCTTTTTCCGTATCTGGCATTGGACTCCATGGTCATTCCAGCTCTTCGGCTGGAGGGCTCTCTCTCTCTGTCTAGCGCCTCTAACATCATAGTTTTATGCGCATTTATATGAATATTTCAACCAGAAAGAGCCTACTCCTGACCTCGAACTCATTGAGGTTGTCTTCAATTTTGGTACCAAAAGCTCCAGATCAAAGTATACAACTGATCTTCAGGCTATCCTGCCCCGACTGGGAAGGTAAGTACTATTCAGCTTTTGGTCAAACTTGTTCTCATATTCTGTTGGACAGATTCAAATATTTTTTGGTCTTCATAATAGGCCCCTCAACTCCTGATACTAGAAACATCTGGATCAAGCCAGAACCTCATCCTGCAGCAGCAAATCCCGAGCAGGTATACTTTATGTCTTATAATACACCACTCATTTCTCATAGATTTGTAGTTTTTCAGTTGCATATTTCTACAGGCGCTGCTGGCTCATATTCAATGTGACCCTGCCACCAGCCTTTTCCTGATGCTCTGTGGTGGTCCTTTTATCCATAAACGAAGCTTTAAGGAGATTTTTGACTTTGTAATGCTGTGAGATGCCAGTCCACTTCTTGTATATATTCTAATCTAACTTTGATTTACTTGCTAGTACATTCTGGCTTACTTGGGGCTTTACCAAGCCTGACTTCCATCCGTCGACTGCACATATCTTCTTGATGAAGGTTGCTTTGCCATTCTACATCCACCGCCAACCAGCTGTCCTAGATGACTTACTCCAAGCAGAGACGGACCTTGGTGCACATGCTGAGGGTGTTATCTGCTTTGTTGGAGGAGACGTCAATCTCGTCAGCCTTTACACTTGGCACTACGACCTCCACCGGCCAAATGGACACATCATTCCTGTTAGTTGCATGAAGTGCTTCCGGAACCCTGCATTGGTGCCTACCTATAGTGACCTGACGTTCATTAAGTAACTGATGTTTGCTTTCTCACTTCTCCACCTTTCTTATGAAACCCTTCACTAGGAAGCTTGCCGTGGTGGAATCATTTACCAATAGTCTAAACAGTACACCCTCTAGCACAATGCACGTCAAGGTCGAAGATATGGCTGCTGCCATGGGCAAGAAGAACATCAGATGCATTTTGCTCCAAGCCATCTTGCGGTTTCGCCTTGCTATTTTAATTGCCTGATCGTCGAGTCATCTTGTCTTAAGTGGGAAGACACGAAGAAGCCGGCTATCTGTGTTATCCTAGGTCTGGTCACAGAGTGCGCACTTATCAGCGTTGCCACTGCGGGCTGGCAGCGTAACCCTTACAATACGCACCACCTTTCAATTACTCCTGCCTATCAGGAGATCCGCAGGGACATGTCCGTTTGGGGTCAACTATTTGGCTTCACCTTGATCAGAGGACTCTCCTCTGAACTTGACATTGGATTCTTGACATATGAAGAGGGTAAAGCACCAGGCTTTGGTTTTCCAGATTCGTGTTGAACTCAGTTAAGCAAATGAACTATCAGTGTACCACTGATCAGATTCAAGTTCTAACAGAGTGCAGTAACTGAGTGACCACACAAGTTTGATAATAGACTTGCAAAATGTGTTGTATTCAACCAATCTTTTGTCCATTCTCCAGACAAGTAAGTAATTCTACCCTACAAGGTCATAGGTATGCAAAAACTGCACGAGGCGTGAAAAACAGTGTCTACTAAATCGCATTTTTCGAAAAAGAGCAAAGAATTGCCAGAATTTGAAGTTCTATTGTATTTTGAAGTGTTTTAGCACCCCATTTCAACAGTTCGGTCTTCCTTGCTCTTGTGACCAATGCTTGACTTAACCTACGTGCTGCCTGCTCCACCCCAAAAAGCCCACCTCAAAGTATGCCGTGTCTGTAAAATCACCTCTCGTCTCCAAAGCGTCCACTAGTACCTTGGGTCAACTGATACAGTTTGAGGACCGTGGTGAGTCAATGTATCTATTGATGATTTAGTGTTGCCTTGATGCATGCTTTCGCAGTACCAATCTATAATGGACGTGAGGGTGAAGGGAAGCCATTCACGTTCTCCGATGCTGACTTCAAGGCTTTGCAAAACTGGCCTCTATATGAGAATAACGAAAAGGATGTTTCCGATGACTCAATCATTGCCATCACTGGGCACCTATCTATCGTCAAGCAGATCAAATACGAGGTTCTTATCAACAAACATCCCATTCATCATCATGCTTAGCACCCCCAGGACTGAGGTTGGTTAGCCAGTGGCGTTGGTCTTCTTGTCAGGAGGTTATTGAGGTTATTACTGCTTGTTCACGCTGCATTTCTGTTCTCTATATTTCTTGATCATCCCGACTTGTTTTTTTAAACATTTACTTCGCCCTGCGCTGTTTTCTTTCCCTGCTGCTTGTTGCTTATGCATTGTAGATCGTGTTTGTCAATCGCACATCTCTGAATCGTAAGACCTTTGCAGGCACCCAAGATATTGTATAGTCAAAACACCAAATGAGTATCAGTGAGACTGTCCCCAAGTCATTGAAGGTTATATCAAGCTATATACAGAAGCAACGGTAGATCACTGTGCATGGATGGTGGTTCATCCAGCATTTTCAATGTTAGAAGCACCTTCAAAGTGCCTTGCAGCCTCCTCATTTGGTTTGGTCGCTGCAGAAGAAATAGATGATCATTGAACGCTCCATAACTACTCCCTCAAGTTATTGTTGGATACACCCAGTGCGCTACAACTACAGAAGTTCCTCCCGAAACCAGTCACCTCTGCTGTCGTTGCTCATTGGACCCTTTGAATGCTTTGTGAAAGATTTCTTGTTGAGGTAAGCCAGGGTGAGCGCGCAATATTGGCACTTGAGCTTGATCGACGCTGCATGTGCTGGACTGAGCAGCTCAATTTTGACTGGCCTGGCCCAGGGTTTAAACAGTTTGCAGGATGGGCATGAGTGCGGGGCAGTTTTACCAAAAGGCTTGCGGCGTTGTGTGACCAGGCATATCTCAATGTCGGTACGTCCTCCAGGTCCGTCTTCCATCTTATCTGTCTCATCCATTACCTCCTTCACCCCCTTTGCATCTTTTCCACCCTTCCCATCACCTCTCTTCCTGCCCTTTTTGCCCTTCCCACTCTGCATATCCTTCGCTCCCCTCACTTCCTTTGCGTCCATCGCGTCCTTCCTGGGCCGGAACATGTAAATGTCAGTGTGAGCACCAATGCCAGGAAGCTCCTCCAGCAGTGCATCCCAGCAACGCTCTTGGAGAAACTATGACATGGATGCAGACATGAGGAGTGGGCTGGTGAAGCAGAGCTAGAAGTTGGGCTGCCCAAACGCCATGATCTACGGAAAGTGGTCCCTAAAAAGAACATTTAACCATGTAGCGCAACTTTATCTGCACTCTCCAGTATCATCGCTCGGAGGAAGTACAGCAATGCCACCTAACCGATGGGCGCATGGTTTCTGACCCAGAATGGCAAGAGAAGCTACGGCATAATCCTGCTTTGAAAACACGGAACCCTCAGGTGAGTGATTTCACTGCTCAGCTTTCTTCACACTTGTTAATGATTACTACATTCCTCGCAGATCAAGAGGTGTATCAAATGTGTTAATCAACCAAAGGACCAGCAGTGCACCGACATCTTCTATGCTTCACGTCTCTCTGATCACAACATTCCTGTCAAGCCTGGAGATGGCATTAGTTTGGCACCAGACTGACTAGAAATGACAGATAAGGCAAACCAATAGTATTCAAATGTGTCTATCTCTAACTCACTCCAACATTGACCAGCACCATGTAATATTAAGCAGCTATCTGAATCATTAATTGATTCAGATATGTGCCTTTTGTAAAGGGGTAATGACCGTCTGTGGTCTGGTTCCACTGGTCCGCTTACACTATGCTGATGAATCAGAGGATACTCCCCTCTACCTCCTCTACAAGCCACACCCACTCACCAGTCCAAGAAGGACAAGCAAAAAGTTAACGAGCAGGATCTGAGTAAACAGATCTGCATTGGACAACGGTGCGTGGTAGGCGTTCAAGTTGCTTTTTATGAAAGCTGTTTCTAAAAAAATTCAGGTCGACTGGGCCTACTTTAATGCCTTCAATCCGGAGGTATATCAGATTATGATAGACCATGAGGCTCTCGCAATGTAAATTTCCTTCATGACTTTGAGGCCATTAACATACTTAATGCATTCATAGATGAGTGTAAGCTGATACGCAGAAGGCAGTTCCGGAAATTTCAGATTGGAAAGACTTCTGGAATGACAGCTACTGGTAGCCGTCTCCCAACAGGCAGCGCTATGGGAGATACCTATGAATTTTATTTATCTTTTGAAGTTGAGTCCTCAGCTGGGCTTGACAGAGCTATAGACTATGCTGAGGTACGTCCTTGATTTAACGGACATTAGTGTTTACAGCGGATTTCAGATCAATACGGAATCGCACTTTCAAAATTCTGCAGCTTGGTTATGCTTGGCTACAGCGTGTAAGGACCCCAGACCAGCGCTGACTGATCTGATCGGCAAGCACTGATAACGCGATGTTGGCCTCGTCCTCGAGTCTCGACATGCTGCGCTTCGTATTGAATCTTCATGTCTACCGCATTCTTTATTACTCTTGATATCAATCTCATGCGAGTTGGATCCGAAAGCAGCCTGAAAGCAGCAGGGCAAACCCTTGAGTTATCTGTCATAAAAACCCAGTTCTACTGACCAGTTTTCACCATCGAAAGCTCGCTTTCGTCCACTCTTTATCTGTTTCCTCTGCTTTCCTGAGGTGTATGGCTTCGTCTCCTTCCCAGTCTCACTCCTCAACCCCCACTCCTGATCCCGAATCCTTGTTCTCGTTCAAGGTCACGTCGCAGTTCACCTTCACTGTTGCTGCTCCGACCAAGGCAGGCTCGAAGGCCAAACCTAAGGACAAGAAAGACGTCAAGACCAAGGAGTTTGTCCATGCATTTCGTGCCACGGAAGACGCCTACATTACGCTGCTCAATACCATTCTTTCAAAGCACGGTCAAGACAAGCTCAAGGCCACCGCACGCAAGCAGTTCGGCATCAAAGTCTTATGTGCTCCTCAACGAGCGTACGTACCCGGCAGCCTCCAGCAATTTTATTGGCTTGCTGACAATGTCTATTAGTAAAGGTGATGCAATTGACATCGACGACTTCGAGGAGTACAAGGATCTCTGCAAGACAGTCCGCACCAAGAAGCCGAGCAAGATCACCATCTTTGTCGACCTCGCGGATGTGCGGAAGATGCTCAAAAAATCGGTATGTCCTCCTTCCACTGGGCATAATGACGACTAACTATAATGATGTGCTCCTAGTCCGCCGAATCTGATGGAAGCGACGATGAAGGAAGTGCAGCAGAGACAGATGATGACAAGGTAGGTTATAATTTACTCCTACAATACGACTTCAACTGAACGAGATGTTATTGCAATCTTCTAGGACAGGAACGGCCTCACCGAGTACGAACGACAGATCGCGCGGACCCGTCGCCTTCTCGAAAAGAAGCACCAGAACGACCACGACTCAGGTTACACCTACGTCACGCCTGCCGGTAGCTTGCCATTGACGCCGGCCATGATGAAGGAGTGGGCCCGCTCTATCGTACGTATCCGATCTCTCTTGCTGTCGTACTGTACTGATCAACTTAGGCTGACAGTACGATGGCGAATCAACTATCACTCAGCCCCCGAATAATTCCATGTTCGATCTTACCAAGCGTCAGGCCATTCTAAATCCACTCCGCCTTCAAGCAGCAAGTCCGGCGCCACAGCCCGCCGCTGTCTCTCCCATTGGTAGCCTTTCTGAATTGTCAACATTCATGACTGCCGTGAGCCAGCTTGTTGGTGCTGGTGCATCTCCACGTGTCGCTACCGCAGATCCATCCACGCCAGCTCGTTCCCATGTCCGTGAGGCTTTCAACGTGGCTTCTCCATCCTCTCCCCCAAATCCCACGCCAAACAAACTTGTGCGCTTTCTCAAGCATGCCGAGGACAAATTAGGGGTTCAAATGGCCTCTCTCTATGAATACTCTCTTCGCCTTCATAGATATGGGCCCGACATTCTCCACCTCGTCGATGATAAGTGTCTCATTGACCTCGGCATACCGGCAGGTGATGTACTTCGGCTGAAACGAGGCTGCGTCAAGTGGTGGGGTAGTGCTGATGCCAAACGTGCGCGAAGCGACTCCCTCGAAGCTGATGACTCGGCCATACCACCTGGCAAGAAGGTTCGCTTCGAAACACGCTATACTGAGGGTGGTTCTTGTACATTTTTCGGCCCTCGCATCGCAGCAGCTGATCCTGATGCTCCGGAACCAGAGCATCCGACCTTTTACTACTGTGATGCACGTCAGGGTATGTTTCCGATCCCCAAGGGATTTGTTGCTGTTGCTGAAGGTGACGACGATGTTGAGCCGGGAGTGCCTTTTCTCGGTTGAGCCGGGTATGCCCCAGTCCTAAATGCTTCATCGTTGACTTGATCGAACTACTTTACATTCATTTATACGACACGCCTTCTGGTACATAGCTTTCAAATTATGTACCGTACTACCTAGCTAATAACTGACTAAACGACATACCCTGATGCCTTGAAAAATCCCCATGCTGCCTGAGGTGTGATGTTATGGCAGGCACGGTCAATTACAGATACTGACATGTCATGCCAGTGCCGGCGAAGATAGGCCTTGATCGCAGAGAAAGCTTGTTCAATCGGATTCAGATCGGGAGAATATGGTGGGAGAAATATAAGCCTGCACGCTGCAGCAAGATAATGAGCACGGAAATGCAAGACAATCGAGAATCAAACACACAAGCTTCATCTTCCATCAATTGACGAACCTCCTCAGCATGATGTATGCTACAGTTGTCCAAGATGAGGACACTGCGAGGGCCAGGATATGGATTTGTGAGCGGAACCTGTCAATTATGAGTGAAATCAAGGCAACGACGATCAGCAAATCCTTACCACAAACTCGCGGAGAAACTGCACAAAGCTTTCAGACGTCACTGACCCTTGGATAACATCATGTGCAATGATACCATCGAGAGTCAGGACGGGGAGGATCGAATAGCGCTGTCCTCGGACAAAACACCGCCGCTGGACACACCTCCGACCAATAAGTGACCAACCCTTCCTTCTTCCTGAGGTGTGCCTGTTTCTTGCTGCTTCGTCGATGAACATAAGCATCTCTGGGTCAGGTACTTCATCCGCAATGCGATTCATGAAAGCAGAGCGTTGAAGGTCATTCCGCTCCAGAGCTCGTGCCGAGACACTCTTGTTAGAGAAGTGAAGGCGGCGAAGAGTGCGTAATAAGGTAGGAATAGAGGCGAAAAGACCGCGCTGTGTCGCAAGCTCCTCTTGCAGCTCGTTCAGGTACATGCAGTGGCGCCGTTGGAGCAGATGGTAAATAAAATCAACATCTGTGCGCCCCAGCTTTCGTCGCCGACCAGCAAGAGAGATATGAGGATTGTAATGAGTGCCGTATGTGCGTGAATATACGAGGGTCTGGTACACGAGAGTCTTCTTCACACCCAACACTTCACAAATGTTCTTGACACTGAGGCCTTGGTTATAGTACAATATGGGAATCCGCGCCTTCAGATCTCGTGAAACTGAACGTCGAGGCATTGAGGGACGGAGAGGAATAAGATAATCTACGGCAGATCAGTCAGCGCTGGTCTGGGGTCCTTACACGCTGTAGCCAAACATAACCAAGCTGCAGAATTTTGAAAGTGCGATTCCGTATTGATCTGAAATCCGCTGTAATGGGATATCTGGTTTCTAGGACACTATGTTACTCATATCTGTCTGTCATTTAACTGCACCCGCTATGCACTCTCGGATGCTCAAGGCATCTAAGGAGGCTGATCAACTTGGAATATCAGATCACAACCTCTTTCCGTGTGCGTCTTATTGTGCACTTCAACACTTCGATGATGATGTTGGTTGGGATTTGTGCTGCCAATTACGTTGGTGGAGTAGTCAAGTTGATCGAGACTGGTCCTTTTGCCAACCAACTTGGGGCTACTACTGGCGTACTAGACCTAACTTGTGTTGGTGAGTCACTGTATGATTTAACTTGTACCTCCACTAACGTATGCAAAGGTTTTTCAATTCTGCATGGAACCATGCTTCCAGGTCTGGGATCATTCAACACACTAAAAGAGTTTATAGATTCTACTGGAACTCCTGCACCAAGGGAGGTCATCATTTCTACAGGAACTCCAGCAATGGACATGTCGGCCAGTGCACAGACTTGCCATGGCAGTAGCAGTGGTGGGGGTGATATGTGTCGCTGCTTTGGTTTTGGCAATGTCACTACCGACCGAGTGAGCAGTAGGGAGGTAATGTAAGGGGACGTCCCTCTCCCTTCCTTTTCCTTCTATTTCTCTTCCCTTCACTACAATACCTTACTTACTTCTAGATGTACTCGACCCGGGCGGCTTCTGGATCCCGCCCGCTCATCCCGCCGGACTCCGCACTTCCCCCGCCGGCCTCCGTACTTCCCCCGCCGGCCTCCGTGCTCGCTCCGCCGGACTCCCCGTTCCTCCACCGTCGGATCCCGGATTCGCGGTTCATCGTTGCGCCACGAGCGCCGCACATTACTATACAGTTTTTACAAGGTACTGTACAGTTTTACCAAGCCACCCGATCGTCGTACATACCGTGCGCGCACCAGGCAAGGGCTCCTCAGACTTGTTCTCTTTGGATCTCCCCTTGCCAGGTGCGCCACTTAGCTTATCTACTCGTACATATTTTAATATACTTTGGATCTCCCCTTGCCAGCTTCGTGTGAGTCCGCGAGCGTTCAAGGGTCGCCCTTACATTTTCTGTATTTGCAGGAAAATGGCTCCGAAATTCAAGGTGTATTTTTCTTTTGTTTCGCTTCAAGTTGCTTATGATCACTTTATCTAGGATATGTAATGGGAACATTACAACTGCTTAAATATGCCCAGCCGACATATTAAGCCGAGCTTAACATTGCGCCTTTTGGTGTAGGGGTTATAGTGCAAGGCTGGTGCTTATGTAATTCCCCTTACATAATGTTAAGCTCCCAGCAGGTTGTGGGTTCAACTCCCAGTACTGGCATTATTCAGATGATGCACCATTGAGGTCTTAAGATGGATTTAAGACTGCTGGGCATGGTGGCAAAGGCTGTACAATTGGTACCTTCCGTTGAACCTGGTTCCGGACGTCCATGGAATTGGTGCCTAGGGGACAAGACCCTGAGTCCGTGGGACTGTACTAGGTCCTCCTGAACCTACAAAAAGACCTGTCAAGGTTAAGCCTGAAAATGGTAACCCTTGGGGCCAAGGATTGCAGCAGTTGTCACATCTGGGGTCAGATGTGATCTAGAGAGGGGATGATGTAATGGAAACATTACAACTGCTTAAATATCCCCAGCCGACATGTTAAGCCGAGCTTAACATTGCGCCTTTTGGTGTAGGGGTTATAGTGCAAGGCTAGTGCTTATATAATTCCCCTTACAGGATATGTATGATTACCGTCGTCTTTGGTTCTACTTCGCCTTTTCTTTTGCTACATAGACTTCTTTCGGACAGTGCTTGTTTGCTAGTGGGGGCCCACATCAGCTTGCATTTGCTGCGCCACCTTTTTACCTACATTTCTCATGATTTGAGTTAGCTCAGTTGTTATGTTACCTCAGTTCATCTTTAACTTAGTCTACAGCACAATCATCTGCTTCACGTATAAATTTTTGCTGTTTTGACCTGCTAATCCTAACCTTAAGATGTTTCAATGAGGAAATTTCACTTCGTGACCAATCTACTTAGAATTTTCCTAATTAGGCTATTATTGACCTGCTAACCCTAATTGTAAGGGCGACCCTTGAACGCTCGCGGACTCACACGAAGCTGGCAAGGGGAGATCCAAAGTATATTAAAGTATGTACGCGTAGATAAGCTAAGTGGCGCACCTGGCAAGGGGAGATCCAAAGAGAACAAGTCTAAGGAGCCCTTGCCTGGTGCGCGCGCGGTATGTACGGCGATCGGGTGGCTTGGTAAAACTGTACAGTACCTTGTAAAAACTGTATAGTAATGTGCGGCACTCGTGGCGCAACGATGAGCCGCGAATCCGGGATCCGACGGTGGAGGAACGAGGAGTCCGGCAGGATGAGCACGGAGGCCGGCGGGGGAAGTACGGAGGCCGGCGGAGGCCGGCGGGATGAGCGGGCGGGATCCAGAAGCCGCCCGGGTCGAGTACATCTAGAAGTAAGTAAAGTATTGTAGTGAAAGGAAGAGAAGTAGAAGGAAAAGGAAGGGAGAGGGACGTCCCCTTACACTAATCTTAAAATGTTTAAAAAAGGAAATTTTGTTTCGTGACCAATCCACTTAGAACTTTCCTGATTAGGCTTTTTCGATAACAATTATATCGGGGCAATATCCATCAAACCAATCGATGGGGCAAATTTCTTGGTTAAAAAGGCCATCCACCTTGCAGTGAATCTACTCTATCTCTCACATCCTCTTACTATGGCTAGAACCAAGAATACTGCTAGGAAAATCACTGGTGGCCCTGCCGAAAAATGTAATCTGGACGATGACACCTCTATAGTGGTTGATGACGCTCTGCCTCCTGCCATCACTCTTCCTGCTGGCAAGAGTGACGATACTGCCAACAATGTAAGTCTATTCTTTCCTGTATTCAACTGGAAAACTTAAGCATATATTTTAAGTTCTGCACTATTTGTCTCAATGGCAGAAACTTGTTCATCTGCGCCTGTGGACGCACTGTATGCTCCAAGAACTGCCTGCCAGGGGTAGACCTCTCCTCGGATGTTGGCAAGTTTATATATCCAGCTTGCTTCAAGAATAAGAAACCAGAGGCAGCATATAAGGTTATTCAATTGATTTTCCCAATGTTTCATACTAATGATCTTCATACCACTATTGACAGCCATTTTCGCGTTCCAGCCAGCTGGTTACCATCCCCATTACACTGAATACAAGCTCTCTTTTTCCGTATCTGGCATTGGACTCCATGGTCATTCCAGCTCTTCGGCTGGAGGGCTCTCTCTCTCTGTCTAGCGCCTCTAACATCATAGTTTATGCGCATTTATATGAATATTTCAACCAGAAAGAGCCTACTCCTGACCTCGAACTCATTGAGGTTGTCTTCAATTTTGGTACCAAAAGCTCCAGATCAAAGTATACAACTGATCTTCAGGCTATCCTGCCCCGACTGGGAAGGTAAGTACTATTCAGCTTTTGGTCAAACTTGTTCTCATATTCTGTTGGACAGATTCAAATATTTTTTGGTCTTCATAATAGGCCCCTCAACTCCTGATACTAGAAACATCTGGATCAAGCCAGAACCTCATCCTGCAGCAGCAAATCCCGAGCAGGTATACTTTATGTCTTATAATACACCACTCATTTCTCATAGATTTGTAGTTTTTCAGTTGCATATTTCTACAGGCGCTGCTGGCTCATATTCAATGTGACCCTGCCACCAGCCTTTTCCTGATGCTCTGTGGTGGTCCTTTTATCCATAAACGAAGCTTTAAGGAGATTTTTGACTTTGTAATGCTGTGAGATGCCAGTCCACTTCTTGTATATATTCTAATCTAACTTGATTTACTTGCTAGTACATTCTGGCTTACTTGGGGCTTTACCAAGCCTGACTTCCATCCGTCGACTGCACATATCTTCTTGATGAAGGTTGCTTTGCCATTCTACATCCACCGCCAACCAGCTGTCCTAGATGACTTACTCCAAGCAGAGACGGACCTTGGTGCACATGCTGAGGGTGTTATCTGCTTTGTTGGAGGAGACGTCAATCTCGTCAGCCTTTACACTTGGCACTACGACCTCCACCGGCCAAATGGACACATCATTCCTGTTAGTTGCATGAAGTGCTTCCGGAACCCTGCATTGGTGCCTACCTATAGTGACCTGACGTTCATTAAGTAACTGATGTTTGCTTTCTCACTTCTCCACCTTTCTTATGAAACCCTTCACTAGGAAGCTTGCCGTGGTGGAATCATTTACCAATAGTCTAAACAGTACACCCTCTAGCACAATGCACGTCAAGGTCGAAGATATGGCTGCTGCCATGGGCAAGAAGAACATCAGATGCATTTTGCTCCAGCCATCTTGCGGTTTCGCCTTGCTATTTTAATTGCCTGATCGTCGAGTCATCTTGTCTTAAGTGGGAAGACACGAAGAAGCCGGCTATCTGTGTTATCCTAGGTCTGGTCACAGAGTGCGCACTTATCAGCGTTGCCACTGCGGGCTGGCAGCGTAACCCTTACAATACGCACCACCTTTCAATTACTCCTGCCTATCAGGAGATCCGCAGGGACATGTCCGTTTGGGGTCAACTATTTGGCTTCACCTTGATCAGAGGACTCTCCTCTGAACTTGACATTGGATTCTTGACATATGAAGAGGGTAAAGCACCAGGCTTTGGTTTTCCAGATTCGTGTTGAACTCAGTTAAGCAAATGAACTATCAGTGTACCACTGATCAGATTCAAGTTCTAACAGAGTGCAGTAACTGAGTGACCACACAAGTTTGATAATAGACTTGCAAAATGTGTTGTATTCAACCAATCTTTTGTCCATTCTCCAGACAAGTAAGTAATTCTACCCTACAAGGTCATAGGTATGCAAAAACTGCACGAGGCGTGAAAAACAGTGTCTACTAAATCGCATTTTTCGAAAAAGAGCAAAGAATTGCCAGAATTTGAAGTTCTATTGTATTTTGAAGTGTTTTAGCACCCCATTTCAACAGTTCGGTCTTCCTTGCTCTTGTGACCAATGCTTGACTTAACCTACGTGCTGCCTGCTCCACCCCAAAAAGCCCACCTCAAAGTATGCCGTGTCTGTAAAATCACCTCTCGTCTCCAAAGCGTCCACTAGTACCTTGGGTCAACTGATACAGTTTGAGGACCGTGGTGAGTCAATGTATCTATTGATGATTTAGTGTTGCCTTGATGCATGCTTTCGCAGTACCAATCTATAATGGACGTGAGGGTGAAGGGAAGCCATTCACGTTCTCCGATGCTGACTTCAAGGCTTTGCAAAACTGGCCTCTATATGAGAATAACGAAAAGGATGTTTCCGATGACTCAATCATTGCCATCACTGGGCACCTATCTATCGTCAAGCAGATCAAATACGAGGTTCTTATCAACAAACATCCCATTCATCATCATGCTTAGCACCCCCAGGACTGAGGTTGGTTAGCCAGTGGCGTTGGTCTTCTTGTCAGGAGGTTATTGAGGTTATTACTGCTTGTTCACGCTGCATTTCTGTTCTCTATATTTCTTGATCATCCCGACTTGTTTTTTTAAACATTTACTTCGCCCTGCGCTGTTTTCTTTCCCTGCTGCTTGTTGCTTATGCATTGTAGATCGTGTTTGTCAATCGCACATCTCTGAATCGTAAGACCTTTGCAGGCACCCAAGATATTGTATAGTCAAAACACCAAATGAGTATCAGTGAGACTGTCCCCAAGTCATTGAAGGTTATATCAAGCTATATACAGAAGCAACGGTAGATCACTGTGCATGGATGGTGGTTCATCCAGCATTTTCAATGTTAGAAGCACCTTCAAAGTGCCTTGCAGCCTCCTCATTTGGTTTGGTCGCTGCAGAAGAAATAGATGATCATTGAACGCTCCATAACTACTCCCTCAAGTTATTGTTGGATACACCCAGTGCGCTACAACTACAGAAGTTCCTCCCGAAACCAGTCACCTCTGCTGTCGTTGCTCATTGGACCCTTTGAATGCTTTGTGAAAGATTTCTTGTTGAGGTAAGCCAGGGTGAGCGCGCAATATTGGCACTTGAGCTTGATCGACGCTGCATGTGCTGGACTGAGCAGCTCAATTTTGACTGGCCTGGCCCAGGGTTTAAACAGTTTGCAGGATGGGCATGAGTGCGGGGCAGTTTTACCAAAAGGCTTGCGGCGTTGTGTGACCAGGCATATCTCAATGTCGGTACGTCCTCCAGGTCCGTCTTCCATCTTATCTGTCTCATCCATTACCTCCTTCACCCCCTTTGCATCTTTTCCACCCTTCCCATCACCTCTCTTCCTGCCCTTTTTGCCCTTCCCACTCTGCATATCCTTCGCTCCCCTCACTTCCTTTGCGTCCATCGCGTCCTTCCTGGGCCGGAACATGTAAATGTCAGTGTGAGCACCAATGCCAGGAAGCTCCTCCAGCAGTGCATCCCAGCAACGCTCTTGGAGAAACTATGACATGGATGCAGACATGAGGAGTGGGCTGGTGAAGCAGAGCTAGAAGTTGGGCTGCCCAAACGCCATGATCTACGGAAAGTGGTCCCTAAAAAGAACATTTAACCATGTAGCGCAACTTTATCTGCACTCTCCAGTATCATCGCTCGGAGGAAGTACAGCAATGCCACCTAACCGATGGGCGCATGGTTTCTGACCCAGAATGGCAAGAGAAGCTACGGCATAATCCTGCTTTGAAAACACGGAACCCTCAGGTGAGTGATTTCACTGCTCAGCTTTCTTCACACTTGTTAATGATTACTACATTCCTCGCAGATCAAGAGGTGTATCAAATGTGTTAATCAACCAAAGGACCAGCAGTGCACCGACATCTTCTATGCTTCACGTCTCTCTGATCACAACATTCCTGTCAAGCCTGGAGATGGCATTAGTTTGGCACCAGACTGACTAGAAATGACAGATAAGGCAAACCAATAGTATTCAAATGTGTCTATCTCTAACTCACTCCAACATTGACCAGCACCATGTAATATTAAGCAGCTATCTGAATCATTAATTGATTCAGATATGTGCCTTTTGTAAAGGGGTAATGACCGTCTGTGGTCTGGTTCCACTGGTCCGCTTACACTATGCTGATGAATCAGAGGATACTCCCCTCTACCTCCTCTACAAGCCACACCCACTCACCAGTCCAAGAAGGACAAGCAAAAAGTTAACGAGCAGGATCTGAGTAAACAGATCTGCATTGGACAACGGTGCGTGGTAGGCGTTCAAGTTGCTTTTTATGAAAGCTGTTTCTAAAAAAATTCAGGTCGACTGGGCCTACTTTAATGCCTTCAATCCGGAGGTATATCAGATTATGATAGACCATGAGGCTCTCGCAATGTAAATTTCCTTCATGACTTTGAGGCCATTAACATACTTAATGCATTCATAGATGAGTGTAAGCTGATACGCAGAAGGCAGTTCCGGAAATTTCAGATTGGAAAGACTTCTGGAATGACAGCTACTGGTAGCCGTCTCCCAACAGGCAGCGCTATGGGAGATACCTATGAATTTTATTTATCTTTTGAAGTTGAGTCCTCAGCTGGGCTTGACAGAGCTATAGACTATGCTGAGGTACGTCCTTGATTTAACGGACATTAGTGTTTACAGCGGATTTCAGATCAATACGGAATCGCACTTTCAAAATTCTGCAGCTTGGTTATGCTTGGCTACAGCGTGTAAGGACCCCAGACCAGCGCTGACTGATCTGATCGGCAAGCACTGATAACGCGATGTTGGCCTCGTCCTCGAGTCTCGACATGCTGCGCTTCGTATTGAATCTTCATGTCTACCGCATTCTTTATTACTCTTGATATCAATCTCATGCGAGTTGGATCCGAAAGCAGCCTGAAAGCAGCAGGGCAAACCCTTGAGTTATCTGTCATAAAAACCCAGTTCTACTGACCAGTTTTCACCATCGAAAGCTCGCTTTCGTCCACTCTTTATCTGTTTCCTCTGCTTTCCTGAGGTGTATGGCTTCGTCTCCTTCCCAGTCTCACTCCTCAACCCCCACTCCTGATCCCGAATCCTTGTTCTCGTTCAAGGTCACGTCGCAGTTCACCTTCACTGTTGCTGCTCCGACCAAGGCAGGCTCGAAGGCCAAACCTAAGGACAAGAAAGACGTCAAGACCAAGGAGTTTGTCCATGCATTTCGTGCCACGGAAGACGCCTACATTACGCTGCTCAATACCATTCTTTCAAAGCACGGTCAAGACAAGCTCAAGGCCACCGCACGCAAGCAGTTCGGCATCAAAGTCTTATGTGCTCCTCAACGAGCGTACGTACCCGGCAGCCTCCAGCAATTTTATTGGCTTGCTGACAATGTCTATTAGTAAAGGTGATGCAATTGACATCGACGACTTCGAGGAGTACAAGGATCTCTGCAAGACAGTCCGCACCAAGAAGCCGAGCAAGATCACCATCTTTGTCGACCTCGCGGATGTGCGGAAGATGCTCAAAAAATCGGTATGTCCTCCTTCCACTGGGCATAATGACGACTAACTATAATGATGTGCTCCTAGTCCGCCGAATCTGATGGAAGCGACGATGAAGGAAGTGCAGCAGAGACAGATGATGACAAGGTAGGTTATAATTTACTCCTACAATACGACTTCAACTGAACGAGATGTTATTGCAATCTTCTAGGACAGGAACGGCCTCACCGAGTACGAACGACAGATCGCGCGGACCCGTCGCCTTCTCGAAAAGAAGCACCAGAACGACCACGACTCAGGTTACACCTACGTCACGCCTGCCGGTAGCTTGCCATTGACGCCGGCCATGATGAAGGAGTGGGCCCGCTCTATCGTACGTATCCGATCTCTCTTGCTGTCGTACTGTACTGATCAACTTAGGCTGACAGTACGATGGCGAATCAACTATCACTCAGCCCCCGAATAATTCCATGTTCGATCTTACCAAGCGTCAGGCCATTCTAAATCCACTCCGCCTTCAAGCAGCAAGTCCGGCGCCACAGCCCGCCGCTGTCTCTCCCATTGGTAGCCTTTCTGAATTGTCAACATTCATGACTGCCGTGAGCCAGCTTGTTGGTGCTGGTGCATCTCCACGTGTCGCTACCGCAGATCCATCCACGCCAGCTCGTTCCCATGTCCGTGAGGCTTTCAACGTGGCTTCTCCATCCTCTCCCCCAAATCCCACGCCAAACAAACTTGTGCGCTTTCTCAAGCATGCCGAGGACAAATTAGGGGTTCAAATGGCCTCTCTCTATGAATACTCTCTTCGCCTTCATAGATATGGGCCCGACATTCTCCACCTCGTCGATGATAAGTGTCTCATTGACCTCGGCATACCGGCAGGTGATGTACTTCGGCTGAAACGAGGCTGCGTCAAGTGGTGGGGTAGTGCTGATGCCAAACGTGCGCGAAGCGACTCCCTCGAAGCTGATGACTCGGCCATACCACCTGGCAAGAAGGTTCGCTTCGAAACACGCTATACTGAGGGTGGTTCTTGTACATTTTTCGGCCCTCGCATCGCAGCAGCTGATCCTGATGCTCCGGAACCAGAGCATCCGACCTTTTACTACTGTGATGCACGTCAGGGTATGTTTCCGATCCCCAAGGGATTTGTTGCTGTTGCTGAAGGTGACGACGATGTTGAGCCGGGAGTGCCTTTTCTCGGTTGAGCCGGGTATGCCCCAGTCCTAAATGCTTCATCGTTGACTTGATCGAACTACTTTACATTCATTTATACGACACGCCTTCTGGTACATAGCTTTCAAATTATGTACCGTACTACCTAGCTAATAACTGACTAAACGACATACCCTGATGCCTTGAAAAATCCCCATGCTGCCTGAGGTGTGATGTTATGGCAGGCACGGTCAATTACAGATACTGACATGTCATGCCAGTGCCGGCGAAGATAGGCCTTGATCGCAGAGAAAGCTTGTTCAATCGGATTCAGATCGGGAGAATATGGTGGGAGAAATATAAGCCTGCACGCTGCAGCAAGATAATGAGCACGGAAATGCAAGACAATCGAGAATCAAACACACAAGCTTCATCTTCCATCAATTGACGAACCTCCTCAGCATGATGTATGCTACAGTTGTCCAAGATGAGGACACTGCGAGGGCCAGGATATGGATTTGTGAGCGGAACCTGTCAATTATGAGTGAAATCAAGGCAACGACGATCAGCAAATCCTTACCACAAACTCGCGGAGAAACTGCACAAAGCTTTCAGACGTCACTGACCCTTGGATAACATCATGTGCAATGATACCATCGAGAGTCAGGACGGGGAGGATCGAATAGCGCTGTCCTCGGACAAAACACCGCCGCTGGACACACCTCCGACCAATAAGTGACCAACCCTTCCTTCTTCCTGAGGTGTGCCTGTTTCTTGCTGCTTCGTCGATGAACATAAGCATCTCTGGGTCAGGTACTTCATCCGCAATGCGATTCATGAAAGCAGAGCGTTGAAGGTCATTCCGCTCCAGAGCTCGTGCCGAGACACTCTTGTTAGAGAAGTGAAGGCGGCGAAGAGTGCGTAATAAGGTAGGAATAGAGGCGAAAAGACCGCGCTGTGTCGCAAGCTCCTCTTGCAGCTCGTTCAGGTACATGCAGTGGCGCCGTTGGAGCAGATGGTAAATAAAATCAACATCTGTGCGCCCCAGCTTTCGTCGCCGACCAGCAAGAGAGATATGAGGATTGTAATGAGTGCCGTATGTGCGTGAATATACGAGGGTCTGGTACACGAGAGTCTTCTTCACACCCAACACTTCACAAATGTTCTTGACACTGAGGCCTTGGTTATAGTACAATATGGGAATCCGCGCCTTCAGATCTCGTGAAACTGAACGTCGAGGCATTGAGGGACGGAGAGGAATAAGATAATCTACGGCAGATCAGTCAGCGCTGGTCTGGGGTCCTTACACGCTGTAGCCAAACATAACCAAGCTGCAGAATTTTGAAAGTGCGATTCCGTATTGATCTGAAATCCGCTGTAATGGGATATCTGGTTTCTAGGACACTATGTTACTCATATCTGTCTGTCATTTAACTGCACCCGCTATGCACTCTCGGATGCTCAAGGCATCTAAGGAGGCTGATCAACTTGGAATATCAGATCACAACCTCTTTCCGTGTGCGTCTTATTGTGCACTTCAACACTTCGATGATGATGTTGGTTGGGATTTGTGCTGCCAATTACGTTGGTGGAGTAGTCAAGTTGATCGAGACTGGTCCTTTTGCCAACCAACTTGGGGCTACTACTGGCGTACTAGACCTAACTTGTGTTGGTGAGTCACTGTATGATTTAACTTGTACCTCCACTAACGTATGCAAAGGTTTTTCAATTCTGCATGGAACCATGCTTCCAGGTCTGGGATCATTCAACACACTAAAAGAGTTTATAGATTCTACTGGAACTCCTGCACCAAGGGAGGTCATCATTTCTACAGGAACTCCAGCAATGGACATGTCGGCCAGTGCACAGACTTGCCATGGCAGTAGCAGTGGTGGGGGTGATATGTGTCGCTGCTTTGGTTTTGGCAATGTCACTACCGACCGAGTGAGCAGTAGGGAGGTAATGTAAGGGGACGTCCCTCTCCCTTCCTTTTCCTTCTATTTCTCTTCCCTTCACTACAATACCTTACTTACTTCTAGATGTACTCGACCCGGGCGGCTTCTGGATCCCGCCCGCTCATCCCGCCGGACTCCGCACTTCCCCCGCCGGCCTCCGTACTTCCCCCGCCGGCCTCCGTGCTCGCTCCGCCGGACTCCCCGTTCCTCCACCGTCGGATCCCGGATTCGCGGTTCATCGTTGCGCCACGAGCGCCGCACATTACTATACAGTTTTTACAAGGTACTGTACAGTTTTACCAAGCCACCCGATCGTCGTACATACCGTGCGCGCACCAGGCAAGGGCTCCTCAGACTTGTTCTCTTTGGATCTCCCCTTGCCAGGTGCGCCACTTAGCTTATCTACTCGTACATATTTTAATATACTTTGGATCTCCCCTTGCCAGCTTCGTGTGAGTCCGCGAGCGTTCAAGGGTCGCCCTTACAGGTAATCACTATGGTAATGGGGATAAGGGAGGTGGTGCTGCTGTGCTGGTGGAGGAAGAGATCGAGGCGGAGGTGGTGGAGACGGAGACAGAGGCGGTGGAGGCAGACACGGAGGTGGCGGAGATGGAGATGGAGATGATGGAGGCAGAGACAGAGGCAGTAGAGGCGGAGACGGAGGTGAAGGCGCAAGAGGGCATGGTAGAAGAGGTGGTGCCAGCCAGGGTAGTGGTGGTTGGGTCAGCACAGGTTCACGGAGCAGCAACGAGGTGTAATGTCGAAGCAGCTCAACAGTATGACTGTGCTGCCAGGACACGTCATCAAAACTTACGGTACTGGGATAATAGAGTACACAGGTAAAATATAGTGAATTGGACAGTGTCAAGTGATGAGCATGAGCACCCATGGTGATTGGGCGACATCCAAGCATCAGTAGCGAAGTTCAGACCGCCGTTGTGGATCTGCTCTACATTCCCGTCACGGTCCATCTCGAGCTAAAGGGCAAACCAATTAATTTTTTGCTAGATATATCGTTGAGGTTGCACAAGTAAGCTGCTCATCTATTCACCCCAACTTGGTTGCGGCAGATTTGGGCAGACTCGAGCAGATTCGGGCATCTTTGAGCAGATTCGGGCAGATTCAATCATTTCAGAGTTTTCACTGCCTTATCGTCGAATTCTTATTGCCTACACTGGAATTTCTGACAAGGGAAAAGGGAGAGATACACCAGGTAAATACTGCGTAATACTTACTTGTTTCAGGAGGAGCTCGAGCATCAGCGTGTCAAGTGGTTCTACGCCCGTACGAACAAATGAAGGCAATTCGCAGTGCAAATCACCAAGCATCAGCGTCGCGAGCAAATCCTCTGGAATATGAAGCTGCACTACCAAACCACTAGTGACACCAACGCTGACCTGCAGGAAAATTTGCCAGTGATCCCTTTTCAGGAGTCTGAACCCCTTTCCCGTTGCCACCAACTGCCTATTACCACATCTCGGACTCACAAAAACACTTCGAAAACATCACGAAATGGCTGATCAAGACTGCAGATGATCACGCGATGGCGGTAAAGTCAATGTTTTATACTACTTCTTTCATCTTATATTGACGTCCTGCAGGATTTTCCACCCCATCTCAAGGACCACCTCTTGGGACGTGTCCTTGGCCAGCCATTCAAGGGCGAGGAGGTCGAATTCTCAACCGAAGACAGGAACTGTTGAACTCAGTTAAGCAAATGAACTATCAGTGTACCACTGATTGGATTCAAGTCCCAACAGAGTGCAGTAACTGAGTGACCACACAAGTTTGATAATAGACTTGCAAAACGTGTTGTATTCAACCAATCTTTTGTCTGTTCTCCAGACAAGTAAGTAATTCTCCCCTACAAGGTCGTAGGTATGCAAAAACCGCACGAGGCATGAAAAACAGTGTCTACTAAATCACATTTTTGGTTGTACTTGTTTGTACATCGAAAAAGAGCAAAGAATTGCCAGAATTTGAAGTTCTATTGTATTTTGAAGTGTTTTAGCACCCCATTTCAACAGGAACATACTTGTATTCGTCAAGAACCGACTCTACAAGCACAAGACAATTTGGTTCAACTACACCACTTATGATATGTGTCGTGCCCAAGATTCAGTCAATGTAAGGGGACGTCCCTCTCCCTTCTCTTTCTTTCTATTTCTCTCCTTCTTTACCTACTTTACTTACTTCTAGATGTACTCGAATCCGACGTCCGCCGCTCCGTTTCCCGTCCCTGCTCCGGACTCCGGACTCCGACATTCAGACTCCGACCTGACTCTGCACTCCGCTTCCCGGGCTGCGTCGGATTCCGGATTGCAGCTAATCGTTGCGCCACAGGTAGTCGTCCTCAGCTACATAGTTTTTACAGGTACTATACAGTTTATCAAGCCACCGGATTGATTGTACATAGCGCACACGCACCAGGCAAGGGCTCCTTAGACTCCACATGAGCATCTAGCCCAGTAGAACCAGCAATGTATCTTCAAATAATCACTGCTTCTGCAAGATTTCCTTTCTTGTGTCCTGGATATAGACAAGTATTCTGTCAGGTCTGGTATGAAGTATGAAGAGTGCAAGAAAACCTCATAGAAGTATTGTATCTGCTTAGGTCTAGTACGCCAGTAGTAGCCCCAAGTCAGTTAGCAAAAGGACCAGTCTCAATCAACTCGACTCCCCTACCAACATAATTGGCAGCATAAACTCCGACCAATATCATCATCAAAGTGTTGAGGTACACAGTAAGATGTACACTGAAGGAGGTTGTGACCTGATATTCCAAGTTGATCAGCCTCCTTAGATGCCTTGAGCATCCGAGAGTGCATAGCGGGTGCAGTTAAACGACAGACAGATATGAGTAACATAGTGTCCTAGAAACCAGATATCCCATTAAACACTAATGTCCGTTAAATCAAGGACGTACCTCAGCATAGTCTATAGCTCTGTCAAGCCCAGCTGAGGACTCAACTTCAAAAGATGAATAAAATTCATAGGTATCTCCCATAGCGCTGCCTGTTGGGAGACGGCTACCAGTAGCTGTCATTCCAGAAGTCTTTCCAATCTGAAATTTCCGGAACTGCCTTCCGCGTATCAGCTTACACTCATCTATGAATGCATTAAGTATGTTAATGGCCTTAAAGTCATGAAGGAAATTTACATTGCGAGAGCCTCATGGTCTATCATAATCTAATATACCTCCGGATTGAAGGCATTAAAGTAGGCCCAGTCGACCTGAATTTTTTTAGAAACAGCTTTCATAAAAAGCAACTTGAACACCTACTACTCGCCGTTGTCCAATGCAGATATGTTTACTCGGATTCTGCTCGTTAACTTTGAAAATTGGTACGAAGAAGTAATCGTCATCTTCAGCTAGAGTGACTTCATCATTACTCGTTTTCGAAGTGGTCATGGGCTCTAAAGTAGAGGACTTGCTATACTTCATTCTCTTGAGTTTTTGCTTGTCCTTCTTGGATCGGTGAGTGGATGTGGCCTGTAAAGGAGGGTAGAGGGAAGTATCCTCTGATTCATCAGATATATACCATAGCATGTGGCCACAGCGCTTGAGAGTTTTCTCATCAGCGTCGAGCTCCACCATGCCCAATACTTTGGCATCGTGTATTACATGGTGCTGGTCAATGTTGGAGTGAGTAAAAGATAGACACATTTGAACAGTATGGGTTTGCCTTATCTGTCGTTTCCAGTCGGTCTGGCGCCAAACTAATGCCATCTGTACTTTCTCCAAACAATGATACTGGAGAGTACGCAGATAAAGTTGCGCCATATGGTTACCTGTCTCCTTCAGCACCACCCACCTTTCCACTCCGCTTGGATTGCTGCCTTTCTGGAGAATCGCCTTCTTGAACATAGAGTAGAAAAGGCCGAGTGCCTCCGGAGATTTACCAATCTCGTAGACACAGCATCCAGAATTCTGAAGACCTGGATCTATCCGTCGCCACGCTCTAGCAAAGGTACCTTGGCTTAACGTAAAGTATACGACCTCTGGCACAGCCAAGTGAGGCAGTATGAAAGTATGTTTAAGAAAGGGTGTTCAAGAAAGTATTTGACCAGATCATTGGCACTGGTTGAATCCAGCGCAAATGTTGTTGCCGCGTTCTAATATATCATTATCAGGTCTATCACAGCCAAGGATTGTCGTGACACTTACTTTTGGCCTCCATGTGACGGTCACCTCTGCGACTTAGCGATGTCAAGTAAGAGGGGTCAAGAATCTGTCTCATCACATTATACAGCTCTGTAACCTGGCCAGAAAAATGAGCAAGTGCATCTAGATAGTGCGGTCTGTACGATATCTGTAACGCATAAGTCCATTCTACATCATCATAATCATTTCTTCGAAGCCGAGACATGTTCTGGAGAACAGTCCCGAGGATGGACCATGCACCAGCTAGGTAGGCAGAGTCGACAGGCAGAAGAAAACTATCCCGGCCTCTGGGCAAAGCACCAAGAGCGCGCTTCAAGTCCTCAGCAGAAGGTGAAGATTTCTGCCTCAAAGTCAATGCCAGTAAGCACCAGGATCAGCAGAAAGACAGTCACCTGGGTTTGATATCGAGCCGATTGAAGCCCAGGAAACAGAGAGAGGAGAATCTGACTGTACGTGTGGCACTTCATCACAAGAGAGGCCTCCTCAGGCTCTTCCTTCTCAATCGCAATATCCAATCCTTCGGCGTGGAGAAAAGATTTCTCGGAATACTCAAGTAGACTGGGTTCTTTGACAGAGTCCCATAGGGCACTGGCTTCGTCTTCCAGCCCCAATGCTTCTACATCAGGCAGGATATTGTATTAATGGTTTTGGGATGTCTCCTGCACAAGACGATGCTGTACCAAAGTCAAGGAGTGCTGGTGTATAACAGCAGGAACATATACCCAATCAACCACTTTCTTAGAAAACGAAATCAGAATGCTGAGCCTCTCATTTGAGCCACCTTCTGCAGTAACAGAAATAAGGCAAGAGCACCTGCCCCTTCATCTTCCGCATGTTGAGAGAGATTGGGAGAAGAATCAAAAATAAAAGCAAGGGGTACTCCGACAGCTCTGGAGTTGTGGTTATCATATCCAGCCAGGAATTCTGATTCCTGCCAGAGGCGAGAGGGTTCATAAAGACCATTTGGCCATCCTTGAGCAGGAATACTGTCTTGTACTGCTCCGAGTACTGCTGATGTCTGAGGACCGCATAGTTTGCTCCTGCAGTTGAGAGGAGAATTGTCGCGCAAGCAAGAGGGTAGCAGCGATCATATGCCGCCAACCATTTATTGAGCTCTACTCAGTGCCAACCCCATTCTCTGAACAGTTTGTCTCTGCTGGCATGACATTCACTGTTTAGCACCCCGGTCCAACATATGGTGAGCTGCGCATCCAGGAATTGCCTGTTATGTGCTTGAAGGTGGAGGGGCATGGCTGAGAAATTATCCTTTAAACGATGCAGCAGTAATGAGGCAATGTTGAGACTCGTGGGGAGAACTGCCTGCATCGCATGGAGTAACCACTTCTGTGAAGATAAAAAAATGTCTCGGAGCCCACAAAGAGATATGGAGACGGTCGGACCGTGATCGCTTGATAGTGTAAAGTGGTGATTGCAAAAGATTGACGAAAACAGTGGTTTGTGCGATGAAAACTTGTAGAGCT
The DNA here is from genome assembly GCA_026008595.1 of Lyophyllum shimeji. NCBI lineage: Eukaryota > Fungi > Basidiomycota > Agaricomycetes > Agaricales > Lyophyllaceae > Lyophyllum > Lyophyllum shimeji. The sequence continues at coordinate 152,637 of BRPK01000020.1, forward strand.
GTGCGTTAACCATCTTGAGGTGTCCAACCAGGGTAATCACTTCTTTGGCTAGAATATATTTGCCATTTTGCTCCACAAAACTGGAACACAGTCGCGATAAATGTGTTATAATGTGATGATTGAATGAAAACTCACCTCTCGATAGTCACGATAGTCACCAAACCATTGTCTGCTTCATCATCAACAGGGTAGATGCTAATGTGCGGCGACATCTGGTGCAGTTCTTCTATGTCCTGACCTTGCACCAGATCGCTCAAGCCGAGGGGTGGATAGCCATCGTCCAGATCTGGGAACTCTTCATCCATAGCATTGTTGCATAGGTCGTCTTTCTTGAATTGTTGAACTCAGTTAAGCAAATGAACTATCAGTGTACCACTGATCAGATTCACGTCCCAACAAAGTGCAGTAACTGAGTGAGCACACAAGTTTGATAATAGACTTGCAAAATGTGTTGTATTCAACCAATCTTTTGTCCGTTCTCCAGACAAGTAAGTAATTCTACCCTACAAGGTCATAGGTATGCAAAAACTGCATGAGGTGTGAAAAACAGTGTCCACTGAATCGTGTTTTTGGTTATACTTGTTTGTACATTGAAAAAGAGCAAAGAATTGCCAGAATTTGAAGTTCTATTGTATTTTGAAGTGTTTTAGCACCCCATTTCAACATATACCAGAGGAGTCCAATGAGGAGAGCCTCATACCACCTAACGTTTGAATGCTTCGTATGCATCTCTTGCTTGTAATGCTAATCTATGGGTTCAGCAGGCTGGGCATGATACTCAAGGGCAGAACAAGCGAAGAAAGAAGCTGACTTTAGAGTCAGTAAAGCGCCGAAGACATGGTGGAAGCGGCATGGGGTCTTCGTTGACCGGAGACAAGGGTCAAGCCATGCATGGCTTGAAAGAGTCTGCTCCTCATTCCAATGGCTATAGGTGCACTGTGGGTGGCACTAGCTCCTCTGCATACTTCATTCTGATATTGTTTGACAGTTGCTTTGGGTCGAGGTTCAAAAGTTTTCCCCATTGAAACTCTGAATGTATAAGAAAATAAACTACGAACTGGTCGAAAACCTGCCAAAGCATGTGGAGAAGTCATCCCACAAGAAGCACCCTTCTCGAAGGCCAAAAGCTGCTATCTTCGGTAGGGGCCATGTCCCATCGAAAGCCAGAAACCTCTGCTGCGCCGAAGTCGAAAGCTTGTTCTGGGTCTAGCCTGGGATGACTTACCAGCTTGTACATACGAGCAACTTTCTCACAAGTGCTTACCCTCGCGCATGCAAATCCTCTTGAAACAATGCCATGTTGATAAAGAGGCCTTCCTGTCTAAGTCTGATGGCTGTCCAGTCCTAGAATTCTTTGGACTGACGTGGAATACCTAGCTGCGGTGCCTCTATTGCCCAAAGCATCAATGTCCGATACCAGGCAATCATGCCCAGATCCATCTTTCAAACCGACATCAAGGGCGCCATCCAAAAATTACGCAATTCGACGTTTTAGAGGGCTTTTTAGGGCATGTCAAGGGCTGCTACCCTGGCATTGTGGACCAATGCCCAGATGATTTTAAAACCATTCTTCCAGATGAGCTGGTGGAGCCACTCCAGTTAGTGCTAATTGTCCAGCGATACCAATGTCCCGCTCCTGGCTGCGAGGTATGGTTGGCTTTCAACCAAAGCAAGGGAGCTGGGAACTCGGAATATAAAAAACACCTCAAAAGCCATTCTCTTTCCAGGTGACAGTATGCGCTGGCTTGCGAAGTACGACCTCATTGGACGCAGAGGATCAAGATCAACGAAGGGAAGGATTTCAAGGAGTCTAGGAAGGGAGTTAATAACAGCACCGTCTTTGTTGTGGCTCAGCCAGCAGAAAGTAGACCACTTGACCGCCAGGCTCTCCAGCCAAAAGCTACTCTTACCCCTTTAGAAACATGGCCTGTGGATTTGGGATGGGAAGCTGAGATCAAGTGAGCTTCAGTTGTCTTTGGGCTGTCAAGAGCTGAAACTATCGCAAAGCTCCGAGCATTAGTTGCGCTGCCATGTCAGAACGCTGCTCTTACCTGCACCACTGGACTTTCGAGAGCAATCGAGCGAGGCCTTTGGAGGTCTAACCAGCTCAACATCCAATATTTTCAAAGTGTAACTGACTGGATTGATGGGATGCACTCATCGTTCTGCTTACTTTTCAGCCATGACAGGTATATTGTTATTTCCTTGAGCTCACTATACAACATAGCTCATATGAGTCACTCCAATCTTTTTCAGAAAAGAGCCATTCTACCTACCAACAAGCGACAAGAACTATATTGTGTTTGGTCCCTCCATATCCGGAGGGAGGCAATGATTGTGCACTCGCTTGCTGCACATGTGGTGGCTACCAGGTCAAAAACGAAGCCTCCGCCATTTCTGAAGTGCTCAAAAGCTGCCATTGACACCGGATATGATCTGGTTCGCTTGTTTGTCTCCACAAATGGAGATCCTGGTGTGGACGAGCTACTGGCCAAGAAAGATGCCCTCTTCAGATTGCGAGCTGCTCATCTGCAGTCACGTGTCTGCTGTTCTGCAACCGATGATAGCACTGCAGTTCCTGGGAAAGCTGACGAAAAATTTGCTTCCCCATTCCCAACTGCTCCCAAAAGCGGTCTGGATGCCCCTCAAGAAGCTCGTTGAGCCATCGCTGCCCGGTGAGAACTGATGTCCGCTTTGGAAGAGGCAGGGTTGATTGAACAAGCTATGTGGCAGCTGCAGTAGCAAAAACAGTGCTGAAAGCAGCAATCTTCCTTTGTTTGGTGCTGAAGATGTGTTTCTTCAACTTCTGGGGTGACAACAGCTGAATGGGAGCCATTTACAATGAGAAAGGACGAGAGATCAACGTTAAACAGCAAAATCAATCCATCTAATCAACGTGACAATCTGTGACAGAGCTGCCGAGACCGCAGGAACCCAGCCTCGTCGGAGCCTTGGAGCCCATCAGACCGGTAGGCAGGGCGTAGGTCTCGATCAGACCGGGGACACGAACAGGCCCTAAACGAGCTCCGGCAGTTTGTAGAACAGCACATCGTCAATTCTGTGCCCCACGACTTCGGACCCACCGTGGTCCAACCCACCGCTGATGCGCAGACCCCTGCACACGCGGCCCCTATTTTCGCGCAGTCCCCTATGTGCGCCGGAGATTGCCTGCGTCCGGCGCCCACTGACTCCTTCGACGGCGAGAAGGAGAAAGGGCGCGCTTTCATCAACTCCTGCGATCTCTACATGTCCCTTGCGCCCGACGCATTCCCCAACGAGCAGACGCTGTGGCTGTGCTGGCAGAGCTAGCCGAGCGGAGCTTCTATTAGACTTAGCACGATTTCCGTTGTACACAGACATTAGACATACACACACAACATACACCACTTTACCGACCTGTTCCCTCGAGAACCCCGATAGGAGAAACCGACCACCTCCATCTTGGTGATGAGAGCGTGATTTGCTCGACTTTGTGCTGCCTGTTGAGAGACAGAGCCCACCGCCGACCGATTCTCTCGAGACACGCATCAAGTGCGAGAGACCACCTCGAAGGCGATGACTACGGTGAGACACTGTGCTACACGCGAGACACGGCTGCACTGCGTCACACGCAAGAGAGAGCCCACCACCGACCAATTCTGCCAGCAGAACTCGGGACACCGCATTCAGTGCGAGAGACCACCTCGAAAGCGACGACTCGCGAGACACCGCACTACGCGCGAGATACAGCTGCACCACGTTGCCTTCAAATCCAATCCGTTCTGTCGGCTCCCCATTGATGGCTGCCGCAGCGGGTGTCGCATCCTAGTTGTGCCGCACTTGGATCCACCACCTGCTCATCTCCTACTGTCTGATAAACAGGCTGCGGAGTGATGGATGCACCTATCTTGAGGAGGATTGGGTCAATGGGTGGGACGGATAACATTAGAGGCTGTTTGGGTGCGGGTCCGGGTGCGGGAGTAAAGGACGCATTTGACCTTGAGTCAAACATCTCATCACCCTGGAGTTCCAATTCTGCAGTTTCTCCCTTGTGTTTTGTAGACTTCTTTGACTTTCTTTTCCTGCGCGTTCTTGGTGGTGCAGCATCTCGAGGGAGGTTGCTGTAAATGGCGGCAACCATACCCTCTTTGCCGCGAATCCACTTTGCAAAGCGGAACATGTTCCACACCCCATACATCGCCTTCCGCTCCCTCCAGAAGTTCAATAATTTCTTCAACTCATCCATCTTCAGATTGCCAGGTTCCTGAAGAGTGAGCTCGGATGGGATGTACTCCGCATCCACAAATTTGCGGTTGTCTCCCTTCAAGGCTCCGTATGGTGCTGCCCGTTCTGTGTATCCGGATGCTAATCCTGAAGGTATCACATTTAGTCCGCAACACACATGTCAGCCGTTACCGAACCTACTGTAGTGGGCGTTGAGAAATTTGCAAACAATCCGCACTAGCTCCTCGTGTTTCTGTGGAAACGAGGGCGGCTCCGGCAACTGCAGAAACCCTTCCTCATCAAGAATCACTTGGAGGTCGGGTCGCGGGTCCCGCTCTGTCTGCTCTATGTATTTTGCATTCCCCGGCTGAAGAGACCGCTCCAGCATCGTAACATAGTTTACCAGTTTCTTCTTCATTTCGGTACATAGTGCCTCGTATTCAATCCAAAACGGTGTTGCAACTGCACCCATATTTTGTGCAATGTTATCCTGGCTGCAAAGCAATGTCAGTTCCTGAGGGCAGGATAGCCGCAATGCAAAACCCGACCAGAGAACTAAGAGGTCACCATCGGAGGCATGGTATGCCATAAAGGTGAGGCACACCATGCCACCATCGGTGGACATCATCCCATTGAACTCGCTTCCAACCATGTTTCTCCGCGGTACTGATGCCGCAGTGTCAGCGGCATGTTCTACTTCCGGCATGCAGCCACGTAAATGTCACTTACCGCCGTTGTTCGTCCAGAGGACTGCCCTTCTCATTCCACTCCTTGGCCATTGCTTGCAGTCTCACATACTCCACAGCTGGTAAATTTTGGACGATGTTCGACAAGGCCTTGTTCTGTTGCTGGAAGTACTCAGGGGATCCTCGTTCTACATCCTTCTTCAGTATCTTTTTCACCTCGGCATCTATTTCCTCCGCCATTGTAGCTCTAACCACATCTATCACCCTCACTGTCCCTCTGCATCGGCTCTCCTTCTTCGGGAGCCTCCATGTATTATATACCCAATTACTGAGTTGCTGCAGCCACGTTAGTACTTTGTGATATTGCCTTACAACGGACTCGCACCTTGACTGCGGTTTTGAACTCTGCAGAACCTGGGTCTCCTATGGACTTTCCCCGAGTTGTACACCAGTTGAAGAACTCGGGTCCGAGTTTCTTCTGCAAAAAGTCCGTCCTTTCCATGCTGCTTTTGTAAGTCATGTACTCGTCGCGGTATCGGTTCAGCTGTGCCAGTTCCTCAGATGAGTATACCGAGGCCTTGCGGGTTGGAGGCGGGTTGAACATCAGGCAAGAAGGAAGGTTGTCGTAGCAAGTTCAAAACAAAGTGATAGATAGTTTTGTTTGCAATAGGGTCGGGTAGGGTGATATATTGCCTTGAGGACCAATGTGGAAGTTGCGGTGAATGCATCTCCGGAGTTGCATTGCGAGTTGTGGAAGGTGCATTGCAAGTAGCGGGACTTTGGTTGCCGGTAGCGGGAGTTACGGCCTTTGCAGTGAGTACAGAGTATACGTATGGGAACAACAATGGATGCAAACATAGTGGGGTGTGGGAGGCTGGATTGCAGAAGGTGGGTCGCGGCTTGCGGACTCCATTTTGGGAGCTCTGGATGCCGGTTGTGGGGTACGGAGGGTGTGGGCGGCCAGTGCGTATTAGAAAGCGGATGTAAACTGATGTTACAGAGTACATAGGGGTATTCAAATGGCAGATTGGTGCAGTCGACACAAGCACAAACATTGAGACTGAGCGGTGGTAATTGAGTGCGAGAGGTCGAGTGATCAGCGATGTAAAAATTGCATTGATATTGTGGACTTTCATTTCAAAGGATTGCGGCACGAGGGATGTACCATGAGGTTTAGACGAGGATCGAGGAGAATACGAGGATCTATTATCTATGTAGCTCATAATGCATGGACAGCACCTGTCAATCTCCAACAATGCAAAAGCGCAAGCGTCTCAGGGATAAACCCATCCGCCGGAGTGAGCAAGCTGCAGCGTATGATGTCAATGTTACATTCAAAAAAACAAAACGGGGTGAGGATGAACCTGTCTTCACGAGGACTCCATTTCTGTTGCAGGCCGCCGTTCCGACCCCGCTGCCGGCTTTGCATTCGCATGCCTCAGGCACTGAAGGCGATCTACCTGACCTTGTTTATGAGGAGGATCTTTTAGTGGAACCAGCATATGCAAAGAAGCGAAAGGTAAGTAGGCACTCATCAGAATTGTAGACATTTCTTGAACATATTGCGCATATACTAGACCCAGCAGGACTATTTGGAAGAGTTCATATCATTGCATCCCGGACTGCTTGAAGGTCTTCTTGCACGAGAAGCCTCTTCTCCAGACATGATGTGTTCTGGTTGCCCTTCACAGAACTTCGGTCAATGGCGTTGCCAAGATTGCACTGCACCAGTAATCCTGTGCCGCCGATGCATCCGATTGACGCACCGCACAAATCCGTTGCACAGAATAGAATGTTGGACAGGTACCTTCTTTCGTCCAGCAGAGATGTGGGAGGTTGGCGGTGTGCGAGCCATCCCTCATTGTGCAGGCAAGTCATCTTGTGCAGTGGTTCATTCTTCTCTTCAGCGGCTAGAGGATCTAGAGGGTAGAAAGGATCACGCAGATCAAGAGGCGGCCATACGTTTGCGGGGAGTTCACGGTGAATATGAAACTGTGGCGCACGAGCAAGCCAGTGTGGCGTCAGGAACGACAATGTCAAGGATGCCGGAATCAGGCACCTCGATATCAGGGATGGAGACTATGGAGATTGAGGAACAGTCGACTATGGACAATACATTTGGGGGATCGGCGAGTATTGATTGCAGCACTCATCTGGATGATCCAGTTGCGGGATCGGCTGATCCGGATTGCGGCAGCGACTTACTGTGAGATTTACACAGTGCCGCACGTCAGAGCGGCATTGGTGAGCAGGTTGGATCTATGGATGAAGGGGACAACATTGACGATGAAGACCTCTGGGAGGATGTGGAAGAGGACGATGAGGAAAGTGGAGCGGCCGAAGAAATCACCGAGAACGCGCAGGGCTCAAGGCCATCTGAGGATGACATTGGAAACAATTTTGTGCGGATCGTGCATCTAAATGGTGTTCATTACCTGCCGCTCCTCTACTGCCTTTGCGGAGGAGAGGAGAGACTGCATGTTGACCTCAGTCAAGCGCGGCTCATTCCGACCAGCTTCATCCGCATCAAAACACTCTTCACCTGCGCTGTACTGGACGATTACCGCCTGTCAAACCTTGAAATGAAAGCTTCTGCCTATCAGTATTGGCAGAAGATTGTGCGCATTACTTCGCCGGACGGTGTCACTCAGGTTCCAGATCTCTATCGGGAGCTGCGGCGGCTTAGTCGGGAGTGGCGGTGGCTCAAAAAGATCAAGTGGGCAGGATTCGGGCATGAGAACAGGGATCCGATGAACCCTGCCCCAGGCGAGTTGTCTATTTTCTGTCTGACATGTCTGCAGCCAGGAGTCAACCTCCCGCCGGACTGGAAGGCCGACCAGCAGCGTAATCCGTAAGTCCGTCACTCAATCCGCTGACCTGCTAAACATTGTTCTCATCCCAGGGAACCGTATATCCGCGATATGACTATTGACGGAAATTTCACTGCAGACCACGTTGAATCAAAAAATCCTGGCCCAGACCTCTGGCTATCCAAAGGTGGTAGGATGATGGCCAGCCGAGTGCGGATTGAGGCCTTCATGGAAATGGCCGTCACCAGACTCACGGTTTGGTAATATTGATTTGCGGAACACCGCCGAGCTGATTTATTTGCTTTCAGAAAGAACCATGCGAGAATACATTCCGTGCGATAGAGCAGGCCATGCTCTCTTCAAAGGTGTGATGCCGTGCTGCGACATCGGGCGTTCGTAGGACTTCTCACTGGTTGAAGTTGGATAAGACTAGAGGCCGGCGGGTCGTATGAACGATCGCCTTGCCTTGAAGGATGACGAAAGGCCGGCGGGTCGTATGAACGATCGCCTTGCCTCGAGGTATGACGAGAGGCTGGCGGGTCGTATGGACGAGCGCCTTGCCTCAGGTCATAATGAGAGGCCGGCGGGTCGTATGAACGAGCGCCTTGCCACGTAGCAGTAACCTGAGCACTAGGACGGCGACGACCGCGTGAGCGGGGCGCCTGTCTTCGTGAGAATAGCCTTGTAACCCTAGGCCAAGGGGCGTTGTGACCCGACGCCGGGGCGGCGGTGTACGCGATGTACCGTGGGGTGGCACAGCTCCCAGAACCCTCAGTAGATAGGTAGGTTCAGGAGTAAGATGTGTGCTATTGTTATTGTCAGAGGAAGTCCGGAATATATACAACCAGTGTTGACTAATGTATGCTACTGTTGTGCAAGACCTTTGGGCATGCTAGATCAGTATCTACATCCCGTCGTCACAGTGCCCCCCCATGTCCAGAGGGCATGCACCAAGTAGCAGTGTAGGCATACAATGGCCCCCCAGACTCCACATAGTCCAGCTGACGCAGAACAATGGGCCCCCCACTCCATGAGACGTGAGGAAAAAAAATTGGCCCAATTCTTGGCACCGTCTGAGAGTTCGCTGAGTCCTCAAGCGCCTCAGAGGTGACGTGAAGTAGGTTCGAAGGAGATTTATCCTTCTTCTCCTCTGCATATCTCTTCATCTCCGATGTCCGGTAATGCGATATTTGACATGGGAGTCGGCCTAATCCTCAACCTTGAATGCCATATTATGCAGAGGGATGGGTTCTTCCGAACCCATAACATTCCCTTGCAGCTTCTGGCGTTCTCAAGGGCTGCTAGCGGTTGAGGGGAACAAGGGAGAGGTATACCTATACCTCCCCCTACAGCCCCCCACTTCTGTCGCGTGCATTCTGGACCGGCTGAAATGCGCACGACATAAGTACCCACAGGTGAGCGAGATGGTGTCATGTACGGTGTCGACCATGCCAGTACAACCTGGGGTGTCGTGCCAGACATTGATGAGGACGTAGGCAGCGAGACTGATGTGTTTGCGAGGAAAAGAAAAAATTTTGCCCCCCAGCGATGAATTGGGTCTTGCCTCAAATTCCACACACGGAATGGGAAAAGAGGAGCCCCGGCAGATATTCGAAAATATTAGCCTTGAGCAAGTCAAAAGTGTTGAGCCCCGGCAGATATCAGAATATTAGCCTTGGGCTCGCAGAAGGGTGAATGAGAAGATAGTGGTTCCACGGAATTTCGGCCTCCTCAACGTGACACGAGCCTTATGACCTTTTGCGCGACGGCGATCATTCTAGGACCCGGCATGGCCAAGGCGTGAATAACCGTCCAACACAATTGGCATAGGAGGTGCATGAGCATGGAAGTACGAGGCGGATATCCATCGCCACACCTGCCAGAAGACCGAGATGAGGGGGATGACGACGCGGACGACGGGGAAGAATGGGTGGAGTATGGAGAAGGCTGGCGTGAGACATGACAACAAATTTGACAACTTCTCGGCCTTGTAGAAGAGGTTTCGGTCAATATGATCGTCCATGGGCGTCGTCTTGGCCCTCAAGAAGGGCTCCAGGGGTCCTTGAGGGAGGCTGGCAGCGCATGATAGCCTGATGGTGAGGGGTCGAGGAGTCGAAGGAACGGCGGCTGGAGGTGCAGGGTGCACGGAACCCTCAAATCTCGAGCTATCGGCGCTTCACGGAGCCTTACCTCGTAAGAGGTCGGCAGCACACACGCGCCTCATAGCCAGTAGTGGAAGGGGACGCGAGGCTGTGAGTTGAGCAAGCCCCAACACCTGGTTCGAGGGCACCGTCCTGCAGGGCGAGATGAACATCATGCGCTGCGCGGAGCGGGAGGAGGTGCAGGTGGGGCGAAGTGCGGGCGGGGTGCCGCGGGTTGTCAGGGCGGAGAGCTGAGAGAAGAGAGGGCCGGAAGAGGATGCAGTGGCGGATGCGAAGGCGACTGAGGGCGTGTTGACGCAGAGCGAGGTGGACGCAATGAAGCCTATGGAGGATGTACAGCTCACGATGACAGTGAGTGTGTAGGGGGCGTCCATGCGCTTCGTCAAAGCCTTGATAGGGATCCTAGAGCCGCTCGCGAGGAAACTCAAGATTTCGAAGTAACGACGTCCCAAGGAGCCTTACCTCGCGAAAGGTCGGCATGACAAGACAGCTCCGTAGTGCAGGATCGAAGAAGGGATGAAGTGGTGGGTCGGACGAATACCGATGCCTTGAATGCCGAGCAGGAGGGAGGGAGCAGCTTTGCTGCATTGGTGAGTCGTCAAGGGCGGCGGCAGGAGTGCCAGTACTTGATCGAGGTTCGGAAGGCAAGCTTGACAGCACCTGGGTGGCGTCGAAGTGGATATAAGTCGACGAGATTGACCGTGAGGGCTGTCAAAATGTCCGGAGGCGATCCGGGGGCAAAAGGCGAGCTGAATGGCGCATAGACCGAAGGGTCCACGTCCTAAGGTGCCATAGTCGCGCAGGAAAGGTTGAACGGCCTCGTTATTCCACTGGAGCATGAAGAAGACCGGTGTGGGACAAGATGACGATTTTGACGACTTGTCAGCCTTGTAGAAGGGGATTCGGTCAATTCAGTCGTCCTTGAACGTTGTCTCAGCCTCTGAGAGGAGTTTCGGATGCCATAGCGAGAGGAACACTCGAAACTTCGAAGTAGCGGCGCCTCAAGGAGCCTTGCCTTGAGAGAGGCCGGCAGCACATGAAGGCCTCATCACGAGGGGTCGAGGGACGAAGGATGACGACCAAGGACGTTAAGGGAATGTCTCGGCCGTGTCTGGGAGGTATCGACGCGAGTGCGAGTCTACGAGATCGATTATGAGAGCTGTTATAGAGCCCAGGGGCGAAGGGCTTGCTGGGTGACTGCGGATCGATGGGATAGCGTTGAGAGGTACAGGAGTCGCGCAGGGAGGACGGATTAGCTTCGTTGCTTTGGCGGAGCGTGGAGAAGGCTGGCGAGGGGCACGTCGACGGATTTGACTATTACTCAGTCTAGTAGAAAGGGTATTCGTCAAAGTAATCATCCGTGGACGTCGTCTTGGTCTTCAAGCGGGAATCCAGGTCCTCCGGCATGAGGAACCCTTGAAACCTCGACATATCGATGCCTCAAGGAGCCTTGCCTCGAGGGGGACTGGCGGCACATGATAGCCCGACAGCGAGGGGTCGAGGGGATTCTGGTAGGACGAATGTCCGCAGTCGTATAGCCAGCGGTCGCGAACAGAATAGCGGTGTGGTATCAAAGATGCCAACGGCAGCACCAGAACTCACAGGGCGCGGCAGATGATCCTGACGGGGTCTCGGAGGTGTGGATGTGGAGATCCGTGGACCGGGGTGTCGTCGAAGGCTCTCGAGAGAGGTTGGCGTGGCAGGAGGATTTGTGCGAGGTGCGGCAGATGGTTTTGACAGCGCCTGTAACCCATGCGGGTGCCATCCATGCGCACGCGCCCCCCAGTGTTCGAATATGCCATAGAAGGTGTGTTCGGACGCTCCATTGTTGAGCTGGATGGCATAAAGACCTTGTTTCGGAAGGCGGCATACCCGTCCTGTGAAATTTGCACCAAGCCAGAGGGGCCAGGAGAAATCTCAGCTCCTTGAGGCCGCACCATCTCTCGGCAGAGCCCAGTACCTAAACCAAGGCGTGCACGTTAGAGATGGTACAAGGAGCCCCAAATGAGCGAGCTGGCACAGGGCGCCTGGCGCTGCAGTGTGATGCCGACGTCAACGGGTACGTTGACATTGACGTTCGCGTCCATGCTCATGCCGGCTGCGAGGCTCACGCCGAGCGGCACGGAGCACTGTCTCTGTTGCTGTTGCAGGTGGGCTTGTGCATACACGAACTGCTGCAGGACGTGCAGATGATGCAGCGGCGAATTCGAAGATGTCGACGACACACTATATCCTGTCAAATGCGGGCACGCCGGGGTGAATAGCCATTCGAGTGCCCACCGTGCCCGTGTCTGTTCTGCGCCGGCGTCACCCTTCTCGACCGCGGCGACACCTTCTTTCCTTCCCCATACCCATGAGGCAGCGACCTGGGAGAAGAGAGGGCAGGAGGAGTAGGCTAGGGGGTGTCCATGCGCTTCGTCAAGGCCTTGGAAGGGATTACGGGCGCCGCAGCACGAGAAACACTCGAGGTCTCAAGGTATCGACACCTCAAGAAGCCTTGCCTCGAGAGGCCGGCAGTGCATGAGGGCATGATGCCGGGCGCGGTAGTCGAAGCCTTCGAGAGAGATCGCGGGTGCCGTAGAGTCGACAGGAGTGACGGAAAAGTTGCGATAGAGAGACGTCCGCAGTCGTGCAGTCATTCCTCGGACTTGAGATGAAATAGACATTCGTGAGTCTCGTATGAGCCTCCCAAGAGCTACTCCGTAGTGAACCGTGGCCAATGTAAAGCGGCGTGATCGAAGTTTCAAGACGTTGGCTCCTCAAGGAGCCCTACCTCGTGGGAGGTCGGCTGAGCGAGAGGACCTGATGACAAGGGATCTAAGAGTCGACGAACGAGGCCTTGTAGTCGTGATGGGTCGCCAGGGGAGCCAGCGTGAGCGCCTAACTCTTGGACGAGACATGGCGGTCGATGTCGACCGTATTTTGGAGGCATACACGGGGGAGAAGGCCGTCGAGGGCGTCCGCAGGCGTTGTCGAAGCCCCGAGAGGGAGTTCACGGGCGCCATAGTGTCGATGGAAGTGACGGGAGCGCGGCAGAAAGGCGTCTGCCGCCGTACCGTCAGTTTTAGGATGCGCAGGGTGCGCAGAGCGTGCGTAACGTTCGAACTCTCTGACTATCGGCGCGTCACGGAGCCTTACCTCGTAAGAGGTCGGCAGTACACGAGCGCCTTATAGTATAGAATCCACGAGTCAAGGGACGGCGACTCGCTTTGAGCGCCCATCAGGTGCTTGAGCGGTTACAGTACACCGCCGAAAACAGGCGTAGGCATTCTGAAAACGCGAAATGCGCCGGGGTGCGGGAGCGCGAAAGACGACGAGTCTCGCGCGCTGAATAGGCGGTGGGCGGTAGACGTCGAACTTTTGAATGTCAACGTCTTAACGAGCCCCTGTATCGCCAGATGACGGCTCAGCGCGAAGGCTCCAGAGAGTACGGCTGAGTACGAAGTAGGGCGGCGGGTCGAATCCCAACTCTTCAATAGCTGAGCAGGGGCCGGGAAAGCCTCGCTGCTTCGGGAAAACCAGAGCAAGTGCCAGAACTCGCCCGAGAGATAGGGGACGATCTCGACCGTGTTTTGAAGGTGTACACAAGGGAGAAGCTGTCGAGGGCGTCCGTAGGCGTTGTTGAACTGCACGAGTGGGGTTCCAGGTACCGCAGCACGAGGAATACGCGAGATTTCGAGGTGTCGATGCCTCACGGAGCCTCGCCTCGAAAGGCAGAGCGTGCACGCGTGGCCGCAGTGTGATCTCGGAGGCATAAAAGCGAGTGCTCACCGACGTGGGCCTTCCGGAAGGTTGATGGAGTCACCAGATGAAATTCGTAGAGAAACAGCGAGCGGAATGCTCGCATCTCAAGCCGTTGGCACTTCCATCGTTCCCTAAGTGCCAAATATCGGACGGAACGCGGAGGGGGAACTTGACCGCGTCTCAGAATTGAACAGGGATTCGAAACCGGGCAGGCGTTCGCCAGCGCCGTCAGGCCCCTCTGAATGGCTCCTGAGCGAGCGCGTATCGGCGGAGCAGTCCGCGCAGGTTCAAGACCCAGCACAGGCTGTCCATGACCTGACTGCCCGGGCAGGCCAAGGCCCATCCTATCAGGTGCAGTGGGACGCGTTGACGCGGAGCAGAGGTCGTGCAGGAAGAACAGAACAGGCCTGTCACCACGGTGGAGCCTGAGTAAGGCCGGCGTGGGGCATGGCGACGATGATTTTAATTGTTTCTCGGCATCGTAGAGGACGCTTCGGTTGATGCAGTCATCCACGAACCTTGTCTCAGTCTCCAAGAGGCGTGCCAGGTGCCGTAGTGCAGGGGATACTCGAAATTTCGAGGTAGTGACGCCTCCAGGAGCCTTGCCTTGATAGAGGCCGGCAGCACTTGAGGCGAGGGATGCGGGACAGCGCGTCGAACAGGAGTCGGTGCCTCGAACTTGACGCAAGAAAAGGAAAACAGCCAGCACGAGCGATGGGCGAGAAAGCCCTCGAGGCGTCCGTGAGTGTTGTCAAAGCTCTGAGAGGGGTTCCAGGCGCTGCTGCACAAGGAACGCGCAAGCTTTTGAAGAGTCGACGCCTTACGGAGCCTCGCCTCGAGAGGCTAACAGATCATGAGGACCTCATAGCGAGGGATCCAAAGAGGAATAGCAAGCAGAACGCTCGCATCTCTAGTTTCAATCGTCGCCTAAGAGCCCAATTTCGAACGAGACGCGGGAGGGGATCTCGACCGTATCTCGGGATTGAATGGGGACTTGAGATGGGACAGGCGTTTGCAAGCGTCGTCAGGACCCTCAGAAGTGCTAGATGGCCGGCGGCATATAACAGGCAGCATGGTCGAAGCTTCGCGCCTTCGACTCTCAAAACTCGAAGCCGAGGGACCAGGATTCGCGCGAGATGCAGATGAGCTCGACGGCGTGTTGGAGCCGCAGACGGGAGTTCGGTCGACGTAGTCCTCCAAGGGTATAATCTCAACCTCCAAGAAGGATCCCGGGTGTAAGAACACGAAGCAAGGTCAGATCCGTACTAAATTTCGAGATATGGATACCTCAAGAAGCCTTGCCTCGAGGGGCCGGCAGTACAAGAGGGCTTTATATTGAGGAGCGCCTGTCTGGAGAGACGGCGGCTCGCGGGAGCGCCTGTCCGGAGGGACGGCAGCTCGAGGGAGCGCCTGTCTGACGAGACGGCGGCTCCTAGGTGGGCGTCTCAAGAAGCCTTGCCTCGAGGGGCCGGCAGTACAAGAGGACCCTATAGTGAGGAGCGCCTGTCTGGAGAGACGGCGGCTCGCGGGAGCGCCTGTCCAGAGGGACGGCGGCTCGAGGGAGCGCCTGTCTGGCCAGACGGCGGCTCCTAAGTGGGTGGTAGAGCATCGACGCCAAGGGGTCAGCTCTTTGTGAAGGCTCCAGAGTGTACCACTTGAGGGGAGACGGGGCAGAGGTTCGAACGGTCCCTAATTCATCCATAACTGAGCCGGAGAGCGGAACAGCCTCGCTGTTTCGGGAAGCCTGGCGAAGGGTCAAGAGTACGAGGCTCGGAAGGAACATCTAACTTCGCAGGATAGGTGAAGGCGACAGGAACCGCGAAGGAAGGCAAAGGGGACCGGCAGGAGCGCCAGAACTAGAGTGAGGCACAGACGACGGTCACGGTCTCGATAGCATCTCGGCGGCCTAGGCAGATGTTCCGGTCGACATAGTCCACCAAGGTTGATGTCTCAACCTCCGAGAGTGAACCCAGGCGCAGGGGCACGACACCACTAGATTCCGAGATATTGACACCTCAAGAAGCCTCACCTGGATAGGCTGGCAGTGCATGAGGGCGAACGCTGTCGGAAGCGTCCGTAGGCGTCGTCGAACTGCACGAGTGGTGACGTGACGCAGAGCTCGGTGGCTAGGACTTGCGGCGAGGGCTTCGAGGGCTAACCACGCAATAAAAGTACGAAACCACGATGTATTGGATGTCGAGTATGTCGAATACACGGATACAGAGTGTACATATCGGTTTCGGGGGGTGCAGACTGAATATGAAGGATTTCGGGAGTGACATGGCTGACAGAGGCAGGTCGAGTCATGAACAGTGGTACGAGACCGAACCTCACGCAGCAGAGCGGAGGTTAATGACTGCCTCAGGATGCGAGAACGGAATCCAGGACTTCAACGAGCTTGAATGAAGTCCGCGGTGCCCCCACCATTGTGATGCCGTGCTGCGACATCGGGCGTTCGTAGGACTTCTCACTGGTTGAAGTTGGATAAGACTAGAGGCCGGCGGGTCGTATGAACGATCGCCTTGCCTTGAAGGATGACGAAAGGCCGGCGGGTCGTATGAACGATCGCCTTGCCTCGAGGTATGACGAGAGGCTGGCGGGTCGTATGGACGAGCGCCTTGCCTCAGGTCATAATGAGAGGCCGGCGGGTCGTATGAACGAGCGCCTTGCCACGTAGCAGTAACCTGAGCACTAGGACGGCGACGACCGCGTGAGCGGGGCGCCTGTCTTCGTGAGAATAGCCTTGTAACCCTAGGCCAAGGGGCGTTGTAACCCGACGCCGGGGCGACGGTGTACGCGATGTACCGTGGGGTGGCACAGCTCCCAGAACCCTCAGTAGATAGGTAGGTTCAGGAGTAAGATGTGTGCTATTGTTATTGTCAGAGGAAGTCCGGAATATATACAACCAGTGTTGACTAATGTATGCTACTGTTGTGCAAGACCTTTGGGCATGCTAGATCAGTATCTACATCCCGTCGTCACAAAAGGCATGCGATATCAACGGAATAATTGTGGTTGCCTGTGCCCGACATGGTTGTTTTGCTCCGAACAGTGTGACCGATCTCCCGTTCGGAGAGCAACAAAAATGTGCGGACCATGCAGTCCTCAGGGCAATTGAGACAACGAACATAGAACAGGTGCAAAAACTCCTCCTGCTCTACGACATTATGTGCCAATACATCGTGCACATGAAAGAGCGCATTGGACACCACCTGCCAAAAATCGGTGCTATGCACGTTCACGGACACCAGCGGAAATGTTTTCCGCGTTTTGCGCCCGCTTTTATTCTCGGTGCGGGTATAGTCTCGGACAAAATCCTGGAAAGCTTGTGGTCAACATTGAATGCCGCGTCTCCAATGGCAAGGACCGCAACACTGGCTCATCGGGTGGAAATTTTGGATGACCATATGGCCGACTCAAATTGAAAAAAGCTCCTTGGAATGAGTGAGTGCCTTACGACCAGTGACCCAATTTCTGAACCGATCGTACCTGCCGCATCCAGCAGCGGCTTTGTGCAAGCGGTACTGGAAGGCAAAGTCAATGTCCACAAGTGCTCAGGAATATTACCTGGCATTGAAGGATGGCAGTCCTGCCCACATGGTTGCCACTTGGGACAGGGAAATTGAAGATGCGGAAAGCCGACGCCTGGATGATCCGGGCGGGCAGTCCATGGACATACTGCTCGCCCGGTCCGCAAGTTCTACTAGTAGGGGATCCGAAGGGCGCCGCCAACCGCCGCAGACTGTAGACGAGGAGTGGATTCAGTTGGGCCTGGACATTGAAGCTTTCCAGTAAGTTGGAATGTTATCTACTTGTGGCTACAAAGGTACTGACAAGCAGCAGGCTCAGCCTTTTGACAAAGGTCTGCAAGCTCAGGCATCACCCGAGGGAGGATGACCGCAAGACTGTGGAGGCCGCATGGGAACAGCTGCAGGCCCAGATTATGGTGTTCTTGACTGCCCGAGAAAGCTATCAGATTACCTCTGGCATGGTCATTGCTGAGGATAATGACAGCTATGTAGCCCAGTTTGAGGAAATCCCGGAGCCGCATGAAGCCAGCGCTCAACCACACCCGCAGACCTCTTCCGACGCTGGGCCTCCGAAAAAATACACTTTGCCTCCGGAAGCCGTCACACTACCCCTTCCTTCTGCCCTTCTGGACACCACGTCCCCTTCGCGCGATGTAGAACTATCCCTGCGTGAGCTCCAGGCAGATAAACTGCTGCAGGATCTGCAGGAGGCAATTGCAGAAAAATCTTTCATTTGCTCGCACATCATGCGGGTTGCCCCCCAAAAGGCAGTACGGACACGGTCCCGCAAGAAAATCCTCAAGATTGAGCAAAATATTGCCAGCCTCAGCGTGGCATATTCAAAGTGCCGAGATGCGTTTGACCGCCTCAGTGCACCCCCGAGTATCTCTCAGAGATATAAAGTCTTACGAAAACAGGACACCCAGAGCAGTACTGCAATCCTTGATCCGAACACCATCGGAGCGTCGACTTTACGATTATCGTGGATATGGCAGATGAGGGACATTGATAGCGCGGCCGATCCTGCAAGTGGCACCTGGGAATGTAAGTCAAATCTCAGAAAACAACTTTATAATTTTAATGCCATGGTTTGTAGTCGAACGGGTACATTATCTACGTAGGTGGGCGCAGAAGAACCGCTGGTCGGAGGAGTTCATCCGAGTCGGATATGAGATGCAGTGGACAACACAGTTCTTCCTATATCAGGCAGACCTCTGGTGGACACGAGGTGCGGGAGCCGCAAAGGAGGGCAGGTTGGGTCCGGGACCCCTTGTATACGCACAGCGGAAGACAACAATGTAGAGGCAGATGGCCGTACTTGCAGACCAGGGCTTTTGAGAGGTGAATCCGTTATATACGAAGCTCTGTACATAACTTCGGCACTATATATCGCTCTCAATCACTACTGCTCAGCAGCATGTATCGACTCCACTAACCTCTTATCCGAATATCTCCACATACTCTGACATTGTCAACCTGCGCCTGCGGCCGCAACATCCGGCCATGATCCCGGTCATGCTTGAGTCATGTGATTTGAAGCTTGTCTTATCAAGTTGCCATTGATCTTGAGCTCTCTACCTGTACAGACTAAATCGCCCCATCCACTATGTCGCGCAGTAATGATGACCTGATTGCTCAGTTCCTAGAGGGCCTCGCTCAAACGATCACAAGTTATCGGTATGCAGAGGCAAACCGCATACAGGAGGTCCTCTGCTACTGTGAGGGCCGCTTCCGCAAGCAATTCGAGCACTGGGTGCAAAGGACAATATTCAGATAAAAGATGTCCTGATAAAACTGATAAGGTCCTCTTTATATATCTCGGCCATTTTTAACGCGCATTATGTGTGATAAATTTAAAATTCCCTCAAATAAGATATGATTGAAAAATTGATTATATTATTAAGTAAAATGTCTCAAAGAAATTTAAAAGATGTTTACAATATTTTTTATTGGCACATTCAAAATATATTTATAGTAAATCTGAGATTATGGTGAATATATCTTAAATGATGTAAAATACCGTAAATAGATTCCAAATAAGTCACAGAAAGATATTGTGAAAGTTTTCAAAATTTTATTAGAAAATTTTACTTGACAAAATGATTGATTTTTCTACAGTATCTCATTTGTTGAAAATTAGAATTTGTTACACAATATATCTGCTGAAAATGGCCTTGATGTATAAGGAGGACCTTCACAATCTTATTAGAATATCTGTTTACCAGAATATTGTCCTTTGCACCCTGTAGAGGTCTTTCGGTTGGCCGAGGTTCAAAAAAATGCAAAATTGAACCACTGGTTTGGACGGCACTTGATTGCGGAGGTTGTAAGTACCGCATCCAACTTTGCAGGCCGTTAGTTACTTTGTGCGCTTCGGAATCTAGGCATTTGTTCTGGCAGAAATCGGTTCAGCCGTGGCTGGACATTTTCCGATCTGTGTGCTGCCGCTGACGAGGTTCCTCGGAAATCACTACTACCACGAAGTTGGCGATGATCCCAGCGTCTTCATGACCAATGAGCTTTTGCGGCTGCTCGAAACTGAGTCGCAGCTGCACGTGAGCTGTATCTGGATATCCGGAAAATGACCGCCGACGATGCCGAAAGTCCAGAACGCGCAGCGCAGTCCTACTCCTTAGATTGGTAGAACTATCTTGGGGTCGACAATGTCCATAATATGCTCAGTCAGACGAATATCGCGGCTGTGCTATTGGGGCACCGAACATTGGGAACAAGCACTCCCGTCTTCCTCACTCCCGACCAACCGCTCCCACCCATGGATAAGGAGACAGTATTGCGGCACATTCGCAGTCAGGAGGAATCCTTTGAGGACGCGTTGCTCAGAAAAACCCGCTGAGTCGCAGCTGCACGTAAGCTGTATCTGGATATCCGGAAAATGACCGCCGACGACGCCGCTGCCGCTGTCGCTGCCACTGCCGATGCCGATGCCGCCGCTACTGCCACTGCGAATCCGGCTGAGGCGGCTGCTGGCATCGCCGCAGACACAAATATCGATGTCGACTGAGACGCACAACTCGCAATGAGTGATTTCACGTCCTCGTCTATCTGTTCTCCGGTTACGACCATGGACGTGGATGAACCCCCTTCGGTGCGGATGCAGAAGCCGCAAATGTCACAATCTCACTGACTTTCTTCTCTCAGCTGGATACGATGGCAGGCAATCTACCCGCCCCTCAAGCGACACGTGCCAGTTCCTCCGCACTTCAACTGTGGTTTATACCTGAGACCGAGGAAGTACCGATGCCCGCAATCGACATGCAGTTTACCTCTGAACCGGAGGAATCATTCCGAAAAACCGCCTACAAAGCCGCAATGCATGTTCGGTTTACACCAGAGCCCGAGGAACGTCCCCCTGCCTGTAAGGGGACGTCCCTCTCCCTCCTCCCTTTTCTCTTTTTTCCACTTCCCTTCTATTCCCTTCCTACCTTACTTACTTCTAGATGTACCCGACCCCGACGTCCGCCGCTCCGTCTCTCGCCCCCACTCCGGACTTCCCGCCGCTCCGGACCCCGGAACTCCGACGTCCGGACTTCTCTGGATCTCGGCTAATCGTTGCGCCACGGATGGTCGCTCCCAGCTGTATAGTTTTTTACAGATACTATACAGTTTATCAAGCCACTGGATCGATCGTACATACTGCGTGCGCACCAGGCAAGGGTTCCTTAGACTTGTTCTCTTTGGATCTCCCCTTGCCAGGTGCGCCACTTAGCTTATCTACTTAGTGCATTCTTTAATATACTTTGGATCTCCCCTTGCCAGCTTCGTGTGAGCCCACAAGCGTTCAAAGGTCGCCCTTACAGCAGAACAAGTCTCTTCAGAGGTCTGGAACGTCTGAGATCTCCGCCTTTCGACTGCCGCACATCGACATCGCAGCCATCTCCGACATTTCCCCACCTCTAACTCTCAGTATGCAACCTGAAGCGGACGCAGCCTCTCAGGTACCTGCGACGGACCCGGAGCAGGACTAGTGAATAGCACGGGTCACCCTAGGGTAAATATATTCCTACCCGCACCCCAACCCAGGTCTACCCATACCCCAGTGCCCGGGTCGGGTATGGGTCGGGTTTTTCTAACGGGTATGCACGGTTAGCCGGGTCGTATGCGGGTTGCGGGTATACCCACGGGTCCTACATATATTTCAAGTATCTAAATATTCTACTGAGCAGAGCTAGCGACGGCCGACAGAAAACCCGCCCAGTCATCTGGACCCTCCTGCTCGTCTTCAATATCAGGTAAGACAGCAGCAGCCTTTACATCTGAATCCTTCACCAGTCCAAGTAGACTCCAACCTCCGAGGCACATGAGGGCGCGCGTTGTCTGTGGTGAGAGCCGGTTGCGCGTGTGGGATAGCAGTATCCGGCCGCGACTGAAAACACGCTCAACATCAGTCGACGTAGCTGTCATTGATGGGTGAGTCAGAACTGGTTATATACGTGATATATTACTACGTACCGGGAATCGAGAGGTAATCCAGTGCCATTCTGGATAGGTTTGGCCAGATGCCTCGCTTCGAGGCCCACCATTTGAGGACATCCTTAACCTGCTCGATGGGTGTATTAAGGTAATCAGCCAACTCGTCCACGTGAACTTGAGAACGCGAGGCGGCGAATGCAGGAAGGGTGTCGAAGATGTTGACTTTGGTGGGCTTGGAAGTCTTCGATGCCTTTGAGCGGGGGTACGGTCGTACCGGGTAATGTGAGTCTGCGATGCACCAAATAGATAGAAGGTATCGTACCTTGGATGCGGTTTGCGTTGTTTCTATGGTCTCTCGGCTGTGTCGGTTGGCATACGTGCGTTCATACTCAACTCGGACCACATCTTTCGCTGTCATGATCCACTCTTCCTCCCAATTCACAGTCTTGAAATATTCGAGTTTGCGGGATGGGTGCAGGACTGTTGAAGACATGAATTTTCAAATATAACTTCGCATTCGAAGACTAGAAAGCTTACCCATAGCAATTCGGTATACCTCTGAATGATCTGTCATGTTGTAGTATCACTGGGTGCGAAGGACAATATTCAGATAAAAGATATCCTGATAAAACTGATAAGGTCCTCTTTGTATATCTCGGCCATTTTTAACGCGCATTATGTGTGATAAATTTAAAATTCCCTCAAATAAGATATGATTGAAAAATTAATTATATTATCAAGTAAAATATCTCAAAGAAATTTAAAAGATGTTTACAATATTTTTTATTGGCACATTCAAAATATATCTATAGTAAATCTGAGATTATGGTGAATATATTTTAAATGATGTGAATTACTGTAAATAGATTTCAAATAAGTCGCGGAAAGATATTGTGAAAGTTTTCAAAATTTCATTAGAAAATTTTACTTGACAAAATGATTGATTTTTCTACAGTATCTCATTTGTTGAAATTTAGAATTTGTCACACAATATATCTCCTAAAAATGGCTTTGATGTATAAGAAGGACCTTTACAATTTCATTAGACTATTTTTTACTAGAATATTGTCCTTTGCACCCAGTGTATCGATTGAGAGTTTTCTTCGCTAATGAAAGCGCGGCACGGATTGCGGGCTCGAATGTCCTCGTATTCAGAGATGCCGTCGTTAGCACTTCGTCAATATGGTCCATCGCCGGGATAACGGTCGCGAGATTGGGCGTCGCGCGCGAGAAAAACAATGTGGCATCCTTGAAGACCTGGGGAGTTGAACGCGGGGAGGGATGGCAAGGGAATCAAGAAGACGATGGTTCGGCATTGGAGTGGGTCCGGAATTGAAGTGGGTTGATGAGTCAGCAAGCAAACAAGCACCCACTCGGGTCCACAACTCACCGCCAATACCTCACACAGCTGCTCCGCAAGCTGCCACTCCCTCACGTCCAGCTCGAACTTCCTAAGCCCGTTATCCTTGTCTGCGGCCATCGTGTCGATTGCTTTCCGGTATTCCAGTGCAAAGCACAACATGTCGTAAGTCGAATTCCATCTGGTTTTGACATCGCGTGGCATTTTTCTAACGCTTATTTTCAGGGATTCGAGCAACTCGCGCCATCTTGGGAGCAGGATCGTGGATGAATGGATTAGGGCAAACGAGATCTTGCGCAACTAGGGCACACAGGTGAGTTGAGAAGTCTATCTCACATGGACTCGTGGCTTACCTTTACAAGGACGAGCTTTATAGGCCGTGTGTTCTCGTCCAACGCCTCTCGTTCGACATGGGACAACAACTCACGCTCATCCTCCCAGTCCTCGAGGTCATCATCCTCGGCGCCGACGCTCTCACCGCCTAGCTGTGCCCTTAACTCTTCGACCTGCATCTCCAAATCCTCGAGATCAGTTCCCGCCGCCAGCTCCTGCAATGCCTTCTCTGCATTGTCTTGGGCTTCATCTTCTTTGTCCTTCACCACATCAAATTGCCGCACGACCGTCTTTGCAACAAGACTCAACACATGGTTGAAGCACCGCGTTAGGTTAGCCTGCCCGGGAAATGCCTCTACGAGCTCCTGAAGCCTATCGATCATCACGATATTCGGCGACGCGTTGTCGCACGTTACGCTCAGGATCTTTTAACGCGAGCGGCAACATGATGGTGAGTCAAAGTTATCTCATGCGAAATCGGTACCATGCTTACCTTATCAGCAATACCCAACTCCTTTAGCATCGACGCAAAGACGGCCGCAAGATGCAAACCTGTGTGGGACTTCGCGACCTCGATAAAATCAAGAAGAAGAATCATCTCCTCGCCGTTCACCTCGAATGCGACACTGAATGCGACGAAGGAACGATGGTTTGGCGATGTCCAAGCGTCGGTTATGAAGTTGAGTGCGCCGTCGTGCTCCTACGGTACGTTATGATTTGTTTTTTTAATTCTCTCATACAACATTAACACACCCGAAGTAGCTTGGCAACCCGTTCACGCGTCTTCGCGAAAACAAATTTGACGTCGCGTGAGATTGTTGAAGGCGATGGTATGTAAGTTTCGGGTTGTCCGGTCTTCATTAGATTAACGAAAGCCCTGTCCTTTACAATATCGAAGGGCCGCAGGCTCTCGGACACCCATCGGACATACTCCGCCCTACGCACCGTTGACCAATCAGCAAGAGTCACGAAGCTTGACAGGTACATACCTCGCTTCGGCCCTTGTGTGTTTGTAAGGGCGACCCTTGAACGCTCGCGGACTCACACGAAGCTGGCAAGGGGAGATCCAAAGTATATTAAAATATGTACGAGTAGATAAGCTAAGTGGCGCACCTGGCAAGGGGAGATCCAAAGAGAACAAGTCTAAGGAGCCCTTGCCTGGTGCACGCACGGTATGTACGACGATCGGGTGGCTTGGTAAAACTGTACAGTACCTTGTAAAAACTGTATAGTAATGTGCGGCGCTCGTGGCGCAACGATGAACCGCGAATCCGGGATCCGACGGTGGAGGAACGGGGAGTCCGGCGGAACGAGCACGGAGGCCGGCGGGGGAAGTACGGAGGCCGGCGGGGGAAGTGCGGAGTCCGGCGGGATGAGCGGGCGGGATCCAGAAGCCGCCCGGGTCGAGTACATCTAGAAGTAAGTAAAGTATTGTAGTGAAGGGAAGAGAAATAGAAGGAAAAGGAGGGGAGAGGGACGTCCCCTTACATCACCCCCCCTCTAGGGTGCAGCGCCCCGATGCACCGGAGCGCGCGCGGCTCGCAGGGCCGCCGGGTCCACAAGGAGCATCCCACGGACCTGCTTGGGGGCGTCGGGATGCCGGCGGTGGAACTCGCGGACCAGGTCGCGGGCATGCGCAACGTTCTCCACAGGCTCCCAGGAGGCGTCTTCATAGCCGTAGCCCTTCCACTTGACCTTGTACTGGAGCTTGCGGCGGAAGAAGCGGCTGTCCAGGATGTCCTCGACGTCGAACCACTCCTCGTCGTCGATCAACGTTGGAGGCGGAGGCGGACGAGCGCGACGGCCAGGGATCGGGTCCGGGGGAGCAAGCCGGAGCTTGACGGCGTTGAACACGGGGTGGAGGCGGCTCATGGAGCGGGGCAGGCGGAGCTTGTACGCGAGAGGGCTGACTTGGCGTTCGATGGTGTACGGTCCAAGATAGCGGTGCGAGAGCTTCTGGGAGGGACGCGTCGTCTGGATGTCCGAAGCGTTGAGGTATACACGATCGCCGGGCTTGTACTCCGGGGCCGGGATCCGGCGCTGGTCGTAGTACCGGGCCATGTCGTCCTTCGCCTTGGCTAGGGCCGCCTTCGCCTCCTCCTGGGCCAGCTTCATGCGCTCGAAGAACTCGTTCGCCGTCTCGTTGTTGGAGTTCAGCGGCCGAGGCTCAAAGCCCATGCGCGGGTTCCGCCCGGTGTCCAGCATGAACGGCGTGAACTTGGTGGCGGAGTGGACGTGGTTGTTGTACTGGAACTCCGCCTCTGGGAGGAGGTCATCCCAGTCGTCCTGCTGTTCGTTGCAGAAGACCCGGAGGTACTGCTCCAACTCCTGGTTGACGCGCTCCGTCTGACCGTCGGACTGAGGGTGGTACGCCGTGGAGGTGCTGAGCTTGATGCCGAGAAGGCGGTAAAGCTCCCGGGTGAACTCCGCAACGAACTGAGGTCCGCGGTCAGAGACGAACGCGTCCGGAAGCCCGTGCAGTTTCCACACGTGCTTGCGGTAGAGGTTTGCCGCGCCCATAGCCGTGCAGGTGGTGTGCGTCGGGATGAAGTGCGCACGCTTGCCTACGGAGTCCACCACAACCATGACCGCGTCGTAGCCGTGAGCCTCGGGGAGCTCGACGATGAAGTCCACGGACACGACGCTCCAGCGCCCCTCCGGAATGGGTAGCGGGTGTAGCTGGCCCATCGGGAGCTGCCTCCGGACCTTCGTCCGTTGGCAGAGGTCGCAGGTGCTGGTGTAGGAGCCGATGTACCGGGACATCTGCGGCCACCAGTAGCTCCGGGAGACGAGCTCCAGAGTTTTCCAGCGACCGGGATGCCCGGCAACACGGGAGTCATGGTGCTGCTCGACGATCCAGCGACGGAGCTCAGGGATGTTCGGGACGTAGATGCGGCCCCGGAACATGAGCACTCCCTGGTCCTCAGACCACTCTGCACTCCGGACAGACCGGACTCCGGAACGGGCGGACTTCAGCGCGGCGGCGGCCTTGGCGACGACGTCCTCCTGCGCACCTTCGCGGTTGCCTCGGCGGATGTCCCGCAGGATCTTGTCCTCCTCGCCGGCGGCGATGAGACCCTGCAGGGCACGGACGGCGAAGAACTCTGGCTTGAGCAACACGATGTCCGCATTGTCAGTACTACCGTCTCCGTGATCCGGTCGGCGCGAAAGTGCGTCAGGCTTGCCCATACTACGTCCAGGACGGTGGTGCAGCACGAAGTCGAAGTTGGCTAGATACAGGGACCACCGGGCCTGCCGCCGATTGAGCTTCTTGGCGGTCAGGAAGTACTGGAGGTTCTTGTGGTCCGTGTAGATTTCGACCTTGTGCCGCGCACCTTCAAGGAAATGCCGCCACTCCTCGAGTGCGCGGATGATGGCAAGCATCTCCTTGTCGTGGATTTCGTAGTTCCGCTCGACGGCGTTCAGGCTTTTGGAGTAGAACGCGACCGGGTGCCATTTCTCGTCCTCCGGCGACTGCTGGGATAGCACCGCGCCCGTGGCGAAGTCTGAGCTATCGGCTTCGACCCGGAAGGGGCGGTCGTCGTCGGGGAAAATGAGGACGGGCTTGGAGGTAATGGCACGCTTGAGGGAGTCGAACGCGTCCTGCTGCCCGGACCCCCAGGTCCAGGCAACATCCTTAGCCGTGAGGTCGAAGAGTGGCCGAGCGTGGTGGGAGAAGTCGCGGATGAACCGCCGGTAGAAATTGGTGAAGCCCAGGAAGGACTGCACCTCCTTCTTGTTCTTCGGAACCGGCCACTCCGCTACTCCGGCGACCTTCACCGGGTCCATCGACGCCGTTCCGTGCGAGATGATCAGGCCGAGATATTCAATCTCGGTCCTCTCGAACTCACACTTCTCGGGCTTCAGGAACAGGCGATGTTCGCGGAGGCGGTCCAGGACGATGCGGGTGATGCGCCGGTGTTCCTCGAGAGTCTTCGTGTAGATCAGAATATCATCGAGGTACACACAAACGACTCCCTGCGCTATGAGGTCGCGGAAGATGTCGTTCATCATCGTCTGGAAGGTGGCGGGACTGTTGGTGAGCCCGAAGAACATGACCAGCGGCTCGAAGAGCCCGCGGTTCGTCCGGAACGCGGCCTTCCACTCATCGCCTTCCTTGATGCGGACATTGTTGTAGCCCCAGCGGACGTCCAACTTAGTAAAATATCGCGCACCGCGGAGGTTATTGATGAGCTCGGAAATGAGGGGAAGGGGGTAGCGGTTTTTCACCGTGATCGCGTTCAGCGCTCGGTAGTCCTGAACTAGACGAAGGGAGCCGTCCTTCTTCTTAATGAAGAACACCGGGGACGCCATGGGGGACTTCGAGGGGCGGATGCGACCGGACTTGAGATTCTCCTCCAGGAATGCGTCTAGCTCGGCCTGCTCATTGGGGGCGAGCGGATAGACCTTGCACGAGCTAGGCGTGGAGCCGGGTTCGAGTTCGATAGCGTGGTCCCATTGCTTGCGCTCCGGGAGTTCATCGAACGCGGCCTTGGAGAATACATCCTCGAAGTCGTGGAGGTAATCGGGGACGGCGTTGCGGAAGTCCTTCGGCGCGGCATTGCGCGCAAAGGCCTCTGCTAGGCGTTGAGACGTCGTCTGGCTCGCGCGGATCTCCTCAGCAGCCGGGTAACCGAAGAGAGCCGTCGCAAGCAGTCGATCACCTTCCTCCATGGTGTCGGCATCCCGGGAGTCCGGAACAGGGTCCGTCTCCGGGTTCGCCTCCGGCGGAGGGTCGTCCTCACAATCCGGATCCGGGTACAGCTCCGGAATGTCGTCCAGTTCAGGCTCGGGGGCAGGGACGCCGCTGGAGCGGCAGGCGCGGATAGCCGCACGGGTCTTATTCCGCGCCTTGCGCTCTACCTTTACCTCCTCTCGGCACGTCTGGCAGCGGGCCGGGCAGCGGCTCATGGATACGGTGCCGGCCGCCCAGTCGATCTCCGGGTTGTGCTCCTTGAGCCAGGTGTACCCGAGGATCATGTCCTGCTCGCCAAGATCGGTGACCGCGAACACCACACGTTCCGAGTGACCATTGTACCGGAGTACTAGGTCGACGACCTCGGTGATGGCGCCGGCGGCATTCGCGGTACCGTCTACGTTCTTGACGGGGATGGGCCGAGAGAGAGTCCGGGTAGTGATGCCGTGCTCGCGCACGAAGCGGATGTGCAGGAAGAGTCCGGAAGCGCCGCTGTCCAGGAGAGCCTTCAGGCCTAGGATCTCCTGAGTGTCGGTGGTCTCGACTTCCACCCCGAGGATCAAGGAGTTACGACTGGGGGTGGCGGCGAGGGTGAAGCTGCGTGGCAGGCGCTTCTCCCAGCGCGGTAGACCGCGGCGGCAACGGACGTTGATGGTGACTTCCGGCACATCAGAGTCGGGAGGTCCGAAGTTGGATTTGGTGACGGTGGAGGAGGGGGGTACGTCTCGGTCCGAACGGGGTTCACACGTAGAGAGGGCACCAATAGAGATTGATTCCGCAGACTCTATAGACAGACATGCAAACCGATTCGAACTTGCCAACGGGGGCGTACTGTTTACCCGTGGCGCAACTAAAAACCCTCCTCAGGACCTTCGGACCTCTCTTCTTCGGCAGCGGCAGGGGCCTCAGCCTGCGCCTCGGTGGACGCGGCAGCGCGGACGGCGTCCAGGTCAGCCAGCAGACCCATGACCCAGTCGTCGCGTTCCTCTGTCGTCATGGAGCGGATGTCGAATTGGTCCGGGCAGTTGCGAGCGATGTGCCCGGGCTTCTTGCATCGACGACAGATGATGGGGGTTCCGGAACGTTGGCGGGACAGGTCAATGTCCATCGGAACGCCAGAGGGAAGGGGGCAACTGGCTGGAGCAGTGGGAGCGGAAGGGGCTGCGGCGACCGGACGAGGTGGGGGAGCGGGGAGCGCACGGAAAACCGCCGGAGCTCCCGGGTTCCGGACGGCGGGAGCCGGGGCCGTGCGCGGCTTGGTCACCGCGGAGCGGAAGTCCTGGTGGGCACGGGTGTTGTAGTCCACCAGACGCGCCGCGTCGATCCACTCCTGGACGCGCTCGTCCGAGGGACGTCCTTCCACTATGTTGGCAACCTTGGCCTCAATCCGGGGATCAAGACCGTGGCGGAAGCAGAACACCAGCTGCGCGCCGTCCGGGAATTGGGCCTCCTCTGCGAGATCCCAGAACTCGTCGATGTACTCGTCGACGGAGCGGGAGCCCTGATGGTAGGCGGACGTCTCGAAGGTGGTGGCGGCCTTCCGCTTTTCGTCTCGGAGGCAGAATTCCGCAATGAACTGCGTGCGGAACTCCGCGTAGGTGCCGAAACGGGGGACCCCGCCATGGGAATTGGGATGACGGAGTGTGCGGGCGGCGAAACGAGCGGCGCGGCCCCCTTTCATGTAGGAGAGGACCCAATTGATGCGGGTCTGCTCGTCGGGGAACGCGTCGGGGGTGAGGGACATGTAGAGATCGCAGGAGTTGATGAAAGCGCGCCCTTTCTCCCTCTCGCCGTCGAAGGAGTCGGGGGGCGCCGGCCGCAAGCGATCTCCGCCGCGCGTGAAGGACTGCGCGGAGAGGGGGTCCGACTGCGCGGGGGTTTGCGCAGCGTCGGCGGGTTGGACCGTGGCGGGTCCGGAGTCACGGGGCACGGTGGGGGTGTTGTGCTGTTCTAGGTAGAGCCGGAACTCGCGAAAGGTGTTGAAGATTTCAGCCATTTGGCCGTCTTGGTGCTCCAGACGCGCCTCAATCGTCGTTAGCCTGCGCCAGGCTTCCTGCGCGGGGTCTGCCGCAGGGTCCTGGGGTGCTACGTCCGATGCAGACGGCATACTGAGAGGAGAAGGTGGGGAAAATCGGAGATGGCTGCGGAGTATCGATGCGCGGCAGTCGAGGGGCAGAGATCTCGGATTTTCCGGACCTTCTTGGAGACTTGTTCTGCTGTAAGGGCGACCCTTGAACGCTCGCGGACTCACACGAAGCTGGCAAGGGGAGATCCAAAGTATATTAAAATATGTACGAGTAGATAAGCTAAGTGGCGCACCTGGCAAGGGGAGATCCAAAGAGAACAAGTCTAAGGAGCCCTTGCCTGGTGCGCGCACGGTATGTACGACGATCGGGTGGCTTGGTAAAACTGTACAGTACCTTGTAAAAACTGTATAGTAATGTGCGGCGCTCGTGGCGCAACGATGAACCGCGAATCCGGGATCCGACGGTGGAGGAACGGGGAGTCCGGCGGAACGAGCACGGAGGCCGGCGGGGGAAGTACGGAGGCCGGCGGGGGAAGTGCGGAGTCCGGCGGGATGAGCGGGCGGGATCCAGAAGCCGCCCGGGTCGAGTACATCTAGAAGTAAGTAAAGTATTGTAGTGAAGGGAAGAGAAATAGAAGGAAAAGGAGGGGAGAGGGACGTCCCCTTACAGTGTTGTCGCGTCGAGAATGTTACCTTGCCTTTCCCCTTTCGCTCGAAAGCTGCGGAGATATCCCCGGAACGCAACTTCGATGGATTGCCGGCTGTCGTGTCGCGCACCTCATCCGCATTAGTCGCGTTGTCGGCCTCTTCAATCACATCCTCTCCCCAGCACTTCTTGGCGTGCCTCCGTAAGTTGCCAGTTGAGTTCTTGTCCCCCGTGTGAAGAAACCTTCTGACATAACGACTCTTTCCTTTGCAGTACTTCGCCCCACATTCAAACTCGTGGCATCGCTTTTTATCGACATATTTAATTTCGGAGATTGGCTTGAAAAAGGCGTAGATGGGCCGTGTCCAGTCTTTCGACAGACGGTCTGTGAAAATGTAAGTCTTTTTTTTGTCTTCACAATGCCATTGACTCACCGAGTTCTTTTTGTTCGTCTTCTTCATCAGAATCGTTGTCAACGACAATGGCATCATCACGCGACGCAGCTGACACCTCCTCCATGATATGATCCTCGTTGCCACCCAGGGTCCCTCCCGGAGTCATTTGCCCGTCGTCATCCTCATCACTGTCAGCAACGGATGCTGAGTGCGTGGACTGCCTCATGGAGTGGCTTGGCTGTCGTGGACCCTTCTGCCGGCGCGCACCGGCACGAGACTTTTCTTTGTTCTTTCGCGTAGTGTTTCCTGCCGCCATAGTGTTGGGTCTGGATTCCCTATTGTAGAG
This sequence comes from Lyophyllum shimeji, assembly GCA_026008595.1. Classification (NCBI taxonomy): domain Eukaryota; kingdom Fungi; phylum Basidiomycota; class Agaricomycetes; order Agaricales; family Lyophyllaceae; genus Lyophyllum; species Lyophyllum shimeji. The sequence goes on from BRPK01000020.1 coordinate 184,005, forward strand.
ACTTGGATTAAGGTTCACAGTTTTTTATTTCATGTTACATAATATAAGTTTCAAGTTGGACGTGATGTTTTACCCGTACCCCAGCCATTGGGGTACGGGTCATCGCTGGGTGTGCAGAGTCTTACCCGCACCCTGACCCCCAGTACCCGGAGTGCTTGACCCGGGCGGGTTGGGTGACCCATGCCGATCACTAAGCAGGACGCCTGGCAAAGGCTCGTGACACTTGAGGGGCGTCTGGAGTACCAAGCCGGTTAAGTAACTCAAATCCTCGATTCCCTGAACGAGCTCTGGCAGTTTGTAGAACAGCACGTCGTTAACTCTGTGCCCCACGACCCCGGACCCACCGCGGTCCAACCTGCCGCCGATGCGCAGACCCCCCGCGCTCGCGGCCCCCATTTCCGCGCAACCCCCCATGCGCGCCAGAGATCGCTTGCGTCCGGCACCTCCTGACTCCTTCGACGGCGGAGAGGGAGAAAGGGCGCGCTTTCATCAACTTCTGCGATCTCTACATGTCCCTTGCGCCCGACGCATTCTCCGACGAGCAGACGCGCATCAACTGGGCCTCTCCTACATGAAGGGTGGCCGCGCTGCTCGTTTCGCCGCCGCGCGCTCTGCCATCCCCTCTCCCACGGCGGGGCACCCGTTTCCAGTCGTACGCGGAATTCCGCACTCAGTTCATTGCGGAGTTCTGCCCCCGGGACGAAAAACGGAAGGCCGCCACCACCCTCGAGACGTCAGCCTACCACAGATGAACGCGAGGACTGGGTTATGGGCTTGCTCGCTGACCTTGACGCTGTCCGCGCTACCGCATCCATCCGTCGAGACGCCGGCCGAGGTCCCTGCCACTGCCGAAGAAGAGAAGTCCGAAGGTCCGGAGGAGGGTTTTTAGTCGTGCCGCGGGTGAACAGTGCGCCCCTGCTGGCGAGTTCGAATCGGTTTGCATGTCTGTCCATAGAGTCTGCAGAATCACTTTCCGTTGCTGCCCTCTCTACGTGTGAACCCCGTTCGAACCAAGACGTACCCCCCCTCCTCCGCCGTCACCAAATCCGACTTCGGACTTCCCACCTCCGATGTGCCAGAAGCCACCATCACCATCCGATGCCGCCGTGGCCTGCCGTGCTGGGAGAAACGCCTGCCACGTCGCTTCATCCTCGCCGCTACCCCCAGTCGTAACTCCCTCTCCCTCGCGGTGGAAGTCGAAACCACCGATACCCAGGAGCTCCTAGGCCTGAAGGCTCTCCTGGACAGCGGCGCTTCCGGACTCTTCCTGCACATCCGCTTCGTGCGCGAGCACGGCCTCACTACCCGAACTCTCTCTCGGCCCATTCCCGTCAACAACGTAGACGGTACCGCCAACGCCGCCAGTGCCATCACCGAGGTTGTTGACCTAGTACTCCGGTACAATGGTCACTCGGAGCGCGTGGTATTTGCGGTCACCGATCTTGGCGAGCAGGACATGATCCTCGGGTACACCTGGCTCAAGGAGCACAACCCGGAGATCGATTGGGCTGCCGGCACCGTATCCATGAGCCGCTGCCCGGCCCACTGCCAGACGTGCCGAGAGGAGGTGAAGGTAAAGGCCAGAGCCAAGACCTGCGCGGCGATGCGCGCTTGCCGCTCTAGCGGTATCCCTGCCCCCGAACCTGAACTGGACGACATTCCGGAGTTGTACCCGGACCCGGACTGTGAGGACGACTCTGACTCCGATGTGAGTCCGGAGCCGGACTCCGCCCCGGGCTCCGACGGTGTCGACGCCATGGAGGAAGGTGATCGACTGCTCGCGACGACTCTCTTTGGTTACCCGGCTGCTGAGGAGATCCGAGCGAGCCAGACGACGTCTCAACGCCTAGCGGAGGCCTTCACGCGTAACTCCGCGCCGAAGTCCTTCTGCGACGCCGTCCCCGACCACCTCCACGACTTCGGAGGACGTATTCTCCAAGGCCGCGTTCGACAAACTCCCGGAGCGCAAGCAATGGATCACGCCATCGAACTCGAACCCGGCTCCACACCTAGCTCGTGCAAGGTCTATCCGCTCGCCCCCAACGAGCAGGCCGAGCTCGACGCTGTCCTGGAGGAGAATCTCAAGTCCGGTCGTATCCGTCCCTTGAAGTCGCCCATGGCGTCCCCGGTCTTCTTCATCAAGAAGAAAGACGGCTCACTCCGGCTAGTTCAGGACTACCGAGCGTTGAACGCGATAACGGTGAAGAACCGTTACCCCCTTCCCCTCATCTCCGAACTCGTCAACAACCTCCGCGGTGCGCGATACTTCACCAAGTTGGACGTCCGGTGGGGCTACAACAATGTCCACATCAAGGAGGGAGATGAGTGGAAGGCCGCGTTCCGGACGAACCGCGGACTCTTCGAGCCGCTGGTCATGTTCTTCGGACTCACGAACAGCCCCGCCACCTTCCAGACGATGATGAACGACATCTTCCGCGATCTCATAGCGCAGGGAGTCGTTTGCGTGTACCTCGACGACATCCTCATCTACACCAAGACTCTCGAGGAACACCGGCGCATCACCCGCATCGTCTTGGACTGCCTCTGCGAACACCGCCTGTTCCTGAAGCCCGAGAAGTGCGAGTTCGAGCGGACTGAGATCGAGTATCTCGGGCTGATCATCTCGCACGGAACGGCGTCAATGGATCCGGTGAAGGTCGCCGGAGTGGTGGAGTGGCCTATTCCAAAGAACAAGAAGGAGGTGCAGTCTTTCCTAGGCTTCACCAATTTCTACCGGCGGTTCATCCGTGACTTCTCCTACCACGCTCGGCCGCTCTTCGACCTCACGGCTAAGGATGTTGTGTGGACCTGGGGGTCCGCGCAACAGGATGCGTTCGACGCCCTCAAACGTGCCATTACCTGCCAATCCGTCCTCATCTTCCCCGACGACGACCGTCCCTTCCAAGTCGAAGCCGACAGCTCGGACTTCGCCACGGGCGCGGTGTTATCTCAGCAGTCGCCGGAGGACGGAAAATGGCACCCGGTCGCGTTCTACTCCAAAAGCCTGAACGCCGTTGAGCGGAACTACGAGATCCACAACAAGGAGATGCTCGCCATCATCTTGCGCACTCGAGGAGTTCAAAATCTACACGGATCACAAGAATCTCGAATACTTTCTGACCGCCAAGAAGCTCAACCGGCGTCAGGCAAGGTGGTCCCTGTACCTGGCCAATTTCGACTTCGTGCTTCACCACCGTCCTGGACGTAGTATGGGGAAGCCCGACACGCTCTCGCGCCGCCCAGACCACGGAGACGGAAGCTCCGACAACGCGGACATCGTGTTGCTCAAACCGGAGTTCTTCGCCGTCCGCGCTCTGCAGGGTCTCATCGCTGCCGGCGAGGAAGACAAGATCCTGCGAGACATCCAGAGGGGCAATCGCGAGGGTGCGCACGAGGACGTCGTCACCAAGGCCGCCGCCGCGTTGAAGTCCTCCCACTCTGGAGTCCGGTCCGTGCGGAGTGCCGAGTGGTCAGAGGACCAGGGGGTTCTCATGTTCCGGGGCCGCATCTATGTCTCCAACATCCCCGAACTCCGTCGCCGGATCATCGAACAGCACCATGACTCCCGTGTTGCCGGACACCCCGGTCGCTGGATAACTCTGGAGCTCGTCTCCCGGAGCTACTGGTGGCCGCAGATGTCTAGGTATATCGGCTCCTAGACCAGCACTTGCGACCTCTGCCAACGGACAAAAATCCGGAGGCAGCTCCCGATGGGCAAGCTGCACTCGCTACCCATTCTGGAGGGGCGCTGGAGCGTCGTGTCCGTGGACTTCATCGTCGAACTCCCCGAGGCTCACGTATACGACGCAGTCATGGTTGTAGTGGACTCCGTGGGCAAGCGTGCGCACTTCATCCCGACGCACACCACTTGCATGGCAATGGGTGCGGCGAACCTCTATGTGATACAGCCGGTTCAGTAGACTTCTCGTGTGAGGAAGACTCTAGATATTGAGGTAAGGGAGCGCCTGCCCGCGGGGGCGGCGGCTCGGAGCGCCTGTCCGTAGGGACGGCGGCTCGTGGAGCGCCTGTCCGAATGGACGGTGGCTCGAGGGAGCGCCTGTCTGAAGAGACGGCGGCTCGATGGAGCGCCTGTCCAGTAGGACGGCGGCTCGCGAAGTGGTGAGACTGAAGCTAAGCCTTGTGACCCTAGGCGAGGGGTGTTGTCGTCCGACACCGGAGCTCTGTTAGCCTGAGCAAGGCGTGCTGTCACCCTACACAGGGCCCGGTGGCCTCCGGGGTCGAGCCATCGCGTCTTTCGCTGCTATAGGGCGAAAACGCGAACAAGATGGTAATTGTAAGGGCGACCCTTGAACGCTCGCGGGCTCACACGAAGCTGGCAAGGGGAGATCCAAAAAGAACAAGTCTAAGGAGCCCTTGCCTGGTGTGCGCACGGTATGTACGATGATCGGGTGGCTTGGTAGAACTGTACAGTACCTTGTAAAAACTGTATAGTAACGTGCGGCACTCGTGGCGCAACGATGAGCCGCAAATCCGGGGTCTGACGGTGGAGGAACGAGGAGTCCGGCGGAGTGAGCACGGAGGCCGGCGGGGGAAGTATGGAGTCCGGCGGGATGAGCGGGCGGGATCCGGAAGTCCTCCGGGATCGAGTACATCTAGAAGTAAGTAAAGTATCGTAGTGAGAGGAAGAGAAATAGAAGGAAAAGGAAGGGAGAGGGACGTCCCCTTACATCACCCCCCCTCTAGGGTGCAGCGCCCCGATGCACCGGAGCGCGCGCGGCTCGCAGGGCCGCCGGGTCCACAGGGAACATCCCGCGGACCTGCTTGGGGGCGTCGGGATGCCGGCGGTGGAACTCGCGGACCAGGTCGCGGGCGTGCGCAACGTTCTCCACAGGCTCCCAGGAGGCGTCTTCATAGCCGTAGCCCTTCCACTTGACCTTGTACTGGAGCTTGCGGCGGAAGAAGCGGCTGTCCAGGATGTCCTCGACGTCGAACCACTCCTCGTCGTCAATCAACGTTGGAGGCGGAGGCGGGCGAGCGCGGCGGCCAGGGATTGGGTCCGGGGGAGCAAGCCGGAGCTTGACGGCGTTGAACACGGGGTGGAGGCGGCTCATGGAGCGGGGCAGGCGGAGCTTGTACGCGAGAGGGCCGACTTGACGTTCGATAGTGTACGGTCCAAGATAGCGATGCGAGAGCTTCTTGGAGGGACGCGTCGTCTGGATGTCCGAAGCGTCGAGGTATACACGATCGCCGGGCTTGTACTCCGGGGCCGGGATCCGGCGCTGGTCGTAGTACCGGGCCATGTCGTCCTTCGCCTTGGCTAGGGCCGCCTTCGCCTCCTCCTGGGCCAGCTTCATGCGCTCGAAGAACTCGTTCGCCGTCTTGTTGTTCGAGTTCAGCGGCCGAGGCTCAAAGCCCATGCGTGGGTTCCGCCCGGTGTCCAGCATGAACGGCGTGTACTTGGTGGCGGAGTGGACGTGGTTGTTGTACTGGAACTCCGCCTCTGGGAGGAGGTCATCCCAGTCATCCTGCCATTCGTTGCAGAAGACCCGGAGGTACTGCTCCAACTCCTGGTTGACGCGCTCCGTCTGACCGTCGGACTGAGGGTGGTACGCCGTGGAGGTGCTGAGCTTGATGCCGAGAAGGCAGTAAAGCTCCCGGGTGAACTCCGCGACGAACTGAGGTCCGCGGTCAGAGACGAACGCGTCCGGAAGCCCGTGCAGTTTCCACACGTGCTTGCGGTAAAGGTTTGCCGCGCCCATAGCCGTGCAAGTGGTGTGCGTCGGGATGAAGTGCGCACGCTTGCCGACGGAGTCCACCACAACCATGACCGCGTCGTAGCCGTGAGCCTCGGGGAGCTCAACGATGAAGTCCACGGATACAACGCTCCAGCGCCCCTCCGGAATGGGTAGCGGGTGTAGCTGGCCCATCGGGAGCTGCCTCCGGACCTTCGTCCGTTGGCAGAGGTCGCAGGTGCTGGTGTAGGAGCCGATGTACCGGGACATCTGCGGCCACCAGTAGCTCCGGGAGACGAGCTCCAGAGTTTTCCAGCGACCGGGATGCCCGGCAACACGGGAGTCATGGTGCTGCTCAACGATCCGGCGGCGGAGCTCAGGGATGTTCGGGACATAGATGCGGCCCCAGAACATGAGCACTCCCTGGTCCTCAGACCATTCTGCACTCCGGACAGAGCGGACTCCGGAACGGGCAGACTTCAGCGCGGCAGCGGCCTTGGCGACGACGTCCTCCTGCGCACCTTCGCGATTGCCTCGGCGGATGTCCCGCAGGATCTTGTCTTCCTCGCCGGCGGCGATGAGACCCTGCAGGGCACGGACGGCGAAGAACTCTGGCTTGAGCAGCACGATATCTGCGTTGTCAGCACTGCCGTCTCCGTGATCCGGTCGGCGCGAAAGTGCGTCAGGCTTGCCCATACTACGTCCAGGACGGTGGTGCAGCACGAAGTCGAAGTTGGCCAAATACAGGGACCACCGGGCCTGCCGCCGATTGAGCTTCTTGGCGGTCAGGAAGTACTGGAGGTTCTTGTGGTCCGTGTAGATTTCGACCTTGTGCCGCGCACCTTCAAGGAAATGCCGCCACTCCTCAAGTGCGCGGATGATGGCAAGCATCTCCTTGTCGTGGATTTTGTAGTTCCGCTCAACGGCGTTCAGGCTTTTGGAGTAGAACGCGACCGGGTGCCATTTCTCGTCCTCCGGCGACTGCTGGGATAGCACTGCGCCCATGGCGAAGTCCGAGCTATCGGCTTCGACCCGGAAGGGGCGGTCGTCGTCGGGGAAGATGAGGACGGGCTTGGAGGTAATGGCACGTTTGAGGGAGTCGAACGCGTCCTGCTGCCCGGACCCCCAGGTCCAGGCAACATCCTTAGCCGTGAGGTCGAAGAGCGGCCGAGCGTGGTGGGAGAAGTCGCGGATGAACCGCCGGTAGAAATTGGTGAAGCCCAGGAAGGTGTAGCGGTGGCTACAGGGGTCTTGCGGTTCACGCTGAACAGAAGCTTGACCAGATGGTATATGCTACGTCCAGGTGAATACAAGATGAAGTTTTTAGATTATGTAATTAGCTAAATAGGCAACGTCAGAGGACGTTGCCAAACAATGCCATCTTGATCCACCGGCTCCCTTACATACCCCCCTTTAAGACCGCTGAGGCGGTCTTCGAAGAGTGGTAGTGCGAATAAATGGTGATAATGTGCGGTGTAGGACACCGCTGTATGAGAGATGAGTGGGCCAGTGCCCACGACGAAATGGTGATGGTGATGATAAAATAAAAGTACGATGCGCGCGTGCGCACCGTCCCCAGAATTGAGCACCCCACGTCAATGGGTCCACTCCGCACAGTTGCGGTCAGGGCTAGTGCCCTGACGACGACGGTTGTCCCTCGGCATGCATCGTACCACTCACAGCGTCACTGGCCGAATGGTTAGTGGCCTCAGCCGTGTCCGTCGCTGACGCCATCTCCTGGTCGACATCACCCAATGCCGGACCAGGGCTAGCAGAAATCGCCGCCTGCGCCAGCGGGCCCATGAGGGCGTTGACGGGATCCACGGGGGTTTGAGTCACGGCTGATGCCGTGACAGCGACTGTGGTTGAGGTCGCAGCGGTACTCGTTGATGCGCCCGAAGGTGTCGCCGTGACGTTCTGAGACGTCAATCCGTGAGTCGGCGGAGTGAGGATGTGGGCGGGGTACTGGCCCCGCCTGCTGGGGAGTTCGCGGAAGTGGACGTCCTGGCCGACACGCAGCCAGTCTCGACTCTCGAGACAGTCCATGTTCCTCTCTTCCAGTTCAAGGTACATCAGTGTCTGAACACGTGTGATGTCCTCGGTGGTCGGATGACGCCAACCGTCCCACTGTGGGATCGCCGGCGGAACACCTGTACGGTCTAGCCGTACGACGCGATCGTCGTCGATGCTCCGGAAGAACGACGCCGAGGCTCCCGAATTGGCGTAGTTGAACACCCAGTAGTAGAGCCCGAACGTGTAGGCGTGATCGGCCCATTCCACGGGGATGCGGTTGTCGAGCATATTCCGCAGAACTTCCTGTTCGGTGACCCCAGCACGTGGGTCGGCAATGACGATGCGCTGGATGGTAAATTCCGGCGCTTGGAGGGGAGTGAAGGGCTGCTGAGGGTTGCGGTAGTTGTAATCGGCTACCGCCTCAGCATAACGCCCTGGGCGAGCGACTACGCTCGCGAAAATCCGGACATACTCCTGTCGAGAGGCGTAGGCCGTTGGTGCCAGCAAGTTGGCCAACAGGTACCCCATAACCCCTCGACGATGTACGCGGAATGCGTAGTCCATTGGGATGCCGCCATATGGGTTGGTGGATCCCGGCCTTCCATGGTGCAGCACGTGCCGCGCCCAGTGCTCGATGTCGAAGGCGTGCCCGGGTCCGGGTTGAGAAAGCCCGGCACCCCGAGTCCTCGACCCAGCCCTGTATTCGAATGCGCCCGGAGGGCGCGTGACGCGTGCTGGTACGTCGGGGTTGGTAGGAGGCACGTCAGGCCGCGGTAGCCTGCTCAACTCCTCGGAGGATGCGGCTAAGCGCATCGTGCGGTCGCGGATTCGGTCGTTGACGCTGTTCGACACACGCAGGAACTCCCTCAACAGGAGGTAGCCGTGGTAGCGGTCCTCGTCGCTGACCTGGGCGTTCTTGTTTTTGGACTGGTTGCCAGTGACCAGACTAGTGAGCTGATTGAGTTCATGAGGATTCATCGGGAATCCTCGCGGGGCGACCGCATAGAGCCGTCCGAGCGGGGGTACATATGGTGTCCCCTGGGTGATCTCCTGTGCGGAGGCCAGTGCTGCGGCCTCCGCGGCGTACACGCGGTTGGTGAGGGGGGAGCAGTAAAATGACATGTCGAGCATGTCCCAGAATCGGTTATCCCGCTCATGGCGGCCGTTGATGAGCACGACGCCGATTTCGTCCGGAATGCGGCCTGGCCGCATGTTCTCTTCGTGTCGCGCCTGGTTTGCCCGGTGCTGGGCCTGCCCAGCACTGTTCTTCTTCTTCTTCTTCTTCTTGCTGCTGTCGTCCGACGACTCGCCCATGTCGCTATCGTCATCGAACGAGGGCAGCGTTGGCGAGGGGGGCTGCGGCATCGTAGCCGGGGGCGCCGGTGCAGCTGGCGGAAATTGGTATGTCACCACTTCCGCTCGATTGCCGCTTCGGTCAGGATTGCGCACTCTACGTGCGCGCCGAGCAGCCGCCTGATCCAGCGGCTCCGAGTGCGACGACGTCGCGCTTGAAGATCCGCTAGGATCCACACTCCTCACGGGCAGGGGGCGAACGGGGCGAATATCCCTCTCCCGTGAGCTTTCGCGGTCCATGCGGCGCTCGTTGCGCCGCGGTTCTTCATCGGTACGACGATCCCTGCGGCGATCGTCACGCCGCGTGTCATCGTCGATGCGGCGATACTCGCGCGGCCGCTGCTCCGGCTCATAGCGTCGGTCGTCTCGCCGCGGCTCTGGTTCTCTGCGGTAGTCTGGATACCGCGACTCAGTCCTGTCGGCTCGATCGTCCCGCCGCGAGTCGCTTTGGTGAATCTTCATGGGCCGTGAAGACGGCCCTTCTCCTCTGTCTGGCGACACGGGTGCTGGTCTCTTCTTGGCCATACTCAACTGCTCGATCATGACGAGCTCCCGCGCTTTCATGCGGTTTAATTCCGCGCGCATGCTCTCGTTGTGGTCGAGTAGTTGGGTGAGGACCAGCTGCGCCGTCCCGGCGTCTAGGAAGTCGCAGAATTCGCGATGATGCCGTCGAAGACGGCGCTCCTTTGGGGTGATTCCGTCTATATTCCCGTAATACTACAGGTAGAACTTCTAACATGCGATTAACATAACGCATGGGCTCGTAATCTTCTCTGTTTCGCCCGTCTGCCTCGAATATTACTTGCTCGGCGCTAGCTTCGAGCTTTTTGCGCCGGCGCTCGCTAGTGACATCCGTAGTGCTCCAATATTGCTCAATTCTCAATTGAGCCAGCGATGCGGCTACTAAGCCGCCCTCATCCGTACTACTGTTGTCGTCGGGGTCTACCCCGGCGGCTAGCACCGGTTCTTGGTGTACGCTCCCAAAGGCGTATGTACCCGGGTTCACTTCAGGGCGTCGTGCGGTGGGTGCGACTATCACCGCTGGGCGATCTGATCGCTGAGCCTCGTCGAACGCCGCAATCGGCGTTGGCGTCGACGGAACCGTTCGAGTGCGTCCAGGTCCTATCCGTCGCGTGGGATCGGGTGGTGGGCTTTGCCCACCCGGCTGTGTACTGGCATCCGCGCGCTGTTGCGGATGCTCGCCCGGTGGATGCACCGATTGCGCATCCTCGTAGTGCTGATAAGACCCGGGTATAGCGCCCGGGGTCGTTGGATTTGTCATCGTGACTTTTTGCTTCTTCGGGTTCGACGTGGGAGAGTAGGGTCGGTGACAGGGTCGTCGAGTGTGATTGATGGTGCATAGGGTTTGTAGGGTGTAGAATAAGCTGGATAGCTTCAAAAAATGTAGCGGTGGCTACAGGGGTCTTGCGGTTCACGCTGAACAGAAGCTTGACCAGATGGTATATGCTACGTCCAGGTGAATACAAGATGAAGTTTTTAGATTATGTAATTAGCTAAATAGGCAACGTCAGAGGACGTTGCCAAACAATGCCATCTTGATCCACCGGCTCCCTTACAGAAGGACTGCACCTCCTTCTTGTTCCTCGGAACCGGCCACTCCGCTACTCCGGCGACTTTCACCGGGTCCATCGACGCCGTTCCGTGCGAGATGATCAGGCCGAGATATTCAATCTCGGTCCTCTCGAACTCGCACTTCTCGGGCTTCAGGAACAGACGATGTTCGCGGAGGCGGTCCAGGACGATGCGGGTGATACGCCGGTGTTCCTCGAGAGTCTTCGTATAGATCAGAATATCATCGAGGTACACACAAACGACTCCCTGCGCTATGAGATCGCGGAAGATGTCGTTCATCATCGTCTGGAAGGTGGCGGGACTGTTGGTGAGTCCGAAGAACATGACCAGCGGCCTGCTCATTAGTTCATCGAACGCGGCCTTGGAGAATACGTCCTCGAAGTCGTGGAGGTAATCGGGGACGGCGTCGCAGAAGTCCTTTGGTGCGGAATTGCGCGCGAAAGCCTCCACTAGGCGTTGAGACGTCGTCTGGCTCGCGCGGATCTCCTCAGCAGCCGGGTAACCGAAGAGAGCCGTTGCAAGCAGTCGATCACCTTCCTCCATGGTGTCGGCTTCCCGGGAGTCCGGAACGGGGTCCGTCTCCGGGTTCGCCTCCGGCGGAGGGTCGTCCTCACAATCCGGATCCGGGTACAGCTCTGGAATGTCGTCCAGTTCAGGCTCGGGGGCAGGGACGCCGCTGGAGCGGCAGGCGCGGATAGCCGCACGGGTCTTATTCCACGCCTTGCGCTCTACCTTTACCTCCTCTCGGCACGTCTGGCAGCGGGCCGGGCAGCGGCTCATGGATACCGTGCCGGCGGCCCAGTCGATCTCCGGGTTGTGCTCCTTGAGCCAAGTGTACCCGAGGATCATATCCTGCTCGCCAAGATCGGTGACCGCGAATACCACACGTTCCGAGTGACCATTGTACCGGAGTACTAGGTCGACGACCTCGGTGATGGCGCCGGCGGCATTCGCGGTACCGTCTACGTTCTTGACGGGGATGGGCCGAGAGAGAGTTCGGGTAGTGATGCCATGCTCGCGCACGAAGCGGATGTGCAGGAAGAGTCCGGAAGCGCCGCTATCCAGAAGAGCCTTCAGGCCTAGGATCTCCTGGGTGTCGGTGGTCACGACTTCCACCCTGAGGATCAAGGAGTTACGACTGGGGGTGGCAGCGAGGGTGAAGCTGCGTGGCAGGCGCTTCTCCCAGCGCGGCAGACCACGGCGGCAGCGGACGTTGATGGTGACCTCCGGCACATCAGAGTCGGGAGGTCCGAAGTTGAATTTGGTGACGGTGGAGGAGGGGGGTACGTCTTCGTTCAAATCAGATTCACGCGTAGAGAGGGCAGCAATGGAAAGTGTTTCTGCAGACTCTATGGAAAGACATGCGAACCGATTTGAACTGGCCAACGGGGGCGTACTGTTCACCCGTGGCGCGACTAAAAACCCTCCTCCGGACCTTCGGACCTCTCTTCTTCGGCAGCGGCAGGGGCCTCAGCCTGCGCCTCGGTGGACGCGGCAGCGCGGACGGCGTCCAGGTCAGCCAGCAGACCCATGACCCAGTCGTCGCGTTCCTCCGTCGTCATGGAGCGGATGTCGAATTGCTCCGGGCAGTTGTGAGCGATGTGCCCGGGCTTCTTGCATCGACGACAGATGATGGGGGTTCCGGAACGTTGGCGGGACAGGTCAATGTCCATCGGAACGCCAGAGGGAAGGGAGCGACTGGCTGGAGCAGGGGGAGCGGAAGGGACTGCGGCGACTGGACGAGGTGGGGGAGCGGGGAGCGCGCGGAAGACCGCCGGAGCTCCCAGGTTCCGGACGACGGGAGCCGGGGCCGTACGTGGCTTGGTCACCGCGGAGCGGAAGTCCTGGTGGGCACGAGTGTTGTAGTCCACCAGACGCGCCGCGTCGATCCACTCCTGTACGCGCTCGTCCGAGGGACGTCCTTCCACTATGTTGGCGACCTTGGCCTCAATCCGGGGATCGAGACCGTGGCGGAAGCGGAACACCAGCTGCGCGCCGTCCGGGAATTGGGCTTCCTCTGCGAGATCCCAGAACTTGTCGATGTACTCGTCGACGGAGCGGGAACCCTGGTAGTAGGCGGACGTCTCGAAGGTGGTGGCGGCCTTCCGTTTTTCGTCTCAGGGGCAGAATTCCGCAATGAACTGCGTGCGGAACTCCGCGTAGGTGCCGAAACGGGGGACCCCGCCATGGGAATTGGGATGACGGAGTGTGCGGGCGGCGAAACGAGCGGCGCGGCCCCCCTTCATGTAGGAGAGGACCCAATTGACGCGTGTCTGCTCGTCGGGGAATGCGTCGGGGGTGAGGGACATGTAGAGATCGCAGGAATTAATGAAAGTGCGCCCTTTCTCCCTCTCGCCGTCGAAGGAGTCAGGGGGCGCCGGACGCAAGCGATCTCCGCCGCGCGTGAAGGACTGCGCGGAGAGGGGGTCCGAGTGCGCGGGGGTTTGCGCAGCGTCGGTGGGTTGGACCGTGGCGGGTCCAGAGTCACGGGGCACGGTGGGGGTGTTGTGCTGTTCTATGTAGAGCCGGAACTCGCGAAAGGTGTTGAAGATTTCAGCCATTTGGCCGTCTTGGTGCTCCAGACGCGCCTCAATCGTCGTTAGCCTGCGCCAGGCTTCCTGCGCGGGGTCCGCCTCAGGTTCCTGGGGTGCTATGTCCGATGCAGGCTGCATACTGAGAGAAGAAGGTGGGGGAAATGGGAGATGGCTGCGGAATATCGATGCGCGGCAGTCGAGGGGCAGAGATCTCAGATTTTCCGGACCTTCTTGGAGACTTGTTCTGCTGTAAGGGCGACCCTTGAACGCTCGCGGGCTCACACGAAGCTGGCAAGGGGAGATCCAAAGTATATTAAAGTATGTACGAGTAGATAAGCTAAGTGGCGCACCTGGCAAGGGGAGATCCAAAGAGAACAAGTCTAAGGAGCCCTTGCCTGGTGCGCGCACGGTATGTACGACGATCGGGTGGCTTGGTAGAACTGTACAGTACCTTGTAAAAATTGTATAGTAACGTGCGGCACTCGTGGCGCAACGATGAGCCGCGAATCCGGGGTCTGACGGTGGAGGAACGAGGAGTCCGGCGGAGTGAGCACGGAGGCCGGCGGGGGAAGTACGGAGTCCGGCGGGATGAGCGGGCGGGATCCGGAAGTCCTCTGGGATCGAGTACATCTAGAAGTAAGTAAAGTATCGTAGTGAGAGGAAGAGAAATAGAAGGAAAAGGAAGGGAGAGGGACATCCCCTTACAGTAATAGTATTAGATGATGTTAGACTATCGAACCTCTATGTGATACAGCCGCTTCAGTAGACTTCTCGTGTGAGGAAGACTCTAGATATTGAGGTAAGGGAGCGCCTGCCCGCGGGGGCGGCGGCTCGGAGCGCCTGTCCATAGGGACGGCGGCTCGTGGAGCGCCTGTCCGAATGGACGGTGGCTCGAGGGAGCGCCTGTTTGAAGAGACGGCGGCTCGATGGAGCGCCTGTCCAGTCACCGGGTGCAAAGGACAATATTCTAGTAAAAGATATTCTAATAAAATTGTGAAGGTCCTCCTTATACATCAAGGCCATTTTCAGCAGATATATTGTGTGATAAATTCTAAATTTCAACAAGTGAGATACTGTAGAAAAATCAATCATTTTGTCAAGTAAAATTTCCTAATGAAATTTTGAAAACTTTCACAATATCTTTCTGTAACTTATTTGGAATCTATTTACGGTATTTTACATCATTTAAAATATATTCACCATAATCTCAGATTTACTATACATATATTTTAAATGTGCCAATAAAAAATATTGTAAACATCTTTTAAAGTTCTTTGAGACATCCAATGAAAAATTCGGGGTGCTTAAGGTGCTGACGCGGAAAGCCTGTTTAAGGAAACAATAGGCGAACCGGCCCGCCAGGCGACTCTTTAGTCAGCCTGCGTCCGGTCTAGCGGGTTGTATTCGTATCACGGTAAGGCAGCGGAGCACTAGATACGATACAAAAAAGGTACGTGGGTGGGTGGGAGACAAGAAAATATCAAGGCTCTGGTGACTATCGAGGGAGGGGAAATTCAGGAAAATATTCCCCTCGGAGGAGCACAACATTGGGCTCACCTAGAAGAGGGAGGAGAATTTAGGAAGAGATCCCTGAGGATGTCTCATACCATACGCTCCCTCTTCTATTGGTAAAGTCTCGGGTAGAGCCACCAAACCGACCCACGTGAGGAACCACGATGCCCAAAACGCGCAGTGCGTTGTGTATCAATGTTGTGCAGTGCCTGGGCACGGGGCACGTCGGACAGACCAGACCCTTGATGAATTCTCCATTGGACTTGAGTAAACAAAGTCTAAACCCGACCAATGAAAAATTCGGGGTGCTTAAGGTGCTGACGCGGAAAGCCTGTTTAAGGAAACAATAGGCGAACCGGCCCGCCAGGCGACTCTTTAGTCAGCCTGCGTCCGGTCTAGCGGGTTGTATTCGTATCACGGTAAGGCTAAGGGGCTATAAAGATGAGGGACGATGTGAGGAGTGATGAGAAATACAAGAGATGGAAAGGAAAAAAGAAGTAACGTAGCTGAAATATGAGATTAGGGGTGTAATACTTTTGGTGTGAGGGGGGGGTGACGGAGGCGGGGATGAGGGATGAGGGAGCAAGGGCGGGGACGATGTGATTAGTGAAGGGGAGAAAGAAAAAAAAGGGGGGAGGGTAGGTAAGCGGCAAGGGGACATCAATCGTGAATGTAGGTGGACTCAGCTCGAGATGAACGGGCAAATAACAAGGCTTGAAGGAGCACGGGGTTTTTTCGGATATAGACACGGAAAGACTCTGAAGTCCAGCGACCAATGCCCTGAATGATGGAGGGGGCGACGCCATTCGAGGCGAGGGAGGTTGCCCCACCAGCGCGCAGGGACTGACCTGCAATGGAGGCGTCGAAAAAACGGCGTAGGCGAGTGATAAACCAAGAACGACTAGGGATCGTTCCGTTGGCTCGAAGCCACAATGCCGTACTGAAGGGAAAAAGATGGTCGCGAGAGTGAAGATAGGAGGTGAAGGCCAGCCAGGGATCTCGGCGAGACGCATTTCGGGGAACAATGACGATGTTACCCTCGAAAAGCTTGTCAGCTTTGTGGCTCGGCAAGAAGTATTGGTATGCGTCGGGGGAGACATGAACAGAGATCCGGCGAACGATTTTGCGCGGATCACGAAGGTCAACCTGGTCGGGGTAGGTCATTTCGCCTAAGCGATGGAGTGCGAAGAAACCGGTAAGGAGCTGGGCGATGAAAAGGAGGTCGTCATGACCGGAGGAGGAGGCGAGGGCGATGAGAATAACGTCGATGTCCTCAAGGGTAAGTGCGTGTTTGCGATTGGTAGGGCTACCGCGGAGACGCAAGCAACCAGCGAGTGTGCGAGAGACGAGGGCCGAATTGCGGAATTCACGGATACGGGGGAAATATGGTTCGAGTTGGTTACAGATGCCGGATAGGTACGTTCCGACGGATTTAGGTTTGATATGGTGGCACATGAACACGGTAAAGAAGCTGAGCGTGTCTGGAGTTGGGTCGAGTGGGAAATCATGGAGGCGGACGAATTCCAAATATGAGTTGAGGGCAGAGGTGTAGTTACGGTCGGTAGAGTTGTCAATCGCTTGTCCCAACGCGATAGCGCGTTCGCGAACTAGACGTTCACGGGACCAAGCTACCCTGATGGGCTGCTTGGACCGGGTAGGAACGATGCTCATTTTTGGGAAGCCCCCAGCAGAGATCGAGGGGGTAGATAATTGTCAATGATTTCGAGTTCGGGGCACAGGTCACGGGCGCGATCAAAGAGATGACGGGAGATGGCATCAGCGACGAGGTTGTCGGCGCCGGAGATGTGGACCACATGAAGCTGGTGCGATGAGGAGAGAAGGACGTCGACAGCGAATTTTAGAATGGGGTTGAAATCAGGTAGAGCATGCAGGGAGTTGAAGACGGCGACCGTATTGGAGCTATCCGTGCGGATAAGAAGACGCATGGGATTGTCTGCCCAACGAGAAGCTTCGTGGAGCGCGCACGCGACGCAGAAGGCTTCAAAGAAGAAGATGGCGTTGGAGGGAGGATCAGGGGGGACGGGGGAGTAGAATGCGATGTTTTGGGCAGGGAACCAAAAACCGAAACCGTCGAGGCACGCGTCGCAGTAAACAGTCATGTCGGCAGAGTCGAGGGGCCAATCGATAGCGCGGATTAAATGAACGCCGGACGATTCGGATATGTGGCGGGCGGCCCATTCGAGATCAGCGCGGACGGCCGCATTGACATAAAGGAGCTGGTGTTGAGCTGACTTCTCGTTTATTTTGGCATAGAGATTGGCGAGGCACGGGCGGAGGAGAGGGAAGACGTTGAAACTCCAGTTAAGCCATCCTGCAAGGCGCTGCCAAATTTTGAGGGGGAAACGCGGGCTACGGCGGCCGCGATAGGTGGTGAAACGTTGGAGTTCTTCGAGGAGGTCGAGCCTCGCAGTGTCAGGTAAGGAGAGGGTGAAATTGTTGGGGTCGACGGAGATCCCGATAATGGTGAGGGGGGCGCCGGACACCTGTTTCCGCTCCTTGTGGGGGATGCCGAGTTCGTCCCAGAGGAGCAGCAGGCGGCATTGATTTGTAGGCATGAGTTTGTTATATGGGGGGTAGAAAGAGAGCTCGTCGCGTTTACAGGGACCAAAGTTATCGTCAGAATAAGCAAGCAGAAGCTGGATCAGGCGGACGTAGCGTGCAATCCATAAAACTAGGCCCATGAATGCAATCCAGATACAGCCGGAGGCGCGCCCACCGAAAGCGTTACATCGATCGATAGAACGCTCGCCGTCAACAGTGTTCACCTGCTTTACCTGCCAATAAGGATGCATAGGCATGAGGCGATATGCCTCGGCGACGTCCGATTTGAATAAGGTGAGGGGGGTGTCAGGCATGGAATTGCGGAGGAAGAGGAGCATGTCACCGAGGTGGCGCATATTGTCGAGGGGGTAACCGCGGATGCGCTCGCGGGGGATCATGGAATTCAAGGAGTAAGGGCCAGCGGATTGGTTAGTGACCATGCGGAGCTCATCCGAGCCCTGCTTCGGTACACCATGAATTGGCATGCTATACATGCCTTTTAGGAGCTCCGTCCCAAAGGGAGCGGAGAAACGACCCTTCGCGAATTCAGTATCACGTTGAGAACGAAGAAATTCGGCCTCGATCGGGTCTTTTGGGGTGGGAAAGGATTCGTCGACCGTGTCGGGGTATTCTCCGATGTGAGTATCGGCGAAAGGCCAAAAACCCTCACGGAGGCCACGGCACACAGAAGCGACGAAGCGTTGATTAGGGTGTGTGGCGAGGAGACGTTCAAAAACGTCGACTTTAATAGGGGTGACAATGGCGAAAAGGGAAGGGTTCTCGGAAATGATCTTTGAGACGAAAGGATTCGCAAGTTCAGCAAGTGGAGGGGCAGGGAGGGGGGAAGCAGTCTCAGTCCAGTCCGCAGTGGATGGGGAAATAGAATCGTCGTCGTGCCAAAGATTGTAGCGAAGATATTTAGGCCTGGCTCCCAGAACCGCGTCCGTCCTTGACACAGTCTCGTTCCCCGTGCCCCGATACGCCGCACTTTTTGCAGATGTGCAGCCAGCGGCAGGCATTGGCAGAGTTGGGGCAAGTCCTCGAGCTGCTGTTGAAGCGATCACAGATCTCGGATCGGCTACCTCTTTTGCTGAAAGATCGGTTCCTTGATCCGGAGCCTGACCCCGACGCTGATTTGCTTCCGCGATCTGCTTCGATACCATCAGGCGCGAGGATTGCAGAGTGGAAGCGCGTGAATTCGTGCCAATCCGTGAGGAGGTACCGCTGGCCTCCGGCCACGAAGTTGCGGATTGCGACGTCGAGCATGATGATGCGGGGATGTGATGAAGGTTGTTTGGCGGAGAATTGGGATCGGATGTAGGTACTGTACTCTCTGAGTTCCTGTCGACGATGGGGGAAAGCGACGGCGGTGCCCTCGATAATTTCGTCGAATGCGGCGGCCCAGTCTCCGGCGGTCTTGACCTTTTTGGCAGGCTCTGGATTACTGAATCTGATCTCAGTTGATCCCACGTGTCCAACGTCCTCTTTAGGAGGGAGGACATGATACAATGATGAGAACACTGCGTCAAGGTTGACGGCGGTACCTCGGATGATGGCGTCCCATTCACTTCCGGGGATGCTGGGAGGAGCGATGCCAGAGATGATGAGTTGTCGTTTGACCCACCCCGGGTCACGCTGATAGCAGTAGAGGAGGTCTTGAGTTTTTTGGCAGGAGGGTCGAGCGATCTCTCTCGCGACTTTCTCTTCGTTGTGCCAAGGGAGTTCTGAAGGTTTGATTTTCTTCTTCCCGCTAGATCTCTCGTTGTCATCCTGTCCTCCAACGTTGGAATCCTCATCGCCCGAATTTTCAGATCTTTGTCGTTTCGAATTAGATCCGATTGCATCAACGAACGCATCAAGGGATCGATCGTTGGCTTGTCCGGGAGTGATGTCAGGGTCGGGATCCGATTGGCGTCCGTCCTGATTTGCGAGTCCATCTGCGGCCCGCTTTCCACGGCGGCGTGATGCGGCGGCAAGGATGTCGACAGATTCAATGGTGGAGACGAATTCTGTAAAAGCTGCTTTCCTTCCGAGTGGGTTCTCTCCACACTCAAGGATCTGTTGGACTTCGAAAAGCGCGTCCGCCTTCGTGATTTCTCCATCCCTATACTTTGTGACCAGATCTTCCTGTTTCCGCGCGACTTCTGATACGAACGGTCCGGCAATTTGTGGCGTGCAGGGGAATGATGGACCCCCAATCGTTCCAGAAGACTGGTCCCTTCCAGACGATCGAGTAGACTGTGTGATGGACCTTGGCTCTCCTGATCCGGGTGTGACATTCGTAGGAGTAGATTGGGGGGTCGCTCCGTTCCCAGATCGATTTCCTGATGTAGGTCCGCTAATGGAGGATCGATCCGTTGCTGTGGGCACGCTGATGGAGAATTGCTGGGCATGGTCGGCCATGGACGTCGTTACTCAGATTGGGATTGAGTGATAACGATGGGTTTATTATAAGACAAGAAAATATCAAGGCTCTGGTGACTAGAAGAGGGAGGAGAATTTAGGAAGAGATCCCTTTCTGTAAAAGCTGCTTTCCTTCCGAGTGGGTTCTCTCCACACTCAAGGATCTGTTGGACTTCGAAAAGCGCGTCCGCCTTCGTGATTTCTCCATCCCTATACTTTGTGACCAGATCTTCCTGTTTCCGCGCGACTTCTGATACGAACGGTCCGGCAATTTGTGGCGTGCAGGGGAATGATGGACCCCCAATCGTTCCAGAAGACTGGTCCCTTCCAGACGATCGAGTAGACTGTGTGATGGACCTTGGCTCTCCTGATCCGGGTGTGACATTCGTAGGAGTAGATTGGGGGGTCGCTCCGTTCCCAGATCGATTTCCTGATGTAGGTCCGCTAATGGAGGATCGATCCGTTGCTGTGGGCACGCTGATGGAGAATTGCTGGGCATGGTCGGCCATGGACGTCGTTACTCAGATTGGGATTGAGTGATAACGATGGGTTTATTATAAGACAAGAAAATATCAAGGCTCTGGTGACTATCGAGGGAGGGGAAATTCAGGAAAATATTCCCCTCGGAGGAGCACAACATTGGGCTCACCTAGAAGAGGGAGGAGAATTTAGGAAGAGATCCCTGAGGATGTCTCATACCATACGCTCCCTCTTCTATTGGTAAAGTCTCGGGTAGAGCCACCAAACCGACCCACGTGAGGAACCACGATGCCCAAAACGCGCAGTGCGTTGTGTATCAATGTTGTGCAGTGCCTGGGCACGGGGCACGTCGGACAGACCAGACCCTTGATGAATTCTCCATTGGACTTGAGTAAACAAAGTCTAAACCCGATTTACTTGATAACATAATCAATTTTTCAATCATATCTTATTTGATGGAATTTTAAATTTATTATACATAATGCACATTAAAAATGGCCTGGATATATAAAGAGGACCTTATCAGTTTTATCAGGATATCTTTTATCTAAATATTGTCCTTCGCACCCAGTGAGTAGGACGGCGGCTCGCGAAGTGGTGAGACTGAAGCTAAGCCTTGTGACCCTAGGCGAGGGGTGTTGTCGTCCGACGGTCGCTGGAAAACTCTGGAGCTTGTCTCCCAGAGCTACTGGTGGCCGCAGATGTCCCACTACATCGGCTCCTACACCAGCACCTGCGACCCCTGTCAACGGACGAAGGTCCGGAGACAGCTCCCAATGGGCAAGTTGCATCCGCTACCCGTTCCGGAGGGGCGCTGGAGCGTCGTATCTGTGGACTTCATCGTCGAACTCCCCGAGGCTCACGGCTACGACGCGGTCATGGTTGTGGTGGACTCCGTAGGCAAGCGTGCGCATTTCATTCCAACGCACACCACTTGCACGGCTATGGGCGCGGCGAACCTCTACCGCAAGCACGTGTGGAAGCTGCACGGGCTTCCGGACGCGTTCATCTCCGACCGCGGGCCTCAGTTCGTCGTGGAGTTCACCTAGGAGCTTTACCGCCTGCTCGGCATCAAGCTCAGCACCTCCACGGCGTACCACCCTCAATCCGACGGTCAGACGGAGCACGTCAACCAGGAGTTGGAGCAGTACCTCCGGGTCTTCTGCAATGAACGGCAGGACGACTGGGATGACCTCCTCCCAGAGGCGGAGTTCCAGTACAACAACCACGTCCACTCCGCCACCAAGTACACGCCATTCATGCTGGACACCGGGCGGAACCCACGCATGGGCTTTGAGCCTCGGCCGCTGAACTCGAACAACGAGACGGCGAACGAGTTCTTCGAGCGCATGAAGCTGGCGCAGGAGGAGGTGAAGGCGGCTCTGGCCAAGGCGAAGGACGACATGGCCCGGTACTACGACCAATGCCGCATCCCGGCTCTGGAGCACAAGCCCGGAGATCGTGTGTACCTGGACACTTCAGACATTCAGACGACGTGTCCCTCCAAGAAGCTCTCGCACCGCTACCTTGGACCGTACACCATCAAACGCCAAGTCGGCCCTCTTGCGTACAAGCTCCGCCTGCCCCGCTCCATGAGTCGCCTCCACCCCGTGTTCAATGCCGTCAAGCTCCGCCTTGCTCCCCCGGATCCCATTCCCGGTCGCCGTGCTCGTCTGCCTCCACCTCCGACGCTGATCGACAACAAGGAGTGGTTCGATGTGGAGGACATCCTGGACAGCCGCTTCTTCCGCCGCAAGCTCCAGTACAAGGTCAAGTGGAAGGGCTACGGCTACGAAGACGCCTCCTGGGAGCCTGTGGAGAACGTTGCGCACGCCCGCAACCTGGTCCGCGAGTTCCACCGCCGACATCCCGAGGCCCCCAAGCAAGTCTGCAGGATGTTCTTCGTGGACCTGGCAGTCCTCCAAGCTGCGCGCACTCTGGTGCATCGGGGCGCTGCACCCTAGAGGGGGGGTGATGTAAGGGGACGTCCCTCTCCCTTCCTTTTCTTTCCATCTCTCATTTCTCTTCCTCCCTTCACGATACCTTACTTACTTCTAGATGTACTCGACCCCGGCGGACTTCCGGACTCCGGCGGACTTCCAGGTTCCGGCGGACTTCCAACACCACCGGACCCGGACCCGCACCTCGCTCCTCCGCCCCCGTGGGACCCCGGATCGTGGCTCATTGTTGCGCCACGGCTGGCCGCACCTTACTACACAGTTCTTACAGGTACTGTATAGTTTATCAAGCCACCAGATCGATCGTATGTAGCGCGCGCACCAGGCAAGAGCTCCTCAGACTTGTTCTCTTTGGATCTCCCCTTGCCAGGTGCGCCACTTAGATTATCTATTTCGTACATACTTTAATATACTTTGGATCTCCCCTTGCCAGCTTCGTATGAGTCTACGAGCGTTCAAGGGTCGCCCTTACAGGTGGCGGCCTTCCATTTTTCGTCCCGGGGGCAGAACTCCGCAATGAACTGAGTGCGGAATTCCGTGTACGACCGGAAACGGGGCGCCCCGCCGTGGGAGAGGGGATGGCGGACCGCGCGGGTGGCGAAACGAGCAGCGTGGCCACCCTTCATGTAGGAGAGGGCCCAGTTGATGCGCGTCTGCTCGTCGGGGAATGCGTCGGGCGCAAGGGACATGTAGAGATCGCAGGAGTTGATGAAAGCGCGCCCTCTCTTCCTCTCGCTGTCGAAGGAGTCAGGGGGCGCCGGACGCAAGCGATCTCTGGCGCGCATGGGGGGTTGCGCGGAAATGGGGGCCGCGAGCGCGGGGGTCTCACTGGGTGCAAAGGACAATATTCAGATAAAAGATATCCTGATAAAACTGATAAGGTCCTCTTTGTATATTTCGGCCATTTTTAACGCGCATTATGTGTGATAAATTTAAAATTCCCTCAAATAAGATATGATTGAAAAATTAATTATATTATCAAGTAAAATGTCTCAAAGAAATTTAAAGATGTTTACAATATTTTTTATTGGCACATTCAAAATATATCTATAGTAAATCTGAGATTATGGTGAATATATTTTAAATGATGTGAATTACTGTAAATAGATTCCAAATAAGTCGCGGAAAGATATTGTGAAAGTTTTCAAAATTTTATTAGAAAATTTTACTTGACAAAATGATTGATTTTTCTACAGTATCTCATTTGTTGAAATTTAGAATTTGTCACACAATATATTTCCTGAAAATGGCTTTGATGTATAAGGAGGACCTTTACAATTTCATTAGACTATTTTTTACTAGAATATTGTCCTTTGCACCCGGTGTCTGCGCATCGGCGGCAGGTTGGACCGCGGTGGGTCCGGGGTCGTGGGGCACGGAGTTAACGACGTGCTGTTCTACAAACTGCCAGAGCTCGTTCAGGGAATCGAGGATTTGAATTACTTAACCGGCTTGGTACTCCAGACGCCCCTCAAGTGTCACGAGCCTTTGCCAGGCGTCCTGCTCCGGGTCCGTCGCAGGTACCTGAGAGGCTGCGTCCGCTTCAGGTTGCATACTGAGAGTTAGAGGTGGGGAAACGTCGGAGATGGCTGCGATGTCGATGTGCGGCAGTCGAAAGGCGAAGATCTCAGACGTTCCAGACCTCTGAAGAGACTTGTTCTGCTGTAAGGGCGACCTTTGAACGCTTGTGGGCTCACACGAAGCTGGCAAGGGGAGATCCAAAGTATATTAAAGAATGCACTAAGTAGATAAGCTAAGTGGCGCACCTGGCAAGGGGAGATCCAAAGAGAACAAGTCTAAGGAACCCTTGCCTGGTGCGCACGCAGTATGTACGATCGATCCAGTGGCTTGATAAACTGTATAGTATCTGTAAAAAACTATACAGCTGGGAGCGACTATCCGTGGCGCAACGATTAGCCGAGATCCAGAGAAGTCCGGACGTCGGAGTTCCGGGGTCCGGAGCGGCGGGAAGTCCGGAATGGGGGCGGAGGTGGAGCGGCGGACGTCGGGGTCGAGTACATCTAGAAGTAAGTAAGGTAGGAAGGGAATAAAAGGGAGATGGAAAAGAAAGGTAGAGGGAGAGGGCTGTCCTCTTACAAAAACCAATTTTGTTGCTTCAGGGATTGTTCCAAGTGCGCCTTGTTGCGCATGTTTTCCTCGAACATCTCATGACTGTCCAATCACTCCCAAATCAGTATCGCGTCCAGGAACCACTGATCGGTGCGTTGATCTTGGCCATCCAAGCGGTAATGCTTTCCCGCAGACCCTTCAGTAGTAGTGTCTGTTCTCACGTCACAAATTCCCTCTTTCAGGTTCATCACGCCTTGTTGTACTCCATTAACGGTACCTTCACCGCTCCTGCCCGAAAATATGATCGCGAGTGTTCGAAACAAAACTGGGGTGACTGCAAAATCGAGTCTGCAAACGGGAAGATCCGTACCCTCAAGCGCGTCAAGAACTTGAGTGACATTCAGTGGGCTGACATCAAGCAGGCCGCACTCAAAATGCAACACAGTGCTCCACCTCAAAAGGCGGTGACCTGGATGAGGAGGATAGCGACGGAGAGCAATTAGATGACGACGACGACGAGCTTCGGGACCCCCGCTACGACATGCCAGCGGTGGAGGCATTCGATGGTGCTGAGTAATTACTAGTTTTCTGCGGTTCAGATCCAGCCTGGCTGCAGTAGCACAGTATATAGGAGGCACGTCTATAGTGTCTCCCGAAAAATTTTTACTATCCTAGTCATCAGTCACATTCAAATGTCCTGGAGTGGCATGTTGCTCTATCCAAAGAGACTGTAAGGATATGAGCTAGAGATGATGATCTAGAGTGCTGAGGGACGAGGATTCGAGATCACGCGAGATGAGAGATGTTGAGCAATGAGTGGATTACACTGAGTTGATTCGATGGGCGATACAAGGTAAACTATGAGGCTTTTATAGAGTATTTGTAGGGGTTTTTGTGAGAGGAGATCTGCCAGGAGAAGCGTAAATGAGTAACATATGTTATGAAGCGGAGCAAGTTGGGAAGGTATCTGTGATAAGTAAACGACAATGTGATTGAAAAAGGATGAGAGAAGCAAGGGGGACGAGAGGAGGTAAAGTACGAGTATGGCGACAGGACGAGATGGAGGAGACAGGATCGGGATTTGGAGATCGGGGTTCGGATGATAGACTTAGCAAATCATGACAGAGGCCTCATGCATTTAGAAGCCACAAGCAGACTCACGCAAGACAGTATGTCTTTACGAAGCTGGGAAAGATGTACAGCAAGTCATTTTGGGTCTTGTACAAGAAAATGGGCATGGCTTTTGAAAGTCAAGCACACTGGGATGTCTCGACTGACTTTTGCGACTTTCTGTCTTTCCAAAGTCCTGAAAGACGCCGGGAAAGTCCGCGTCGTTTTCCTGATAGGCTAGCGCACCTGGCAAGGAGAGATCCAAAGAGAACAAGTCTAAGGAGCCCTTGCCTGGTGCACGCACAGTATGTACAATCGATCCGGTGGCTTGATAAACTGTATAGTACCTGTAAAAACTATATAGCGGGGGGCGGCCACCCAGTGGTGCAATGATGTGTAGGGAATAGCCTGGGTAACCCGCGGGTCTCCTGAGGCCGACCCTTACCCATACCCGCAGAAACCCATACCCATGGCCACGGGTGCGGGTAACGCCTGGGTAAGACGGGTTGGGTGGCGGGTCGTACCCATGACAGGTAACCCGTGGGTGCTGAGCAGTCAGCAGTGCGACATCTCTCCCATTGCCTCCATATTCCCTGCCTCCACGTCCAGCTGCAATTGCAGTGGCGGCGGAACCAGGGGATAAGTCGTGGGGTGACGGCGCTTGTCCAAGGACGGTGGCACAGGCACGCACGGGTCGTCGTTGCTGTTCCCTGCAGGGGCATGATGGCAGAGGTGGTCAGGGGCGACAGCTGCGTATGCTGCGCGTGCAGACTGTGCAGGTAGCTCGGCGAGTTGGACATGAAGAATGCGGAGGCGGAGCTAAGGGAGGGTGCCGTGTCGAAGGAGGACGTGGGCGAGAATCGGATGGCCTGTAAGGGCGACCCTTGAACGCTCGCGGACTCACACGAAGCTGGCAAGGGGAGATCCAAAGTATATTAAAGTATGTACGCGTAGATAAGCTAAGTGGCGCACCTGGCAAGGGGAGATCCAAAGAGAACAAGTCTAAGGAGCCCTTGCCTGGTGCGCGCGCGGTATGTACGACGATCGGGTGGCTTGGTAAAACTGTACAGTACCTTGTAAAAACTGTATAGTAATGTGCGGCACTCGTGGCGCAACGATGAGCCGCGAATCCGGGATCCGACGGTGGAGGAACGAGGAGTCCGGCGGGATGAGCACGGAGGCCGGCGGGGGAAGTACGGAGGCCGGCGGAGGCCGGCGGGATGAGCGGGCGGGATCCAGAAGCCGCCCGGGTCGAGTACATCTAGAAGTAAGTAAAGTATTGTAGTGAAAGGAAGAGAAGTAGAAGGAAAAGGAAGGGAGAGGGACGTCCCCTTACATCACCCCCCCTCTAGGGTGCAGCGCCCCGATGCACCGGAGCGCGCGCGGCTCGCAGGGCCGCCGGGTCCACAGGGAACATCCCGCGGACCTGCTTGGGGGCGTCGGGATGCCGGCGGTGGAACTCGCGGACCAGGTCGCGGGCATGCGCAACGTTCTCCACAGGCTCCCAGGAGGCGTCTTCATAGCCGTAGCCCTTCCACTTGACCTTGTACTGGAGCTTGCGGCGGAAGAAGCGGCTGTCCAGGATGTCCTCGACGTCGAACCACTCCTCGTCGTCGATCAACGTTGGAGGCGGAGGCGGACGAGCGCGACGGCCAGGGATCGGGTCCGGGGGAGCAAGCCGGAGCTTGACGGCGTTGAACACGGGGTGGAGGCGGCTCATGGAGCGGGGCAGGCGGAGCTTGTACGCGAGAGGGCCGACTTGGCGTTCGATGGTGTACGGTCCAAGATAGCGGTGCGAGAGCTTCTTGGAGGGACGCGTCGTCTGGATGTCCGAAGCGTCGAGGTATACACGATCGCCGGGCTTGTACTCCGGGGCCGGGATCCGGCGCTGGTCGTAGTACCGGGCCATGTCGTCCTTCGCCTTGGCTAGGGCCGCCTTCACCTCCTCCTGGGCCAGCTTCATGCGCTCGAAGAACTCGTTCGCCGTCTCGTTGTTGGAGTTCAGCGGCCGAGGCTCAAAGCCCATGCGCGGGTTCCGCCCGGTGTCCAGCATGAACGGCGTGAACTTGGTGGCGGAGTGGACGTGGTTGTTGTACTGGAACTCCGCCTCTGGGAGGAGGTCATCCCAGTCATCCTGCCGTTCGTTGCAGAAGACCCGGAGGTACTGCTCCAACTCCTGGTTGACGCGCTCCGTCTGACCGTCGGACTGAGGGTGGTACGCCGTGGAGGTGCTGAGCTTGATGCCGAGAAGGCGGTAGAGCTCCCGGGTGAACTCCGCAACGAACTGAGGTCCGCGGTCAGAGACGAACGCGTCCGGAAGCCCGTGCAGTTTCCACACGTGCTTGTGGTAAAGGTTTGCCGCGCCCATAGCCGTGCAGGTGGTGTGCGTCGGGATGAAGTGCGCACGCTTGCCTACGGAGTCCACCACAACCATGACCGCGTCGTAGCCGTGAGCCTCGGGGAGCTCGACGATGAAGTCCACGGATACAACGCTCCAGCGCCCCTCCGGAATGGGTAGCGGGTGTAGCTGGCCCATCGGGAGCTGCCTCCGGACCTTCGTCCGTTGGCAGAGGTCGCAAGTGCTGGTGTAGGAGCCGATGTACCGGGACATCTGCGGCCACCAGTAGCTCCGGGAGACGAGCTCCAGAGTTTTCCAGCGACCGGGATGCCCGGCAACACGGGAGTCATGGTGCTGCTCGACGATCCGGCGGCGGAGCTCGGGGATGTTCGGGACGTAGATGCGGCCCCGGAACATGAGCACTCCCTGGTCCTCAGACCACTCTGCACTCCGGACAGACCGGACTCCGGAACGGGCGGACTTCAGCGCGGCGGCGGCCTTGGCGACGACGTCCTCCTGCGCACCTTCGCGGTTGCCTCGGCGGATGTCCCGCAGGATCTTGTCCTCCTCGCCGGCGGCGATGAGACCCTGCAGGGCACGGACGGCGAAGAACTCTGGCTTGAGCAACACGATGTCCGCATTGTCAGCACTACCGTCTCCGTGATCCGGTCGGCGCGAAAGTGCGTCAGGCTTGCCCATACTACGTCCAGGACGGTGGTGCAGCACGAAGTCGAAGTTGGCCAGATACAGGGACCACCGGGCCTGCCGCCGATTGAGCTTCTTGGCGGTCAGGAAGTACTGGAGGTTCTTGTGGTCCGTGTAGATTTCGACCTTGTGCCGCGCACCTTCAAGGAAATGCCGCCACTCCTCGAGTGCGCGGATGATGGCAAGCATCTCCTTGTCGTGGATCTCGTAGTTCCGCTCGACGGCGTTCAGGCTTTTGGAGTAGAACGCGACCGGGTGCCATTTCTCGTCCTCCAGCGACTGCTGGGACAGCACCGCGCCCGTGGCGAAGTCTGAGCTATCGGCTTCGACCCGGAAGGGGCGGTCGTCGTCGGGGAAGATGAGGACGGGCTTGGAGGTAATGGCACGCTTGAGGGAGTCGAACGCGTCCTGCTGCCCGGACCCCCAGGTCCAGGCAACATCCTTAGCCGTGAGGTCGAAGAGCGGCCGAGCGTGGTGGGAGAAGTCGCGGATGAACCGCCGGTAGAAATTGGTGAAGCCCAGGAAGGACTGCACCTCCTTCTTGTTCTTCGGAACCGGCCACTCCGCTACTCCGGCGACCTTCACCGGGTCCATCGACGCCGTTCCGTGCGAGATGATCAGGCCGAGATATTCAATCTCGGTCCTCTCGAACTCGCACTTCTCGGGCTTCAGGAACAGGCGATGTTCGCGGAGGCGGTCCAGGACGATGCGGGTGATGCGCCGGTGTTCCTCGAGAGTCTTCGTGTAGATTAGAATATCATCGAGGTACACACAAACGACTCCCTGCGCTATGAGGTCGCGGAAGATGTCGTTCATCATCGTCTGGAAGGTGGCGGGACTGTTGGTGAGTCCGAAGAACATGACCAGCGGCTCGAAGAGCCCGCGGTTCGTCCGGAACGCGGCCTTCCACTCATCGCCTTCCTTGATGCGGACATTGTTGTAGCCCCAACGGACGTCCAACTTAGTGAAATATCGCGCACCGCGGAGGTTATTGATGAGCTCGGAGATGAGGGGAAGGGGATAGCGGTTCTTCACCGTTATCGCGTTCAACGCTCGGTAGTCCTGAACTAGACGAAGGGAGCCGTCCTTCTTCTTAATGAAGAACACCGGGGACGCCATGGGAGACTTCGAGGGGCGGATGCGGCCGGAATTGAGATTCTCCTCCAGGAACGCGTCTAGCTCGGCCTGCTCATTGGGGGCGAGCGGATAGACCTTGCACGAGCTAGGCGTGGAGCCGGGTTCGAGTTCGATAGCGTGGTCCCATTGCTTGCGCTCCGGGAGTTCATCGAACGTGGCCTTGGAGAATACATCCTCAAAGTCATGGAGGTAATCGGGGACGGCGTCGCGGAAATCCTTCGGCGTGGAATTGCGCGCGAAGGCCTCCGCTAGGCGTTGAGACGTCGTCTGGCTCGCGCGGATCTCCTCAGCAGCCGGGTAACCGAAGAGAGCCGTCGCAAGCAGTCGATCACCCTCCTCCATGGTGTCGGCTTCCCGGGAGTCCGGAACGGGGTCCGTCTCCGGGTTAGCCTCCGGCGGAGGGTCGTCCTCACAATCCGGATCCGGGTACAGCTCCGGAATGTCGTCCAGTTCAGGCTCGGGGGCAGGGACGCCGCTGGAGCGGCAGGCGCGGATAGCCGCACGGGTCTTATTCCGCGCCTTGCGCTCTACCTTTACCTCCTCTCGGCACGTCTGGCAGCGGGCCGGGCAGCGGCTCATGGATACCGTGCCGGCGGCCCAGTCGATCTCCGGGTTGTGCTCCTTGAGCCAGGTGTACCCGAGGATCATATCCTGCTCGCCAAGATCGGTGACCGCGAACACCACACGTTCCGAGTGACCATTGTACCGGAGTACTAGGTCGACGACCTCGGTGATGGCGCCGGCGGCATTCGCGGTACCGTCTACGTTCTTGACGGGGATGGGCCGAGAGAGAGTCCGGGTAGTGATGCCGTGCTCGCGCACGAAGCGGATGTGCAGGAAGAGTCCGGAAGCGCCGCTGTCCAGGAGAGCCTTCAGGCCTAGGATCTCCTGAGTGTCGGTGGTCTCGACTTCCACCCCGAGGATCAAGGAGTTACGACTGGGGGTGGCGGCGAGGGTGAAGCTGCGTGGCAGGCGCTTCTCCCAGCGCGGTAGACCGCGGCGGCAACGGACGTTGATGGTGACTTCCGGCACATCAGAGTCGGGAGGTCCGAAGTTGGATTTGGTGACGGTGGAGGAGGGGGGTACGTCTTGGTCCGAACGGGGTTCACACGTAGAGAGGGCACCAATAGAGATTGATTCCGCAGACTCTATAGACAGACATGCAAACCGATTCGAACTTGCCAACGGGGGCGTACTGTTCACCCGTGGCGCAACTAAAAACCCTCCTCAGGACCTTCGGACCTCTCTTCTTCGGCAGCGGCAGGGGCCTCAGCCTGCGCCTCGGTGGACGCGGCAGCGCGGACGGCGTCCAGGTCAGCCAGCAGACCCATGACCCAGTCGTCGCGTTCCTCTGTCGTCATGGAGCGGATGTCGAATTGGTCCGGGCAGTTGCGAGCGATGTGCCCGGGCTTCTTGCATCGACGACAGATGATGGGGGTTCCGGAACGTTGGCAGGACAGGTCAATGTCCATCGGAACGCCAGAGGGAAGGGGGCGACTGGCTGGAGCAGCGGGAGCGGAAGGGGCTGCGGGGACCGGACAAGGTGGGGGAGCGGGGAGCGCACGGAAAACCGCCGGAGCTCCCGGGTTCCGGACGGCGGGGGCCGGGGCCGTGCGCGGCTTGGTCACCGCGGAGCGGAAGTCCTGGTGGGCACGGGTGTTGTAATCCACCAGACGCGCTGCGTCGATCCACTCCTGTACGCGCTCGTCCGAGGGACGTCCTTCCACTATGTTGGCAACCTTGGCCTCAATCCGGGGATCAAGACCGTGGCGGAAGCGGAACACCAGCTGCGCGCCGTCCGGGAATTGGGCCTCCTCTGCGAGATCCCAGAACTCGTCGATGTACTCGTCGACGGAGCGGGAGCCCTGATGGTAGGCGGACGTCTCGAAGGTGGTGGCGGCCTTCCGCTTTTCGTCTCGGGGGCAGAATTCCGCAATGAACTGCGTGCGGAACTCCGCGTAGGTGCCAAAACGGGGGACCCCGCCATGGGAATTGGGATGACGGAGTGTGCAGGCGGCGAAACGAGCGGCGCGGCCCCCTTTCATGTAGGAGAGGACCCAATTGATGCGGGTCTGCTCGTCGGGGAACGCGTCGGGGGTGAGGGACATGTAGAGATCGCAGGAATTGATGAAAGTGCGCCCTTTCTCCCTCTCGCCGTCGAAGGAGTCGGGGGGCGCCGGCCGCAAGCGATCTCTGCCGCGCGTGAAGGACTGCGCGGAGAGGGGGTCCGAGTGCGCGGGGGTTTGCGCAGCGTCGGCGGGTTGGACCGCGGCGGGTCCGGAGTCACGGGGCACGGTGGGGGTGTTGTGCTGTTCTAGGTAGAGCCGGAACTCGCGAAAGGTGTTGAAGATTTCAGCCATTTGGCCGTCTTGGTGCTCCAGACGCGCCTCAATCGTCGTTAGCCTGCGCCAGGCTTCCTGCGCGGGGTCTGCCGCAGGGTCCTGGGGTGCTACGTCCGATGCAGGTGGCATACTGGGAGGAGAAGGTGGGGGAAGTGGGAGATGGCTGCGGAATATCGATGCGCGGCAGTCGAGGGGCAGAGATCTCGGACTTTCCGGACCTTCTTGGAGACTTGTTCTGCTGTAAGGGCGACCCTTGAACGCTCGCGGACTCACACGAAGCTGGCAAGGGGAGATCCAAAGTATATTAAAGTATGTACGCGTAGATAAGCTAAGTGGCGCACCTGGCAAGGGGAGATCCAAAGAGAACAAGTCTAAGGAGCCCTTGCCTGGTGCGCGCGCGGTATGTACGACGATCGGGTGGCTTGGTAAAACTGTACAGTACCTTGTAAAAACTGTATAGTAATGTGCGGCACTCGTGGCGCAACGATGAGCCGCGAATCCGGGATCCGACGGTGGAGGAACGAGGAGTCCGGCGGGATGAGCACGGAGGCCGGCGGGGGAAGTACGGAGGCCGGCGGAGGCCGGCGGGATGAGCGGGCGGGATCCAGAAGCCGCCCGGGTCGAGTACATCTAGAAGTAAGTAAAGTATTGTAGTGAAAGGAAGAGAAGTAGAAGGAAAAGGAAGGGAGAGGGACGTCCCCTTACATGGCCTGCAGCGAGGACGGCTCCAATGTGTGTTGCCCGGCACTTTCACAGCGGAGGTGCCAGATGGTCAAAGTTGAAGGAGGTGGGTACAGGCCTATGTTGCATGACGTGGGTGATCGTAGGGGCGGGCAGCTGACGGGACGCGACGACGTGTGACAGTGGGTCGAAAGCTGACAAGATGTGCCATAGGAAACACTCCTGATGACGCGACGCGCGATGAAACGCGCCAGGCAAGGCTGCGGGTAAGGGGATAATATACCTATAGGTTGAAGAAACACATTAAAAGAGTCGGTTGTAGTGAGAAAAAAGCCACGCAGCATACGGGCATCCTGCTTCTCGGGTCTCCCGACACCCCTCCACGCGACTTCAGTGACTTCGCACAAGCCCTGGCCTCTTCCGAGTCTTTGATCGATCTAAGTGCCAGAATCTGTAGTTAGAATACATTGACACGATTAGTTCGGGTGGAAGTGGAGAACAAGACCTCCAAATAAAAAAATGACTTACATCAGAAAGTTTGGCGACAATTGCGCCGGCCAGAGTACCGCGAGGAATGAGGGAGATGGGGAGACGCGTAGTACACTGTACAGCGCAGAGGATGGCTTGGTCGTTGCCAGGGCTTCGAACTCCGATCGCCAACAACGAAATTCGACATTTCAGGTGGTTTGGATGCAGAAAACCGGCGCTTGGGTACGGGTTTGGGTGTGGGTACGGACATGCTGACCCGTACCCGTACCCGGGCAACCCGTGGGTCTGTACCCGTACGGGTTACCCGTACCCGCGCTATTCCCTACATTGTGCTGCAATCCGGAATCTGATGGAGCCAGGGGAGTGGAGATCGGGGCCGGGTCCAGATGTTGGAGGCAGAGCCGGGAGGGGAACGGGAGCGGGAGCTGCGGTCGTCGGGATCGAGTACCTCGAGAAGTAAGTAAAGTACAGTAAGAGAAAGAGAGAAAAAGGAATGGAATGGAAGGGAAGGGGACGTCCCCTTACAGGCAGTAGAATAGAATACATCTTTCTTCTCAACCTTTACCATGTTGCACATTCCATAGCCTGCTCCAACAGAAACGTCGCAGGAGCGACATCTGGTTGGTATGTTTCATTTCAGTTGACATCCACCTCTCACTCGGCATGCATTAGTCTTGGTCCCTTTGCAGCATCAGCAAAAGCCTCATTTGTGTCCAGGCATTCCGCACGCTGGCGCTACTCGATCATATCGATGCAAGCATAGGAGTAGGCATTCGAGCACCGCATTGTCTTCTGATACGCTTCAATAAGATTCACAATGAATACCGATGGAGAGACGCTTCCTGGTGCTTTTCGCCTCGTTAAGCAGTGGCAGGCTGTAGACCAACAACGAGCATAGTGGCGCAAGACCAGCCTTAACAAGCATCAGCTTCCTGCCTATTTCAGAGGCACGATATGATTCATAAAAGACGGGGTTTGAATAATGTTCCAATGAGCACATCGGGTGACCAAGAGGGATGAACTACGGCTTCATATCACTATCCTCCTCAAGCCCAAGTATCTGCCGTAACAGGTGAATCTGGCCAAACGGCCGCTCGCTCCCCAGGAGCGTCGCCGCAGCCTCGTACTTGTTCTCCGGTTTCTTGACTTCCTCGCATATCATTCGGTATGCATGGGCCATCCGCTCAAGAGCAGCCTGGTGTATCTGCGTGTGCAGACGCTGAACTGTGAGATGGGAAAGCCGTGGTGATTGGACGACGTCGGCACTCGAAAGCCACAGCGAAAAATTGCGCAAAGCCACCTGGAGCTCGGCTGGCTCCATGGAAGGGACTCGTGAAAGGGGCTCCTGGAGAAGAGGTAAAGATCAAGACAGAATGTCAGGTCAAACAGATGGCTCACATTTGTCTGGCGGTTCGTACAGGTCTCTACCACTTGATGGATACCGGCATCAACCATGATGTTCGCGTACTATCGTCGGATTAGCATGAAAACGCGAAGGTCTGTCATCTGGGAGGACGTACGTGATCTTCAATAAGCATAGAGACCTGCTGTTCGATCACTTCCCGGACAGCCTTTCGCTTCTCATGCGTGAATGAAAACGGCTCAAGAACACCCTGTGGTTATGTCAGAAAGTACGTCGTGACTGGGTTGAAGAAGCTGGACGGACCTCGATGTGGCTAAGGCAGTTCAGGGTATAGACGGGCTGATCCCATTTAGGCCGTAACCTGAGTTTCTCCTCGTTAGCGCTGGTGGACATTTCGACCGCTGGGTCCACCATAATATCCAGAATCTTGTGAAAACCGGCAACTTGTTCGGCTTCGTCTTCATCTCCGAGGAATGAGGACTGGTAGACGGCCATGATCTCCCGCAAAATCTGAAGGTGATCCAAAATGGCAAGAGGCGGCGTGAGCGAAGGATCGTTGACGTCCTGGGAGGATCGTCAACGATTGCCAAGCGGTAGGTCATAGTAGCGCCTCACAAGCGGAACCCGCAAAAGGGCGCGCCCTTGTGCTGAGATAGACTCGTAAAATACGCTATATGCAACATCGGTAGTCCTGCAGCGGCATCAGCATCGAGAATGAGGACGCACAGAAAGGCTTACTCGAGAAGAGTCTTCGAAAGGAAAGCATCAGCGCCGATCGTGCGCCGCATCGTCAGCATGTAGAATTGCAGGAGGTTCGCAATCTTATAAGAGACGATACTGCTCTCCTGCGAGCGGACAGTTTGTTGCACTCGTACCTAAGAAGACAATTCAGCGAGAAATCCCACCATGGACGAAAAGTCCTACCTTCAGAGGTACACACAGTTTCCCAACGCATAGATCCATTAACTCTCTGATCCATTCCTCCTCCTCGCTCTTCCCGTCGAACACTCGAACGCTGCCAACCATCCTTCCATCACTTGCCTTATCAAAGAGCGCTTCGAGAAGCTCGCGCTCTGCGGCCATGGCTTGATGCACCCATGCCAGCATATCTCCGACATATCGAAGGGGATCATGTGCGTGAAGTTCGATCGGACGAGGCAAGCCTGAGGGACCGCCGCGCGTCAAGGCGGTGATGAACGACGACAACAACGCGGCCTGGCGGCTTTCTGAAAGAAATGTCAGGGCTTCCCTAATAGCAACGATCGTGAGCAAAACTTTCTGCGAGTCGATTGAGACACTGACGTTAACAGTTCCGGACGTTTCCTTAGCCATCGAATCGCCTGTCGCATCGTAGAGGTCACTTCTACGTGGGGGTCTCGACCCATCTGTCGGAATTCGTGCGAGCACCAACGGGATATCTTTTCGTAGCCGTGCTCGAGGTTGGAAGAAGTTGAGGCCATTATGTCGAGTCTATGTGTCGGAATAAGATACATGGTGTGGTGGACGAGCTTTCGGGACTCACCCAGCCTTGGTCGGACCGTCCTCCCCTGACATAAGAATCCGACAATCGTCGCGGATTCTTTCCGTCTTATTCATAACTTCGAAAAAGCGTTGGCCGACCGGCTCATCCCTCGAAGTGATGATGTTGATATCTTCTTCCGTAAGCGTAAATCTGGCGAGGAATGCGGTGACAATAGATTTCTTGTTCTCCACCTCCCGTCTGTCGGTGGCCATGAGTTTGAATATTTCAGAATTCTATGCTGGACGAACCTTTCTTCTCTCAAGCTGCCTGCTCGTTCTAACAAGGTTTTGCTCGCATCGGTGGTCATTTGTAGCTGACGCTCGGCCTCGTCGCAATTTTGTTGCATGGCTTTGACATGCTTCTGTAGGTCATCCAATTTCTGCGAAATCGTCAGCAAAGATAGTAAGCATTGAACGCGACAAAACACACACACTTGATCCACCTCTCCAAACGCCTTTAGAAACTGCTCGCTCCCATGCGCGAGCTTGCTCTCCACGTCCCTTCGTAGATTTCTACGCGCACGGGCCGCGGATTCACCTGGAACGGTCTCTGCTGGAACCGTTGCTACAGAAGCATCATTGGATTTGTCCTGTGCCGCGTCGTCGTCCTCCCCGTCTTGAGGAACGTGTGTTTTCGGTTTGTCGTTCGATCTGAGGGAGGCCGGGGTGACGTATAGCTCTGACAGTGTTTGCAAGGCTTCCTTTGTGGCATCATCGTCGAAATTGCTGCCGAGGACCTTGTAGAGTCGCACAGAGATGGGATTTCGTGATTGGGATGGAGGCTTGCGGTCTGCAGAGATAGAAGTAGAGCTGGTACTTGGTGATAGCGAGGCCATGGCCGACGTTGGAGGCCAACCACGCTGTCCGTGATTCGGACCGGCACACCGGTGTTGGGTGGGTTAGGGTTTATAACGGTCTGCTCCACCCCACCACCGTGAAGCTTTGCCGCCATGGCACTCAGCTTCCACGGCGAGGTGCCAACCTTCGCTATGGAGGATGAGTTCGGAATCACCTATGTCGTCGAGAACGCCCAACAATTCTGGTCAGGTAGGTCTTCTCGTACTTCGTGGTCTCCCTGCACAGTTCAACTGAGTTTCTGCATCCTTTAGAACTCGAAGACATGCTGAGCTTCGGGAAGGTCAACATTCCAACGCTTTCGCTTCTGGACTCTACCCTCCGCAGGTTCCTCGCGCTCTGCGCGTCTTACCATGGCACGTTCTCGGCACATGTACTCAGGTCCCGCGGAAGCTTATTCTGCTCATTCAGAGCAATATTTGCAGAGTCCATTGCAATTGGAGCACGCGTGCGAGCTCATCCTTGACTCGGAGCTCTTTCAATTCCATTCGGAGCGCATGTGCGAGATCCTGGTCGATGACCTGCAGTCGGTGTGTTTTAGTGTCCCTATCTATATCCGCACAAGTTGCTGTAACTCTCGCCAGCGGACAGATCCTCACACGCAGTTTATGTATTATCACGTCCTTCTCTGCTATGGACGCCGTCGTTCCGACTTCCTCCGCTCGCAGAAACGGTGGCAGCCGCTCTTGCCGCTCCTCATGGACCACATTCTCGTTGAGATCGACCCGGATGTGGAAGACACGTACTTTGGCGTCGCTGGCGGGTCTGGCGGCAGTATGGCGAATGTCCCCGTGCCTATCGAGGCAAAACTGAGGAGTTTGGGAGTCAGGATACTGTACGAGGTCTGCAGGGTGCAGAAACTTTCTGTGCATGATTTACGTCCGTGGGGAACCTCCTTCCGGTCTGTTCGCTTTTCTGCTGACTGAACTCTGCGGCGTGCAGGAATATTTGACGATTCCTTTATCGATTATCTTTTCGATCTCGTGGAGCAAACCAGGCACATGCATGACGAGACGTTCAACTACGGCGTGATCAAACTCATCGTAAGGAAATTCTTGTAGGTCATCCGTGCCCGGAGACTCACCTCGCCGTCTTGCCAGGTCGCTCTTAACGAGCAATTCATGGTGGCGTCGTTGGGCAATGAGATAGAACAAGTGACGAACGACTCCGAATCTAAGAACCGAGTTCTTCGGGTGCTCATGCGCCGCCTTGGCTCCAGCAAGACATTTGGTGAAAATATGATTTTCATGCTCAACCGCGCAGGTACGCGATCGAATTTCAGGCCGTCATATACCTTCCTCATCGTCTCCGCCTTAGGGAGAACCCCGGATGACTTGTGTATGCAGCTCTTGATACTAAAGATCCTCTATGTCCTCTTCACGACGAAGGGCACGTCCGAGTACTTCTACACCAATGATCTTTGTGTTTTGGTCGATGTCTTCCTTCGCGAACTCGTCGATCTGGATGAAGAAAGCGAGTCGGTATGTGTAACCCGCTCACCTCAGCCGTCCCAATCTGACTCACATGCAGTTGCGCCACACGTACCTTCGCGTACTACATCCTCTGCTAACGAAGACCCAGTTACGCGAGGTGCCTTATAAACGGCCGCAAATCGTCTATGCACTCGAATCTCTCATTGCAAACGGTCATGTTAGAGAGGTGCACGCTACTACCAAGCGGCTGGTCGAACGATGCCTGAGCGGCGACTGGTGTCTAAATCTCATCAAGCCCAAGCATGACGCTCCCGAACGCGCTGCTAGTCCGGGGAGTGATGGATCCCCAGCTCTCAGCCCTACCCCAGCCGGGCTTAGTTTGGTGTCCGCCTCCACTCAGCTTCAACGAGCTAACTCGAAGACGCTCAAGGCCAGCAAGAGCGTAGAAAATCTCAGAGCCCACCCCGATGTCCCAAGGCCATCCCGTTCACCGCTGGATAACCTTCGACGTCCGAGCAACGCGAGCACCGTCAGCCTCGCCGGTGTGGCCAACTCCATCGCCCCTAATCCCCATCTCGCTTCACTTCCCAAGCGGAGAGGCACTTCTAGTTCCATCGAAACGGAGGGTCATCATTTCAGCCGGCATCCGTCGTCGCCGCTTGTGGACGCCGGATCCCACCAGCAGCTCATAGCACCACCGAAATCAATGCATACTTCGCCAACTTCAGGTGTTCAGCAACAGCAACAGCTACAGCAACCCCGACGCTCCGCGCCACCACCTCCGCCCAAGCGGCGGAAGCCACCAGCGGTTCCTGTGGAGCGGACCAATGGCGGTGCGACTATCACTACTATCAAGTCCTCGGCGAGCATTCCTCTGGTTAGGGTCGCGAAAACACCCCAGCACGCCCGGCCTGTCTAGCCGATCCCGCATATGCTTTCCTGCTATTTCGACGCATCGTACATATATTCTTCCACATTTACTGCATTCACTCATCCTCGCACGTCGCATCTCGCTGTTCACCCACACGTCAGTTACTCACGCATCATTTCGTATTCAATACATAAGCTTTAAGTAGATTGTCGATGCTTTTTTGTTACAAAACCCGCCCTTTGCATAATCATGAATCATACCCGTCAGTTTCTCCTTGCTGCTACTCCTCCCATTCATCCGAGAGTCGGAGAAAAGGTCAACTATGGTGCAGTCCACTTAGTCACCACCACTTTGTGACAAGGAATTTTACGGCGGCTACTTTGGGCAAAATCCTTATTCCTCTTGTAGAAATGCTCAGACTGACAACTAGAACAAATGTACTAGACAAATTTTCTGTAGTGTCAAAACTGAGGAAGCAGTAGCACGGATTCTGTCCTGCATCTTTCTGCCCAGCAGGTATGGCCAGACACCCAAAATCTCGACGAATTTTTATTCTCAAATTGAGATACTTCCAGGTACTCAGCTAAGTAGATATGTCTTCATTTTATCGCAGCCAAACGGCTGAAAAAGCATGGCTGTCGAGAGAAACATGGAGGAGCCGCGCTTTACCGTGGGTAAATAACAACACACATGCTGGTTGGTATGAAGACCCACCTCCAGTTAAGACCACCATTGTCTTGCAAGACGCGATTGTTGCCCAGGTGAAGCACAAAGACGTTCCATATACCCATCTATCATGTCTGCTTCCACGTTACAGCGATCAATCGTGGAGGGGAAGGCGGTACACCTTGTAGCGATTCATCACATGCCGTCCAGGCTAATTTCTCCTGGCAGATACGCAACAAGGCTGCAAAGGAGGAATCCACCCTCTTCAACACAGCCCCTTCTCGCATTGAGAGGAACCACCTACATTTCTACGGGTTCGCCCTCAACGAGGCTTGGGTCATGCAATACGCGCGAGCGAACCTTACTGGAGTCGGCGATCAGAATTACTGGTGCATTCTCACCTGGGTCATGGATCATCTCCGGATTGTAACCAATCACGACGACATCAATGTCCAACCCGCCAAGATCGACGACGAGACGCCAGCTAATGCCACCGTGTACGAGCCTGAGCCTGGGGTTAAGCACATCGCGATACTATGCATCTGCGAATTTCATAAGGAGGCATGGCCGAGGCGACCGACGCTGGCACAGGTCAAGGAGCTGACAGAGATCATGGGGACAGAGCCTCGGTGGTGGACGGACTTTAACCCCTTCGAATATTACGAATAGGTATATGATGTATCGTATTTTGAACTTGGATCATACTATTCTGTTTCCAGTTCCCTCGGTCCATATGGTTCCTGTAACAAATGTGGACGAATTTTGTCTCCAAGATTGAGATACTTTCAGGTACTAAGCTGAGTAGATATGTCTTCATTTTACCGCAGCCAAACGGCTGAAAAAGCATGCTGGTGAAAATATTGCTGTCGAGAGGAACATGGAGGAGTGGCGCTTTACCGTGGATAAACAACAACACACATGCTGGTATGAAGACCCACCCCCAGGTAAAACCACCATTATTGTCTTGCAAGACGCGACTGTTGCCCAGGTGAAGCACAAAGACGTTTCGTAGACCCATCTATCATGTCTGCCTCCACCTTACAGCGATCAATCGTGGAGGGTAAAGCGGTACACCTTGTAAAGATGCATCATATGCCGTCCAGGCTAATTTCTCCTGGGCAGATACGCAACAAGGCTGCAAAGGAGAAATCCCCCCTCTTCAACACAGCCCCTTCTCGCATTGAGAGGAACCACCTACAGTTCTACGGCTTCGCCCTGAACGAGGCTTGGATCATGGAATACGCGCGAGCGAACCTTACTGGAGTCAGCGACCAGAATTACTGGTGCATTCTCACCTGGGTCATGGATCATCTTGAGAGGGTAACCAATCACCACGACATCAATGTCCAGCCCGCCAAGATCGATGACGAGACACCGGCTAATGCCACCGTGTACGAGGGTCCGACTGGGGTTAAGCACATCACGATACTATGCATCTGCGAATTTCATACGGAGGCATGGCCGAGGCGACCGACGGTGGCACAGGTCAAGGAGCTGACGGAGATCATGGGGACAGAGCCTAGGTGGTGGACGGACCCGGAACCTCTCGAATATTATTACGAATAGGTACGTGATGCATTGTATTCCGGACTTGCATCATGTTTCAAAGTCTGTTTCCAGTTCTCTCGGTCCGTATGGTTCCTGTAACAAATGTTGCGAGTCGGTATGTGGCCATATTGCATTTCTCACTCAAATCGCTTTTCTGAACTCCCTCGCCAGTTTTTTTTATTGACGAACTTCCAACACATCACGCGCCGCATCTTGACTCACTCGTTCCTGTGTTCTTCCGTTTCCCTGCACATTTTCAGCCACCTGTACTACTAGGATACAATATATGTCGCACCCAACCTTCTTTTGAATACCCTCAATGGCATGGAGTGGTCCCGCTTGACCTTCTGCTCTCTTTTCCGCTCCAGTAATCATGGCGGTTGTTATCATTTGCCGCACCGTTCACATTGCAGGTCTGGCTGACCGACCAACGGCCACTCCCTCCCTCTGAGGAGTCATTAAGCATTCCACCCATTGGTATACTGTACACGTAACCCGCCAAGAAAGGTCTGCATTATCGCCGGCCCAAAGGCCATCGTCACCGAAACCTCTCCTCAAACCTCGCAAACATAATCCCCGAAAGACACCCCACCTCTCTGACCGCCAGGATATTCTGCAGAAGAAAAAAAAACGACACACGCACACATCAGCACCCAAAAGCACCACGACGGCACGACGCGAAGACTCACATCCACAAGCTCATTCGGCAGCGCATTCATTGCCAGCCGGCT
Organism: Lyophyllum shimeji; assembly: GCA_026008595.1. Taxonomy (NCBI): domain Eukaryota; kingdom Fungi; phylum Basidiomycota; class Agaricomycetes; order Agaricales; family Lyophyllaceae; genus Lyophyllum; species Lyophyllum shimeji. The sequence goes on from BRPK01000020.1 coordinate 225,966, forward strand.
CCACCTCGCCAGTCCCGGAAGGAGCCCCGCAAGTCGTATCCGCACCGGCTCGCCCGCAGGCGGCAGGGCGGGGCTGGACTCCACGAACACGCTCTTCTCCAGCCCTGCGAACAGGACGTCCGTGGCCTGGTCCAGACACACCTCGAGCACGCGTGTAAAGTCCGGCGACGCGATGATCTCGCGCGTCTCGTCGAGGAGCGCGGTGAATGCAGGGTCTTGCGTGTGCGGGAGGTGCACGGGGAGGGTGGGGAGGTGCGGGTGGGATTGGGATAGCTGCGACGAGGCGGACGCGGCGGAGATGTCGTCGAATTCGAGGAGGTCGTACGGCGCTGGAGGCACTTGAGAGGAAAAGCCGCCTTGCGTAAGGACGTGTTGAACGGTTTCGGGTGTTGGAGGCAAGAGTGACGACAAGAAACTGGTAGGATGATTGGTTATGAACGAGGCATCACGAATACACCGATGCGGCACATACTTTATTCGTCGTTCCTTGCCTTCAAACGTGACTTCATGCTCCACTCTCCGGCGCACGTCGCTCACAAGCCTATGCAGATCAATGGCCGCGAGTTTACTCTTCAACGACACCCTGTAGAAAAGGCCATCAGTAACATATCCAACGAATAAGCGCATAACTCACCCCTCAAACGCCTCCTCCACCCCACGCCTGACCCTCTCTCCCACATCCTTCCATCCCACATGCAAGATCCACCAACTCAGGGTCAAAAACCTGCTCTCCACCTCTTCACTAATATACTCCGCCTCTGCCGGCTGGTCCTCGTCGTCGTCCAACACGGCACTCATATCCCCCGCCAGCAGCTCTTCCAAGCCCTTGCCCGATTTCATGAGGATATTGCTCAGAGACAGCTCGTCCTCAAGTCGATCCTGCATCCGTTCTTCCCGCTCGAGCTGCAGCACGGAGTGGATGTATTTTGAGCGCGCGAGGAGGGTCAGCTGGATGGTAGTGAGCAACGACAGCAGCGTGGTCGAATACAGCGTCGTTAGTGTCCGGGTGAACGCTGCCGACGCGTAGATTAATTAGTACAAGAATACCTACCCTCAGAAAAGCGCGACTCACTGAGTATCTTCACCTCGTTCCAAAGCTCAGCCGTCGTCCTCGTGCTACTCGAGTCCGAGACCATCGACGAGCTCATGACACTATCCACCTACACCAACAACGTACCATGAGTACCCCAGCCAGCCACGCAAGACAAAACGGGAGCCCCATACCGAACTTTCTCCATTGCGCGTGCTCTCCGGCGCGCCAACTACCTGGCGCCCCGCTCCCTCAACCTGGTGCACCCTCGGCGTCCCCGACTCTTCCACCCAGCTCTGCAGTCCCTCCGTCGATATATCCCCTCCCTCCTCCTGCTGCTTGCCCTTCCCCTTCCCCTTCTCATGCCCCAGCCCCGAGGCAACCGACACGACCGCACTCTCCGCATCCGACACGACATCCACGCTCGACCCCACACTCGACGGCGGCCTCTCCCTCCCCTCCTCCTTTCCCCTCTCCCGCTCCCTCTCCCTCTGCAGCAGCAGCTCGCGCCTCGCCCTCGACCGGCCCTGCAACTCCGCCGTCAGCCCCTCCACATCCATCTCCCTTAACACCTGCTCCGCGAGCGTCTGCACGAGCGCCATCACCGTATACGCCACATTCTCCTGCGTCTGGTCGAACCGGCGCCGCAAACTGCATATCGCATCCCCACGTCAACGACGCACATACCGGCCGCACAGGGCTGGCCCAAAAAAAAAGAGCAACGTACTTTTCACGCGCAACCCGCTCGCGCTCCAGCCGGTCCTTGATCTCCTCCAGCCGGTCCCTCACAAACCCGCGGACGACATACACACCGCCCGCCACGGCCGCGGCGGTCGCGAGTCCCTTGCGGCGCTCCGACACGAACTTTTTCACGCTGCTCAACATGGACCACGACGACGAGGAGCGGGGTCGGGGAGGGCTGCAGGATGGTGGCAGGTACTTGAAGTATTTAAACAACCTTGCGCTTTTCCTTCCGGCAACTCCAAATTCCAAAGCACATGAATTTCACGGTTACGTAAGCGCTGGCGCGGCGGGATCCCTTGTAAGTATTACGCAATGAATCTACACTACAAGTCGCGATATTATCCCGCTACAGATACAAGCTGGGAAGGGTCATATACGGTAAGCAAGCAAGAAAAAAGACAAAAACGTACGGCACGGACACTCGGAGTGGCGGCAAAGGAAAGGTGAAGAAGAAGCAACCAGGCACACAGACACAGGGGGAGATAAAGAAAAACTAAGCCCGTAGATGAGAAAGCGAATCAGGAGCCACCAGGGCGGAGGTATGGCGAGGGTGTATTATCAGGACGCGTGATCTCATTGTAGATCAGTACTGCAAGGGAGTCAGCCATTAGATCGAGGACCGGGAGGCAGAAGCGCACCTTTTAGCTCTTCCTTGCCTAACGGATCGCCATTGTCAAAGTCGAAGAACGAAGGGTCCAGCGGTGACGCGACGGGCTCATCGAGCGGGTCGTGGTAGGGCTGTAGGAGGGTGTTAGGGCAGCGACGTAGCTGGAGAAACATGCGGACGCACCTGAAGATACGGATGCTTCAGCGCCTCACCGACTTCAATGCGCCGCTTCGGACTGAACGTCAAGCATTTCTCCATCAGGTCGATCGCCAACGGGTTCGCCTTCGGGAACAGCTGCTGAAAGTTCTTCTTCTTCCTAAACGGCAGCGCGCGGATATACTCCTTCGACCGATGCGAGGTAATGGCATAAAAGTCGTCAATGGACGGGGTACCGAGGATATCGAGGATTATCGACAGCTGGTGGTGATCTAGAAGAGATGGTTTCAATGCCTAGTCCGACCTCGAAGGTTCGACTTACAGTCGCGTCCGGGGAACAAAGGTTTCCCACTGAGCATCTCTGCCAGCACGCACCCGACGCTCCACATATCGATCGCGCGCGTATATTCCTTGAACGTGAGCATCACCTCCGGTGCGCGATACCACCTGCAGGCAGTATACACATCAGGCCCAACCGAACATGCTTGGTCGAAGGGGAGGGGGGGGGCGTACCTGGTGGCCACATACTCCGTCATGAACGTGCTGCTATCATTCGCGACGTTCGGGGGCGGGCGCGCCGACCGCGCGAGCCCAAAATCGCAGATCTACCAGTGCGAACGAATTCAGCCGCAACTCTCCGTCGATCATTCACCGATCGATGATCACCTTGAGGTCGCAGTTGGCGTTGAGAAGCAGGTTGGATGGCTTGAGATCTCTGTGCAGCACATCCGCCGAATGGAGAGCTTTCAAAGCCCTCAGAGTCTGTTCACGTCGTACAGTGAGCTGCGACAAGACAAAGAGCAGCAACACGGACCTGGTATATAAAGTACTGGCAATGATCATCGCTCAGCTCCTGCGTCCTAATCACGCGATGCAGATCGGTCTCCATGAGCTCCTGCACGAGGTAGACCTCCGAGAACTCGTGTATACTTGGGGGCTTGAGGATGTCGAGGATGGAGATGATGTTTTCGTGATGGAAGTGGCGGAGGAGCTTGATCTCGCGGAGGGTGCGGAGGCAGAACATGGAGTGGTCAAAGGGTGTAATGCGCTTGATGGCGACCTTGCGCTGGGTGGGGGTATGGATGGCCGAGCTGCAGGGTAACAGGAACAATAAGGAGGCAGACGATGGGGTACACGACGTAGAGCACTTACACGACGACACCGTAGGCGCCCTCGCCGATGACATCGAGGGGCTGGTAGCTGGATCCGACGACGAAGCTGGTCATTCGCTCGTCCATGGCTGCGCAGAGAACGAGGAGTAGAGAGGAAACGAATAGACAAGACAATAACGGCATTTGCCGACGCTCATTCGGGATCTAAACCACCCTCGACCATCCCTGGCTGCCTCCGGATGTTATCACAGTTGCATTTCGACTTTCCCTCCTCGTACACCCGTCATAAATAACTACTCTACGAGTCCTAATCCCGTATTGTATGTATCGATAGACAATCGTGGTGCGGACGTGTCGAGACAATTAAGAAAACTTTTGAGTGAGACAGAAAACGTGAAGCAGAATTGAGGAGAGAAGGGCGTCAGATACGACTAAGTTCGTACTCATTATATGAAGCTTTTGGCTGGCAGTGGCTAACGTGCGTCGCGGTAGCCCGTAGTCCGTCGCCTGTAGTCTGATTACCAAGAGAGAAAGAAAGAAGCATCAAGGAAAGACACGAAAATAAACCTCGCACGCAGCACGCACGCCGAGGGAAGCATTTTGATCCAAGTTACGCACGCCCAATCGGGCACAGCGCCGCCGCCCGCTCTCCTCATCCATCCATGCTGAACAGATCATCATCATCATCCCGGCTCACCACAGGCCCGCTCAGCGGGCTCAGCGGCTGCGCATACCGTCCCCCACTCACATTCCTCGTCAACCCAGGCGGTCCCGCGTTCCCCGCCCCTGCCGCTGTCGTCGTCGTCGGCGGCGCAGTCGTAGTAGCCGTTGTCCCCGTCCCCGTCCCCGTCCTCGACACCGCAGCCGCCGAATACGAGAGCCTCGAGAACATCGCATCCAACCCTCCCGCCCCACTCGCAGGCGGCGACGCAGCCGCACCACCAGTCGCAGTCGTCTTCCACCCTCCATACGGACCACTGCTCGGTATACCCGCGTTCGCCGCCGCCGAATCCGTCGTGGGTGGTGTCCCGCCACCAAAGATGCTGGCGCTGCCAGGGGAAGCAAGGCTAGGCGGCGGCGGGAGCGCGTGGATGCGGGAATACCCCGCCGCCAGGCCCTGCGGGAGACTCTGCCCGGGCGCATGCGCCTGCAGTGCGCGTGCGCTCGGCGAGAGGAGGTGTGTCCCCTCGTCCGGGTTGGCCTTGTTTGCCGCGGCACCCGAGGGAATGGGGCGTGCTGTATGCGGCTGCGGGTGGAGGTGCTGGTGCTGGTGCTGATGCTGGGTGAGGTCAAACGGCGAGGGAGTGGTCCGGTACGTGTGCTGGGTGTTCGTCTGCGTGTTGGTGTGTGTGTGGAGCTGGTTGCCGCTCGGCGAGCCGGAGTGCGCAGACCCCGCTCCCGCCCCCGCGCCGAGGAGGTAGTTGCTGGCGAGGTTCAGGGGTCCGCTTGTGCCCCTCACGCCGCGTGCGAGCCCTCCAAGCCCGAGCTGCTGCGCCTGGGCTTGCTTCGCCTTCGAGGTGAGGTAGTGCGAGTGCAGACCCGGGAGGAACGCAGCGCTAGCATTGCTAGGGCTGAGACCCATCATCCCGCTACTCGCGCTGCCCATGCTCATGCTCAGCATGTCTTCACCGCCGGCACCACCATGGCCCAGCGAGGCGCCGTCGAAACGAGGCATAAACGACGACGACGGCGTCCCTCGATGCGTGGGCGGAGACGACGGCAGCGGATTCGCGTTGTTGTTTTCGGCCCAAATCGACTTGATATCACCGAGCAGCGACGGCGCGGGCACCGAGCGGGAATACCGATGACCCAAACCCATCCCGGCCCCAGCACCCGCACCCGCTCTCATCTCTCCCGCAGCGAGCCCAGCACCAGCCCCAGGGGCACCCAACGCCGTCGCCGGGCCCTGCCCCGAATTACTCCTCGACATCCTCCTGCTCCTCTCCTCCGGCGTCAACAAATCCGTCAACGAGCTCGGCAAAAAGTCCTCCAGATCCTCATCCTCCACCGCCACATCCGCCGGCGGTGCCCTTCTCCCGAGCCCCATCCCAAGCGCAGCCCTCTTACTCTTATTATTCGCTCCACCATACTCCTCATACTCGAACCCAGGATCAAACTCTCCGCCCTTGGCGCCATTCATCCGCTGGTGCACCGACGAGGGGACCATCCCTCCAAACCCGCCCGTGCCAGTCCCGATGCTCCCGCTCTCCCCGGTGCCGCCCCACGCCTTCCGCCCCCCGCCGATCATCGCCAGCCCGCTCCCCAGGCTCGCCGCCATCCCGCCCGCGCCAGCGCCATTATACGACGCTGCGCCCGAGAGGAACACCGACTGCGCACCCGGCGCCGAGAACGGCGAGCTCGAGAGGAAGTTGTTGCTGTTGCTGTTGTTGTTGTTGTTGTTGTGCGCGTGGTCCGAGGGGCCGACGACGCTGATGCCGTTCAGCTTCTGCGGAGACGTGCCCGGCGAAAAGGTGGTGCCGTTCGGTCGGGAGACACTGCTCGGCGGCGAGCCGATGGGGCCAAAGTCCTGGGACGGTTTTGCGGGGGCGGCTGCGGGGCGCGGGGCGGAGGCGGGCAGGGGTTCAGGGGATTTTGGTTTCGAGGCCCCCTGCTCGGCTTCTGCGCTCGTAGTAGTAGACGTATCCACGGAGGCAGTCGTAGTCGTAGTCGTGGTCGTGGTAATCGCAGTGCCGTCCTGGGACGCCTGCTTTCCTTGCGCGGGCGCGGTGGCCAGCTCGCCTTCTAGGTCATCAAGAACGCCGAACGAAGCGAGCGGCGGTGCCGGTGCAGACGGCGAAAGTGTCGCCTTGAGCGGCATGGACATCGGCGGGCGTCCAGTCGGGGTCGAGGATGCGATGCGGGTCGGAGCAGTCGAGCCCCCTGCGAGGAGGGGATTTCGGTTCCCAGCGGCCCCTGAGCTGGGCGCATGGCCATCGCGTTTTACGTTGCCTCCCCTCGCACCTTTGCCCTCCTTGCCCCCTCCTCGTTCCCCGCGCTCGCCCGCCGCAGCAGCCTGTGCAGCGACCTGTGCCGCCTTCTTGTTCTTCCGATCCATGGCCATGCTCTGGCCGGGCAGGATATGCGCCAGAGCGCACTTGTGGCCGAATTTGCAGTTGCCCTTGACGAACCACGCGCAGGTCTCCTTCTGCCCGCCTGGCTCGGGCAGCACATGCGAGAACGGGCAGGACGATCCGGCAGTACATCCTCCCACTTTGAAAAATTTACAGGGGACGTGTGAGAGGTCCTTTGACGCTGCAAGAAAAAAAAACGACACATATCATGAGCCGATAAGAATATAGAAAAGACCAGGACCAAAAGACGCAGACATTTAGAATTGGAGGTGGTGGAGGATTTCTGCCTCGAGCCGCCGCCGCGATCGGCCCCTCGCTCGCTTCGGTCTATGTCCCTGTCCCGATCCCTGTCGTCGGGATGGGAAGAGGATTCTGTAGCTGGCATTCGAGATATTTAACGGAGATTCTACAGAGATATTAGGAGGAGAGAGGATGTCGAGGAGGAGCAGGGGTCGAGCAGACGTAACTCGCAGCAGCAAGCAGGCCAAGAAAAGATTGCCCTGCAAAACTGCCAACACGTGCCATTAGGTAAGCGCCCATCCCCTTGTCCACCAGTCTTCGGCTTGTTCTGCGAGCGTCTAGTCTTCCTGAGCCTCTCCCGTTGGTTCAGCGCGGCCTCTACAGTACGCACACACGGGACGCCCAAAATTGGCCTCTTACGCGTTTTGGACGCGCCGATCGAGATGCACGCGAGCATGAGTGAGATACCTCATTAGTCTAGATTCTTCGGACATGCGACGCTGACTGGATTGCTCTTCACAGGCATGCCAAAGAAACAGAACTTCTAGATGTTCCCTGGAAATGCATTTGAATGGCCATGGGTCATCTCTGAACCACCGGTCAACCCTCGACATCAACACCTGCCGTCTCGAGGCGTCTTCGAATTCTCCGCTCAACGTTCCATCTCGACTCCGCCGCCATTCCGCAAACTTTCTTACTGTTGGCTTATGAAGACCAGAAGGGTTCAATCCGTTCTCACTGGCACTGGCTACCGGATCCTTATCAGATAAGACCGACAACGCCTTGGCCGCGACCCTTCCCCAGTGAGAAGATCCTTCCAAATCGTACTTACAAGCTATTTTTATACGTGTGTTATCTGATTAGATGATCTCGGCTTCCATATTCCCTAACCACCTTCCATCAGCGACGGAAGCGAGGAAAATCTCCTGCTGGCCCACCTCCCTGAAGTTTCGAAACCTCGAAATACGTCTAAGCATAGACATACCCTGGTCTCCCGGGGACTCCTCATGAAAGTCACCATGCTTGTGTCGACTTCAAGAAGGATCCCCCCTTCCTCCAGGCAACGCAATGCTACCTCAATCCCTGGAAGATACATCCTTTCGAACGCATCCACTGTCTCAGCACTCTCACCCCCTGACCCAGACAAGCCAATCCGCATCGTGCGCTTCTTTCTACGCCCGGTGAAGCCCTCTACTTCATCGTGAGCTTCCCCGGTCTCGTCATCCTCCGTCGGTTCCTCACTCTGCTCTACATTTTCGTCCGCAGAAACAAACACCTGCACCCAGACTCCTCACTCGCCTGAGGCACGATGTACCTGACACGCCTCCCCGACCGTCGCTTTTCGCCTCACACTGCCCATCGAGAAACGTTACACCCTCGACGTAGCGGAGCTCTTCCTTGCCGCTGCCTATGCCGCGGCCCTGTTCCGGTCGGGGCTTGTCAACAGCACATAGACCCCTGCTTCTCCTTCCTCCGTTGATCATAGATTATTCCTACACGGCAGCAACGACGACGACCGGTGTCAGGTTCAAGGCGCAGTATTTTACCAATAGGGCTGGGTTTATTGCTGCCACGCAGCTACCAATCATAACCAGCGCTCGGGATGCGGACATCTATTCGCGTAAGGCTTATCTGATGCATCGAAATTCGACTTGCTAAGCCCAGACACCTTGAAGGGTGCTTACTGGAGCCAGCTTTGACAAGGTACGGCGACGTCCTACGAGCCGCTGTACCAAAGCTAAACTGCCACTAGCTGGAGTTTCTCCACCGCATGCCGGCGCGCATCCTCTGCGTTCTCGTTTGGCTTCACGCAGCGGGTAGGGTGAGTAATCGCTTGTCCCGCGCATTAGGTCTGCTCATGCTCAAAGCAGCTGCATCTCGGGTGAGCGTCCCGGGGCGTGAAAACCTCGCCGCCTCGCAATCAGTTTGAGCGGGGCCAATGATGGAGCGTTTTCCACCTGCCGGGCTCAGTGTGGTTCCCTCGCAGCATCTGCGTCGACCATCGTATGCATCACGACTGTACGCCCGATTCGCCGGCGAAGCTACGAGGTTTTTCTCATGCAGGCGGTCGAAGACAGGCAAACCGGTCTGTTGCACTCGAGCCGCCTTCGTCTGGGCGACCAGGGACGTCGGTGAGTATACGCTCCCTGCTATCCGCCTCCACATCAAAAGCCTGATCGTCTACATCGCAGGACAGAATGACTGGATATCGGAATCGCTCCGCCGAGCTATACCGGGCGGGTGCCCCTCCTTCCGTGGGTCTCGAGATCCGCGCCTTCGTCACTGCGGCGACCCGCAGACGCCCAGCCCCGGGATGACGACGTCTCCCCCGCTGCCAACAGTACACTGGCCCTCGAGGACGCCGAAAAGAATGTCGGAGCCAGCAGCGACGGGCAGACGTCCCCGTCCATGCGGCTGCTTCTCGACTGCGCCTCGTGAAGGTCGAGCGGGGACGAGCTGACTTTGACAAGCTCTTGGACGAAAGTTCGTCCGCGCGGCTGGACCATATGCGTCAACCTCGTTTCCTCGACAAGCGATGCAGAAGTCTGACGGGTCATCGATATAGTTTGCGGGACGCACGCTCTAGGTGATGCGGTCAGGTGCGTATTACGTCGCACCCGCGTCCTTGACATCCTGAGATGCGGACCGGGTGTCGCGTTGCATGTCGTGGCTTTTGGAGGCGTGCTGAGCATGTACGGAAATGTCAGCCAGCCCACTACCTACTACTGATGCCGAAGTCAACGAGACTAAAGAAAGGCTTCACGAAGTTCATGCACGAGTTCTTCGCGGTGCCTCGCACCGCTTGCCGGGTCTCTCTCACTTCATTTCCTGATGTTTTCGCGTCCTCCCTTGTCGTTATGACCTTTTGCATATCACCATCGTCCGGAATCGATCCCATGGCGAATAAGGTTCAATGCCAAGAGAAAATACAGCACATTATTCACGTCGGTGTTGATTAGTCCTACTTCCCCCGGTATCTCAAGATCTCATGTCCGGGTACATGCGGCCCCGAGATGTTCCACGATTTCTGGACAGCCAAGACCGTATAACCACACCAAAACCGTAGACGTGGGTGAATATTGTGATGTGCCAGCTCATGTTGGGGGTATTACAGGCTTGCATTCCCATCGAAGGGCTTGGATATTTGACTCATAACGCGTCAGAGCAGGTGCAGCGATTACTCTCTCGGCCGGACGAGCAAGCCAAGGCACTTGCTCAAAGGCCCAGACTCAAAGCAGATCAGGGGGTGCCCCTAAAATATCTCAGGGATGCGATAAGATGGAAGCTGTCTAATCTGATAAACGGCGTTATCAGATAAGCTCCACCCACCACGGCCTAACAGAGGTAATGCCAACACTTCCACCCAGCTTTGCAAGTGGCATTCCCAGTCTAGCCTGCCATCTTCCCTTATTTTCCCGTGTCAGAATGATCCACGCCGTCCGGTTGCTTACGGTCATGCCACGATGCGGCGGTATTCTCACACTATATAATGTACCCTCCAACCGAATTCTAAGGTTGAGACGTTGACACCCCAAACATGGCTTCTCGAGTTCCCAATGACCCTCCAGTCTTTACGCCAGACCACGTCGCTGCTGCCGCGAAAGCCTCACAGACTCCAGATCCCGACAGGGCAATCCGTATTGCGCAGGCCAGAAACTACCCCAATCGCGCATGGTTCTGTGTCGCCGCATTCATTGCAATCGTCTCAGCATGCCATTTCCTGACTCTCCTTCACCGGATGGCGCGCCGCAAAAGGCCTCATCCCGGTTCTTCCCGCGGTGCAGTCTCGCTCTACAGGCTGCCAAAGGCCACGGTGAACGCGTTCCGGGCTGTCGCTTTCCGTTACACAATTCCCGTCGGAAATTCGTACACTCTCAACGTCGCCGAAGTTTTCTTGACCGCGGCGTATACTACCCTCGTATTCGTATGGTCATTGGTGAACAGTACGTGACGTGACTCTTCTCTGTTCGACAGCAGGATTGACTGGCTTGCTACGGTAGCCACTTCGAAGAAAGGTGTTAAATATGATCCAAAGTATTGGGCTAACATCGCAGGGAATCTTGCTGCTCTTCAGCTTCCCCTGATGACAGCACTCGGCACAAAAAACAACATCCTCTCCTGTAAGTAATCCCTATCCCTCGTTCGCAAGCAGCTAATCAAAATCATCGAAGTTCTTACGGGCGTAAGCTTTGATAAGGTAAGCCTCCGATGTTCTTGCAGATTGATAGCCAGCGTAATCTTAGCTTCAGTTGAATTACCTCCATCGCATGAGCGCCCGCGTTCTCTGCGTCTTGCTGTGGGTTCACGCTGCTGGAAGAGTAAGTCTCTCAAGGCGGATAGACCACTCGCCACTGACTGCTGGTGCATTTTCATAGATAAAAATTGGGTCCGTCATTTGCAATGTCTCCGGAGGCGTTTCTTTCTCCTTAACTCAATACCCCAGAATGGTGGGAAGCACCTCTTGGACTCATCCGTGGATCCAAAGCGGCCTCCTCGCGTCGACCGCTTTCACAATTCTATGCCTGGTCTCCATCCGGCCATTGCGAGAACGCGGTTACGAGATCTTTCTTGCGGTTCACTTCCTCATGGCCTTGTACGTCCATCTTCGCCAACTTCGGCACGTCGAGTTCTAACAAGACTGTCTTCATCTCCAGTATAACCATTCTTGCAGGATATTTTCATGCCCGCGAGAATCAGTAAGCGCTCCAAATTCAAAACAATCCCGCCAGACGAACTGACAATTTCTGTTCAGTTACGGGCATTACGTCTGGCCTTCCTTCGTCATCTGGGGCCTAGACCGCGTGATCCGCATGCTGCGCATCCTCATCTACAACGCCGGGTATCTCAGAAAAAGCTCTGTGGAAGAACTCGGGCGCGTCGAAGCTCTCTCGCCACACTTTGTCCGCATCACACTGCAACGACCAGCCTATATGCACTGGCGCCCCGGACAGAGTGCGTATCTCATGGTACCCGGCGTATCTGCCTCGCCATTCGAAGCCCACCCGTTTACGATCTCCTCTATCGACGTCCCTTCTGAGGTTCACGATACCAGCGCCAAGGAAGACGCTTCGCGAAAGTCGTCGTCGTCTCGATCTGAGGATGATATTGTGGTAACGAAGCAGCTTACGTTCCTTATTCGCGTGCGATCGGGCTTCACTAAGCGGCTTTTGGCTGCTGCTGCGAAGGACCAAGCGATGAGGGTGATACTAGACGGGCCGTACAGCTCGCCACCTCTCCTCAGGGGATATGAGACCGTGGTGCTCATCGCAGGTAAGGATCAAGCTTTTACACCCCTGGAAGTCGCGATCACTAAGCCCCGGGATGTTTACAGGCGGGTCAGGGGTAGCGTTTACACTTCCGCTCCTCCTCGATTTGATCCAGTGAGCGTCTCGAATGATAGCAGCATTTGATATCTGACCAGTACTTCGAGAAGCCGGGCGAAACGAGATGATGCTATCTGTACTAGAGTGGTCTTCGTGTGGGCCATTCGAGATGCTAGTAAGCACAACTGCTGCGCTGGCTGACACCGCTCTAATCTGCACTCTAGGTCATATCGATTGGATCGCCGAGGCCCTTGTTCCAGCGATTGCGGTAGCGCCTCCAGAAATCAGCATCAGCATTCGCGTGCACGTCACAGGAGTGAAGGACGATGCCCAATCATGGGACGACGACTCGGCTGAAGGCGATGAGGAAGTCAAAGTTGGCAAGGAAAGCAGTCGCGCTAAAGGTCACCAGTACCCAGGAATATCCATGGAGCAAGGCCGCCCGGATCTGAAGCGACTTCTGGACGATGAAATCCATCAAGCGAGCGGCGACATGTCTGTCAACGGTATGACTTCCTCTTGGACTGTAGCTAAAGCGGAAACGGTGACGGGCGTAATCACAGTCTGTGGCACGCACGCGCTGGCGAATGCGGTAAAATCCGCTTTACGCCGTCCGAGGTTCTTCGACGTCCTGAGAGGGGGCCCGACCGTCACTCTTCATGTGGAGTCCTTTGGAAACACGGTATGACTGTATTGCCAGTGGATTGAGCGAAGACGGTGTCACTGACCTTTCACGATGATCTAGTGAAGCACCTGTCTTTATCTTGATAGAAATAGAAAAATATATATGACCTGTATACTGCGGGGGAACCAGAAGCAAACGAGACTTGAGCTTGAGGTTTTGAGGGATGATCATGAGATGCGATCGGATTGATCGATCAGCAATCCTGAGCAAATTGACGTTACCTTGTTCCTCAGCACCATAACATTGACTCATATGGAGTCAAAGCATCGTTGCAGATGCGCAATTCGCGGTTCTATCAGTGAGCGAGCGAGCCATTGTCCAACCTCCGACTTGAGCTGAATATCTTGTGCAGATAACGACGAGTACTTCTATGGTATCGTACGGAGTACATTGTAAACCTCAGGCGGTCGCTGAAGTTAATTTTGCCGCTGAACTGAACAGTGAGATCCATTGCGCGTCCTGGAGAAACCATTTCTTCACATCGTTATGAGCACCGCGTCGGTGGTAAAGGTGCCAACCAGGCGATCGCCATAATCAGAGCAGGAGGGATAGCCGACTTCTACGGCACAGTTGGCGAGGACGGGCTATGGGTCAAAGATGCCGTTGCGCAGCTCGGCTTGGACAGCAACGGAATAATTGTCTCCGATGTACGTCGTCCAATAATTTCATGCCAGTGCGCATTGACGAGTTCACGTTAGGTACCCACCGGCCGAGCGTTGATTCAAATTTCAGATAGTGGCGAAAACAGCATCAGTATGTCTCGACGCCTCCCGCTATACTGCGCAAGTCATTCATCAAATCCACCCATCCCGTAGTTCTTTTTCCAGGTGCCAATCACAACAGACTTCACGAGCAGAGATGGTCGAGAGATGGGACTGCTTACGATTTCCCCGAGTCCACGCACCTTCTCCTGCAGAACGAGATCCATTGGGAATCGACACTCTACGCGCTCAACAACTCCGGAAACGCGACAACAATCTACAACCCGTCTCCGATGCCTTCTCCCGACCAGATCAAATCGTTCCCCTGGAACAAGGTCGATTGGCTGATCGTCAACGAGGGCGAAGCCGAGGACCTGTATAATGCTCTCTGCGAACCCAACGGACGGCCGGCGGGTAGCGTACCAAGATCTCACCGCGAGCTGCTCTCCCTGCTTTCTGGACAGCCAGCATTCGCCACGACAAACATCATTTGCACGCTTGGCAAGGACGGCGTATTAGCTTTTATCCCAGCCTTTCATCGCCCGAAGACAGCGCATGAGGCGCCGTCGTTTATGCATTTCCCCGCTGCGACGCTCCAAGGCACGATACGAGACACTACCGGAGCAGGAGACTGCTTTACGGGTTACTTTGTCCAAGGCTTGATGGAATTCGGCCCTGGTGCCCGTGTCGGGGATGAAATACGGGAGCAGGATGTCGCAAAGATATTGAAGATTTGCATACAGGTAGGCAAAGATCGTCTTTCTGCATGTCATCACGACTGACACGGTTCACTCGGCTGGTAGGCAGCAGGCATGTGCGTCGAAAGGCCGGGGACTATCGACAGTATACCCACAATGTCAGAGGTGGAGGCAAGAATGTCTGGGTAACAGTAAACACGTTCTGTGGACGACCACGTACAAAATATCAAAGACTATTCTGGAATGCTTATACCAATGCGCACTCATCTCTCATCCCTTCGCGACACGCGCAGCTCTGAGTCGAATGCACCAGACCACATCTCTGCTTCAGTATTCCCTCCGATACTTCGAGAATCCCTCGTGCAGGGCAAACAGCCGAAACTCCGAGCTCGGAAGCTCACCCAGCACCTTTGCACTCCACGGCGTCGATATGGCCGCCTGGAACGCAATATCGGCGGTATAAGGGTCGGTCTCCCAATCGTAAAGCGTAAGGTACGGAAACGGTAGGACCTGCGTCGGGCTCGCGTTGGCCTGTCCTGCGAGCTCGAGATGGCTGACGAGCTTGTACCGCCGGGCTCTAATGAATCCCGGGACCTTCGACATCAAGTCAAGGTGCTCCTCATCGTACCATCTGTTGACCTCCTCCTCTTTCTCCGGTGCCGGCTCGATGCCGACGACCAGGACGAATTTGGCCGGCAAAGAGGCGGCGGAGAAATTGGGGCTCTTAACGGTAGTGAAGCGATCGTAGATTCTGCGATTCAGGGTAGCGAGCCGGGAGACGATCGATTTCTCCCGGCCTGACGCTTGGGCACTGAGCGCTTTATAGGGCTCACCCTGGAGGACGCCAGGGTTCATCGCGTCGTAAAGGGCCAGCCATGACGGCGCTTTCCCGTCCGTTGTTTTGTAGCGGGCGGCTGACGAGATGCCAGGGACCGTGAGCCGCAACGGAGCATGCTCGTTATCGTACCAGTCTGATATGGACACGGAATGAGTTCCTCAAGACTGTGAGGACGTATTCAAATTGTTAGCTCACTATTGAACTCATCTTCAGTCACATTTGGGCCACATTCGCCGTAGACGAAGAGGAGACCACTGTCTTCAGCTTCTGGTGCGGACATGCCGGGAATGTGTCCGTCGAAGCCTGCAGAGGTGCCGCTTTATATACCGTCGCCAATGATGTCCGACGCTGTGAGAAAACGGAATATACCATAAATAGAACCGTGTCGAACATATGACCTCAAGGATCGCCGTCATCCCGCTGCTTCACTGGTACCACTCCAGCCCGACTCCATAGCAATACAGACCACACGCCTTATGGACATATCACGCGAACACCCATAGTTCATTGACAACATCGCTCTCCACACGGACACCCTCCTCCTCTTCCTCGCCAGCCGCGCCCGCAACCGGGAACAACTCCCGCACCTTCTCAACCCCGACAGCCAGCGCCGGCTCCTTCTTAATCTTCCTATTCGCCTCCGTCTCAAACAACTAAGATCCGCACTCAGTCCACGATCGTCCCGTGAGAAGAAAAAAAAAACGGAAATACGCACCGTGCCGTACGTATGATCCAAGAAATCCTCCATCGCATACCCAGGCTTCGTGAACGCCTCCGAGAAGATCTTCACAAGCGTCGAGACGCCCGAATGGTAATGCGCGCGGTGCGACAAGAGCTCCCACAGCGAGCTGTGCTGCGCCTGGGTATGGAGCGGATTTTTCTCGTCCGGGAGGTACGGGTCTGTGGATCGTGTCAGGACTCGTCGTTCTCGAGACGCAGAGATCGAAGGTCGTACCGTTCGAGGGATCATCTACGTCCGTGCGGTGAATCATATGCATGAGCGCCGGGTGGCGTTTGAGGACGTTGTATGTGAAGGGGACGACCATGACGATGGCCGCAGGGGGTGCATTGAGCGCGAGCCGGGAGAGGCGCTTGATGAAGGATGCGAGGAGATTGGCGGGGAGGTGTCTGAGCAAAAAAATCGTGAGAAACGAGGCAGGCGAACGAACGAGAAGCTGGGACGTACGTCGAGCTGAGGAAAAGCTCGGTCATACGGAAAAAGCGAGCTCGATGCTTGAGATGTAGGACATCGCGGTCTAGGAAGGCGTACAGCCTGGTGTAGAAGGATGGATAGTCGCTGTGATTTTACAGCCTCAGCAAGGCATCGAACTGGGTAGGCAACACAGGACTCACAGGTTGTACTCCTTCATGAGAACGAACAGCGCGTTAAGCGCCAGCAGCCCTACTGCGCCACCTGCAAGACGATGAGCTGTGTTACCAGCCGACAACTGAACTCTGTCACACACCATAATCCACCGACGCCCCCACCCAGTCCATAACCAGCACCGCCCGTGTAAGGTGCGGCATGACGCCTCTATGCATAACGTTCAACGCCCGCATAGCAAGTGCCTTACCGTCGCCTCCCTCTATCGACAGCCGCGGCAACAACGCCAGCCATGCCCTTGTGAACACCGCGCGATGCGACGGGAGCGAGTGGAGGGACTGATGTATCGTCAGCTTATGCAGCCGTGCGGACGGGCCTTGGGGCTTGCCGTCCTTATCCTTCGCCTCTGGCTCCTCGTCGAAGAATTTCCGCCAGTCGTCCTCGTCTTCCTCGTTCTTCTCATCTGCATCTTCGTCCTCAGACGACGATGCCGCGTCCTCCCCGCCCTTCTTTGACGGCCGTTTAGGCTTGGGCGGCTTGGTGCCCATCTCCGAGACCCACCACGAGTTGAGCTCGGATTTTTCGGTCGGGAATGTGTTTAGACGTTCGAGGACGGAGAGGAGATTGGGGGCGAGGGAAGGGGCGGATTTCGCAGGTGTCGAGTTCAGCAGCGTTCTGTAGGGGCGTCAGTCCTCGATCTTGGTTGGCAGGGCACAAGTACGCACGCAGCATCGCGGAGGAAGAACCACCGGACGTCGTCGTGGACGCTGAACCACGTTTCGTGGAACTGATGCAGCACATCCGGGTCAATCGTGGTGTCTGACGTCGGCGTCTCTTGCGGCCGCGACGACGGTGGACACAGAAGGAGGAAAGAGACGATTTTCCGGAAGTGTGATATGTGGAACTGGGGCTGGGATGGAGTTGTCTTGGTGTAGGACGTCGATAGGTGTTTTTGCAAGGAAAATAATATTTGGAGGGCAGATATCTGGACACGGTCAGACTATAGTCGATCACGACTACTGGATGGATCGCTCACCCGCAGAGTCTTTTCCTCGTCTTTCAACAGGCCTCCTAGGTAATCGACATAAACATTCAGTCGATCCCATAACCAGGCTTTCACCACCTTTGCCGCATCGTCCCCGCCTAGCCCTAACTTATCACTCGAAATTACAAGTACGAAGACTCGATAGAGAGCATATATCGCTTTCGAAGTCTCTTGTGGGTTTTTCGTCGCAAGCGCCAACTCTACGAGATCGGCTAAGGGGTTCAGTGAAGCGCCGGCAGAGATAGCCTGAGTAAGCTCGGCTTCCAGTCGCTGAATGGATTGGCTAAAGGCAGAGTCTGCCTGCACTTTCCGCTTTTTGGTCGGTGGCGGCAGAGAACGGACGGGGCCAGGCATCGTCGTGAACGGCGTCGGAAGGCGTTTGTCGAAATATTTTTGATCGGAGACCGGGGCAACGCCCTCAGGATCAAACATGCACATACATCAAGTAATTGCCCTCGAATTTGAAATCTCGACGCAGCGCCCCTCATCCCCGTCACATACTATCTACATGACCCAAGAACATGACGTCCTTCAGACGAACATAGATGATCTGTCCTCTGTTCTGTGGATATTCATTGTCTCTATGGGACCTAAAGCAAGCGTTCCAAAAACTCTCAATGGAATATATTATATGGTGCAGTACCCCAAGCACTCAGCAATGAGTCCCAGTACTTAGTCAGGATGTCTTCTCCTTTCCCGTGCGACCGGAAGATAAACAGAACTAGAGAGCAACGGCGGATTTCGTCAAGCGTTCAAACGGAACCCCGTGCGTCAGACCAGCAGTCTCTACTTCAAGCGAGCTCGGTCCTTCTAGGAACGCGGGGCAGTGGGTCCAGTGAGAATATCACTGTAGGTCCAGTCCAAGAACGCCAGGTGTGATCCAATTGGTGACGAAAATTTCGGGCGGTTTGTTCGTGGACGATACAATAGTGGCCAGGCTGCGAGCAACTTAATTGGTCTGCTGGTCCGATGTTCGCTTGCATCAGGTATAGCGCATACCTTCTGCCGTTGTAGCTACAGTATCTGGCGTGGGAGATGGGTTCCGAGGCTTCGGCGGCCTGTGTTCCCGCCAGGTCCCCGCCGTCAGAGGTCGCGTGATGCCGTGCCAGCTGCCGAGGGGACGGCGGCAACCTCCTTCCCCAGTTCCATCACATCATGGACCCACAGGTTACGTACAACGCAATCCAGTGTTTCAATGACTCTGGCAGGGCGAATTCTTCTTTCGCACTTACCAGCGCTACGCAGCTCGCGCAAGAAAGTAGGTGACAAGCGCGATCTGAGCCACACCGCGTTCAACGATTGCGTCTGGTCGGAATCTGGCACTCAATATCTCCTTACTAGTGAACGCAAGACCAGCACGAGTTGCCTGGCGCTAGAGCAATGGAGTGTCCATCTCTCGAGCACGCACGTACAGCCCTCAAGGAAGCGTGCATTGCCACTAGATCGGGCCACATCCACGCAGTGACATTCCAGCCTACGCCGAACCAGGAAAACGAAGATAGAATTGTCATTCAAGAATGGGACGACATCGCGGGCCCTCCTTGGTTGTTTCTTGCAGTTTTGGACGGTGCGTAGACTCGTTTAAAACTTCCATCAACAGATGGCTCAATGCCACGGACATAGGGCATAACGGCAAAGCTGCGGCAGAGTACACTGCACAACATCTTCCTGGCCAGATTCGCGCCGGACTGCGCTCTAAGGTCTCACGAGCAGGACCCCAAGCCCTGGATGCTGAATACGTCAGAAAACATCTTGTCCATCGTATCAAGCAGTTTGACGAGACCCTCGGCGCTGCTGTGAAGGAGCTATGCCCGGACCCAAGCGCTCTTACTGACGCTGAAGCACAGCTTCTCATCTCGGGACCAAATGCAGCCGTATTCCAGAGAGCTTACTCCGGCACTACGATCACCGCAGCCTTGATCGATGGCGACCAGAAGAATCTATGGATTGTGGGGCTCGGCGACTCTTCCGCAGGTAAGGAGTGAATGACCGCTTGCCGTCCCTTAATTCAATCGCTGCTTCATCCAGTATTGTCAACAGTCTCTCTGGATGGTCATCGCAGCAGTCAAAGATTGATAACGCTACACAACGGGAGGACACCGACAGAATATGCACGCGTCAAGCTACGCCACCCCACTAGCGAGGAGAACATTATGAAGGACAATCGAGTGCTCGGTGGATTAAGCCTGACGAGGGGTGAGTGCTTCGACAAGAACTGTCGAGACGCGTGGCTCATCGCTTCTCGCTTGTCCTGTTTTACTTTCTACCATAGCTATCGGTGACTTTCACTTCAAGTTTTCGTCGGATTATGCAAAGCAAGTCTTCCATCGGCTACCTTCCTCAGGTTCGCCTGCTTCTACGTATGGAACCATCAACTACAACCACACCCACCCGTATGTCACAGCCAGGGGCGAAGCACGCCACATCGACTTGGGAACCCTTCGCGACCAGAAGCCGACGCTCTTGCTCTATACCGATGGGGTCGACAACATCATAGCCGGTCACTTTCTCTTTCGGAAGGAGAACCCGTGTAAAGAGAACCCCGCAACCGTGATGGGTGCATTGCTCGGAGACTCAGTCGATCACGAATTTATGCGGCGTGTTTTCGACCATCAGGTGGAACCTGGCTGGACCGGTGAGAACGGTAACAAAGCCGTTGAGCTTCTAGGTAACATCCTCGGAGGCACAAACACTTCCCGACTATCCCAAGCTTTGGATCCGGAGTACCGTGACCTCACGCGTCCTGAGGACGACCCAGAATCTCTATATGTCGATGACACGAGCATCATAGTTTGTCCCTTAGTCTAGAAGTACCACTGCCTGCATGTCATCGTCATCGGTATGTTCAAGTGAAAACGAGTCGAGCCAGAAGAATGGCAATTGGAAAGACGTCATCTTCTGCGGGTTTGTAAACCGTGCGCGACTGCGAAGTCGGCACTTGCATAGGGATCAAGGACGGCGGGGAATGTGACAACAGTCAATTGGGACACTCGAGCGGAATTACAGTAAATATAAGTGAAGTTAACTCAATCTCACTAGTAATACAACGTCGAAGGACAAGATACGATGGCATGAGCTTCAGCACAGGCGCTGATACAGATACAATGACTGCTAAGAACCAGATTGGACGAAGACTAAAGACCCTGGACTAGTTGAGGATGCGACCGAGTACTGCATTTGTCGAGCTGCGGCAGAAGCTCGCTCTTCCAGACGCGCTTCAGCAAGACTTACGCTTGACGGACCCATCAACCTTGGGGTATCCGGTGCTGTCTTGGTAAGACCCGACACGAAGGGGAGGAGACGGATAATCGGGAAGCAGAGAGAATCCGCTGAAGGCCGAGCTGGCGGTGCTTGGGATACTTTGGGTGGGGGTGGTTGCAGCGGTGCTGCTGCTGGTGCTGCCTCCATTGCTGGAGCCGCCGGAGCTGGAGCCACCAGAGCTAGAGCTTCCAGAATTGGCTCCGTTGGAGCCTCCAGCGGTGGCGTTTGCGTTGGTGGTAGACGTTGACATGACTTGAAGATGGTTTCGGTCGTTCCTGTCCAAAAGTAAAGTCAGTGCAAGCGGAAGCCAAGCAGGCGGTAAGACTTCACAAGTGGCTCTGAGATGGGTTGAGAGGAAGGTAGATGATAACTCCAGGATGTGTGCGAGCCCTGTTTATGCCCAAGGACGGCGGCATGGCGTTAGAAGAGTCAGTCGGGCACGAGTGATAGTAGCAGAGACTAGAAGATCACTTATTCTTATTCGTGACGAGTCATCGCCAGTGTATATCAGTGTTCCGCTGTAATCCTGACACAGATCAGAAGTGTGTGCGCTGGGAGTCATGCATGTTCTCGCGGCCTCGCTTTTGAGTGAAGAGTTACAATCCTTATGGTCGGAGGGCCATTATCAAGTAACCACTGGAATATTCCAAGGCCTTCTGAGTTTCTGGTCCGCTCTGTCGTCGCGTGAGGAGGAGGGAGAAGCGAGCAGTGTTCACCATTTCTCCGCCTCAACAGATGGCACTGAAGATCCAGCGCCACAGAGAAGCAACCCAAGATCTTGCGCTGCACAGAGCACGTAAGCATTTCCAAGCGGCGATGCAGGATATATGGGGGTTGCTTGCGTGGACAGGCCAAATACGACGTTTATACCTTCAATGCATGCAGTTCAGTGGGTCAAGTGGTGCAGTTCTGTGGCGACTCGAACGAGGTGCGCCCAGGTCGGCCCGAAAAGATCCGGTGGAACAACAAGCAGGTATCATAAACCCACAGCGTGAACTTAGTGATGGGCCAGTTGTTTCACGCCCGACCGCGCTCAGCTGGCGCGGTAAAGTAAGTAACTGTTTGAGAAAATGGACTATCTGACTCGATTTAATCAGAAACGGCTCGAGCTTGATTTAGAAGTTCAAGTCCCACGTCGTCGGGTCTTGGCGTTCTCAACTAAACCCCAGTGGACACCTCCCTTGAGCGCGCACATATGGCGCTTACGGAAACGTGTTTCGCCAAGAAGCGTGGCAACTTTCCGAGTACAGTGACATTCCAGCCCACGCCAAACAAGGCCAACGAAGATAGACTCATCGTTCAACGTTCAGGAATGGAACGACACTCCAGTCCGCCGCGGCTCTTCCTTGCAGTTTTCGATGTTAAGCGAAATTGCGTGTCGACTCTGCATGACTGACGGCACGATGCTACATAGGCTATCACGGCGATGCGACATCGGAGTACACATCGCAGCATCTTCCTCAGTCGACTTCATTCGTGCCGGACTGTGCTCGAAGATATCCCGAGCGAGAGCTGAAGCCCTCAATGCTCGACACGTTAAGAATTTCCTCGCACCGCATCTAGATGTTCGATGAGGCGCTTGATACCGCGGTGAAAGAGCTCTGCCCAAGCCCCCGCGGACTCTGGTCGAAGGTCAGGCCATACGCTGTGGCTTTCGGTGGGAGGTCAAGTTAAGCGATCATATCGAACTAGAGATCAGCGAGATGTGGCGCTTCTTCATGGTCCGAATGACAAACCCTGTAGGCTGAGTTCGTCACATACAGCGCGAATCACGTGTATAACCAAGCCACTTCTTCCAATGACTCCATGCATGTGTTTTCCTTTCCTTTCCGCACCTGCGCATGCGTTCATGCTATCGAAAGTTGTGGAACCTGTCTCGAACTTCGCTGACCTAGATCTTCTACGAAAGGGGCCAACATTAGGAGCCGGGGCGAGCGCACAAATAGAAAGGTGCTCGCGCATAACCGATGCGCAGCAAGCGTACGAATGTAGCTTTCAATGGAAAAGCGGAACGAAGGGGGCGAAACGAAGGATGTGATAATCGCGCTCAAGCAACGACGAGAGCAAGCAACATTCATAGGACGTGCAATTACAACGCTTGTCTATATTACACTTGTTGTTACAGCAAAAGCGGCATAAGCGGATTCGAAACGTCTAGCAAGTGCATGGCTTGTCTGAGCCGATGCAGCCGCACTTGTCACCCTGGCCAGAACCTCCGCAGTTGCACTGCGTGGCGGACAATGTATCACATCAGTTGACAAGGCGCAAGAGTATAGGGGGGGAATAGGACTGACGTTGGCGGTGTGCTTCTTGTTAGGGCAGTTGTTGCAGTTGCACTGGTTCTTGCCGCAGGTGCAGCCGCTGCCTTGGCTGCCGCAAGTCCTGATGATGGACGGGGTTGCGCTCAGCTGCGTGCTAGAAAAGGAAGTGACACGAGATGCTCACTTGCACTGCTGGCCTTGGGGACAGTTGCACTGATTGCCCATTGGTGCGAATATTTCTTCTTTGCGAGCGGGATCCGTAGTAGTTGTGGTGGTGGTTTACAGCTGGACGCGGGGCGTTTGAAACCTGGACGAGGAGGTTTTTATATCCCTCGGTCATGCGATGACGTCGTTCATGCTGTAAGCTGCGCGTCAGTGTCTCAGAACTGCGTGGCGAGTCAATTGGAATCTGGAGCGGGAGCACAAGTGAATTAGGAGCCCCGGTGTTTTCATCGGTGGCTGCTGCCAAACACGGGCCGATTCTTCGGGAGGCGACGACTCCTAGCAATAATTTATTGAGCATAGACTAACGAGATTAATCAATGGTGTACAGGCTCGTACAAGTCATTTCCTCAGCCCGACCCAGGCAAAAAGACCTCCAAGAATGACGACAGCACCCCACGACCTGAGCTGGCGCCAAGCATCAGCAGGCGGTGTCGTGTACGACGACGCCGAGCGGGACGCGTGAACCTTCTGTTCATGCACACGGTGCAGGTGCCAGGGCAACCTCCGAGGAATAGACGGCGCTGGGGCGGATGAAGCGGATTCCGGCTGTGGTGGACTGACTTCCACCTGGGACACTCCTCCGAAAAAGTCGGTGATTAGCGTGTTGTCGAGCGGACGCTTGAAAAGGTCGCTGCGCACGCCCGGGTGGGAATTGATCTTCTGGACGTCGTACGTGTTGAACTAAGAGAGGGGCATAGGTGATCAGGGACGAGTATGGTAAGTAGGGAACGTGACATACGAGGTCCGCCATCGTCATTTGGCTTGTTTTGTTGATCCCTTCCATGTACTCGAGCACATAGTGCGTGTACGCGTCGATCACGGCGACGCCAATGTCGTTGTCGTTCTCGTACTGCGCAATTTTAGATGCGGTGGGTAAGCACGAAAAACACTAGCCAAGAAAACGTTCGACGCACAGAATACGAGTTCTCTCCGACCTGCGACGAGCCCGTTGCGAGGATGTTCGGAGAGTAGAACTTGGAATACATGGAGTTCGCCTGGCAGGTATCGATCATGAAGAAGATCTCGTTGTACCTAGAACAACGACGTGAGATGGCAGGATGCACCGGTTGTAAATCATCAGGCGTACCGCTTCTTCTGATACATCTGCTCAAACGCATCAGCGATGTCAAAAGCACTGATCTCCTCATTATCCTGGAACTTGAGGAACTCGTTGCCGCCGTGGCCAGTCATATAGACGAAGATGTTGGAGCGGTCGTCAGTCAGTAGACGCTTCGAGCGCGGGACGGAGGGGTCCATGCGACCTGCGAACATCGTGTGATACGAGAATAAGAACTAGACGCGAGGCGACTGACCAGTCAGGACCCGGATGAAGTTTTCGACGGTCACCTCGTAACCCCGATAATCCACCTCTATATTGTCTCCATAAAGGTCGAGATGCCGCCCAGGGTTGGCATAGACGCTCCCCGGGAATTTGTTGCGAGAATTGCAGGAGGCATCGTCTGCCAGCATCAGGATGATATTCGAGTCTGGTATTCCAAGGCGCTTCACTGTGCGGTACCTGCACAAGCCATTCAGTACCACAAATTTTGTGCGATTCGTTAGCTCCTACATCCCAAGGGCATTCGCCATGTGCTACACCGCTTGTTAGAGAGCCAGTTACGACGAGACTGCATGGACATACCCTGTAGTTGAACCAATATCTCGAAGCACATACTAGCACGGCCCAGTTATTCGTATGGGCCGAGCCACTCGTCGTCGCATTGCCAAAGAAATCGCGCACAGCATCCTCCTGGCCTACGTCCACAGCCCAAGCCCAGCTGGAGAGGTACAGCAGGAGTTGAAGGAGAGCGAGAAACAGCATTGGCGGAGTTTGGATGCAACGTCGATCACAACCACCATCACGAAAATGCGCGGTGAGCTCAAGTTTCTCGTCGTCGTCGGCCACAGGCAGCTCATGATCCGCTTAGGGCTCGTTGAATACGGCGATGACTCGCAGAGCGACTCAGACACCCAAGCGTCCTCGTCCAAGACGGTTCTTAGCACGCAGAACAACACGCATGTGAGAATTCTCATTCCCTTGCCCGTCATGGCCATTTCCCTCTTTGTTGGCTGTCTCTTCTGGTTCGGATAGGATAAAACGCTGAAGTCTGGCCCCACTACCCCTTCAGAACGTGCGCATTTCCTTTTCTCGTATTTTGCGTCCATGCTTAACAGCCTCAGCAGCACGGCGACCGCAAATAGCCAAATCGCATGTCATCATCCGCCGGCCTCCAGCAACCGCCAAGACTCACGCTCGTGCGCACTTATCCGACGAGGCTCCCCACGACATCAAATCGCCGAGTACAATCCAGGACGATTTGTCAGAGGCGCCGATGGACCTGGACACGCCGCCCCCCAGCGAAGTGCCCGCCGAACCAGAGGATGAGTTAGCGCGCATACGGGCGCTGCTCCGCCCGCCACCAATACCCGGTGTGGAGGACTGGGGCATCCCTCCGCCGTCCACTAAACCGCCCGATCCTGCCATCGCCGTGCGTCACTCCTCGGCTGGACTTCCCTAGCGCCCTACTAACAACCGACTCCGCCCGCCTGACAGACGAAACTCGCGCAATTCCACGCCCTCAAGCGCGATCCGCACATCCCCAAGCACTTCAACGACTCGCTCATGTCGAACCGCTCCTTCCGCAACCCACACCTGTACGCGAAGCTCGTCGAGTTCGTCGATGTCGACGAGCGCACGACGAACTTCCCCAAGGACGTCTGGGACCCGGACGACGTCGAGCCGGAATGGTTCGCGGACCGCATCGGTACGTTGCTGTTTAAGCGTGCTGGACCTGTGTTCATGCCGTCCGCCATGCCATCCCTCAAATGACTACCCACCACCCGCCGTGTCTGCGTCTCTTCACCTCTCATCCACCTCACGCCTTCATAACCGGTCGACGATTCGTGATACTGGTTTGGTGCCGCCGCTTCCTATGTCTTTGTTGCTTGGGGCTACGCCGTTCTGGGGCGTGAAGCCGAATACCAGAAGGCGCGCTCGGAACAGCAGGCTGTGGCGCAGTCCGCCGGGAAGCGAAGCCAGATTAGCTTCACGTCGTCGTCGAGCAAATCTAAGGGAAAGGAAAAAGACGTGGTTTCGAAGCCCTTAGCTGGGACCGCATTGGGGAGAAAGACTAGATTTCAGCCCTACGGGTCGGATTTCGGGAGCACAGGGAGGAAGGAGCGGGAAGGAAGCCGGTGGGGCTAGCCTAGACGTCTGTGCCATCTCTGGCCGTCACTTGTATGCTCGTTTATCTCGGGAATGGATGTTTGGATTATGCTTTCCACCTCGTTTGCATTGAGGACACAAACACCACTGGTGCCGTCAAGACAGCCGTCCGTCCCCAGCCAACGCTGTTACCTTCCGTCGTCGCCTGGAAGAACTGCACAACGTGGTGTTTGTTATTCTGCATTTCCATTTCCCAGAGACATTTACAGATTTACATTCGTCAAACAGCGGATGACCAGTCATCACAGAGTATACCTAAAGTCAGGCGCCCTGTCGCCCAACCGCCGAATATCATCGGGCGTGTACTTGACCGACTCGCCGCCTTCCCGGGCTGCCTTCTCAAGTGCATCCCGTTTCTTGTTGATCTGGATGTAGGCCCGGACGGCGATGGGCACGCAAATGAGCCCCATTCCAACGAACATGAGCTCCAACCCGTCTGATACCAGAAGTCATGAATCAGCTGCAAAGCCACAGGATCAGGGCGGAAGATCGGAGAGAGGACTCACGGCCGAGCCTGTAGCGCGGTGCGTCCTGCGCGCGGTAGAAGTTGGCGGCGAAAGCGCCGCTGAAGTTCCCGATACCGATGTGGATCGCCATTCCGATGCCGCGCTTGTACTGCCCTGCGAGGTTGTTTCCCAGCCTGCGGGCGCGCGGGTGGAGGTTAGTCGGGGGCAGGACGAGCGGACGCACGAACGAGCGCGGGGCGGGGTGGGACGTACCATGCGACGACACCAGGGAAGGCCGAGTAGGCACCGGATACGACGAAGAACGTGCCGAAGTACTTGACGCCCGGAGGTGCACTGGATATGTTGATGACGAAACCGATTGTGCACATGAGGAGGCCGGCGTAGACGAAGGGCGAGCGCATTTTGAGCTTGTCGGAGTAGTGAGCGAAGATGTAGAGCACAATGGCTGTGAGGAGCTTGAGGAGGAGTAGGCGATAGAGATGAATGGGGCTTACTGGCGCAGACATAAGGGGGCACTGTCAACAGTTGGCTAATGGCCGCAGTGTAGCCGAACCTGCGACATATCAAGGGTAAGACGAGCAGGATAGATATTAAGATGACTGTACGGACGTGCTAATGATGCTCCTGTATTCATGGGATTTCGTGAGGAATGAGATACTGGCGTATGCAGAAGGTACTTACGGCAAGAAGAGGGTAATGCCGTAAACTTCGGCGACAATCAGTATCATGGCTGGCCAGGAGATGGCGAAGGGCACCCACGCGGAGCGATGATCGACATGTAGATCAACACATGGAGCCAGACCTGCCAGTCTAGCATGGCGGCCCAAAAGTGACGCATCTCGAAGTGCTCTTCTTCGCCTACCGAGGAATTGTCATACTCTGCGGTGCGCTGTTGAGTGAAAAAGCAGCCAAGAGAGTAGGAAGGACCGACTCTTCTTCCAAACAACATACGCGCGTTCCTCAGGAGTCAAGAATTTCGCAGTGTCCGGGAAGTCTACCATGACTGGAACAGGCGTCACTCGCTGGACGTAAACATCTGATGACCAAACTCACCTATCAACGCGAGAATCCCAGCCAGGACAGTTAAGATGCCCTCCAAGATCTGATCCAACACGCGTCAACGTGCATTTCAATACTGCCTGATGCTTGCGACATACGAAGATCCACGACCAGCCCCGAAGTCCACCTTTGCCATTCAAGAAGCTAATGGCGTATGCCAGAAGCCCAGAGAACGCGCCAGCGATGGAAGCGGCTCCGAAGAACAAGCCAATGCGATACTGCAGTTTGTATCGCGGGTACCAGATACTCAAGCTATTCACGCAACGACTCAGTGATGGAGAGCAGATACGTGCGTCGCCACGTACTAGTAGACGACGCCAGGGAATAGCCCTGCTTCGGCCACACCGAGACATATACGAACACCGACTAGTTGAGAAAAGCTGAGGCACGAGCTTCAGCAACGACGACGGTTGAATGCTGAGAGGCAGTGCGTACTTCTTCACTATTCCCATCATTACACTGCATCAAAGGGGATCAGATCAGACTTTGCCCGAGAGGTGATGAAGAAGAACGTACACAACTATTCCCCAGACGATCTAGTAATGGCATGGCATGTAAGCATGGTGCGTGAAATTTGTCAAGAAAGGAGGGACGAACCGTAATCCCCGGAAGCCACCTATATCAAACTGTTGGTCAGAAAACGAATTCCAGCGAGATGTAACGTTTCGTGTACCTTGACGGCCGGAATTTTTTCAAAACAAGACTGCAGACCTCATCAACACGATTGCAAATGGGAAGATCTGACTGCGTACTTGGCCGGACATTCGAATATGCAGTACGGCTGTGCGAAGAGCAGTTAGCGGGAGTAAGTCGATGCTCGACCTCGAACTCACAATGAAATACATTGTCTGGGGACGCACGAGGTCAGTTAGAAAGGACCCAGCGAGAGGCGCAATCGACGCACCAAAGCGATATTATACTGGTTTCCCGTGAGGTGTAGCTGACTCGTTAGACCCTGAAGTTTTGCATTCCCTTCAGCGAAGCATGAGCTTTCATTGTCAGCGCGAAGTCCCAAGAATACCGTACCGATGTTTCCTGTGTGCATCGGGTTCGAAATTAAGCTCGTGTGGTGGAAAACGCCAAAGAGGGAACTCACCTCTGTCGATGAACGAAAGCAGATATAGCAGCGCTAAAATTGGCATGAGCCTTGCGTCTACTTTCCTGTATAGCTGCTTCTCTTCCGCTTCCGTGAGGGTGGGGGGCGGGGGAAGCGAAGCCTCGCCGCCAAAGTCTGTGACGGCGGAGCGGGTTTCAACCGTACCCTTCTCGTCGTGAGTGATGCTTGCCTTCTCCTGCGACATGATGGCGGGGTACGAAGGGATTCAAAGCTGCAGGCGTTCGAGTATTTAAGTCATGTGGTCGAGCGCGGCGAGTGCGGGAGCCCGGCTGCAATATTTTCGAGTACGCCTTGTCAATCAGCCGGGCGCCATGATTGGCAATTGAAAGCCACGAAAGTGACGACACGCGGAGAGCAGGCCACATGAAGTGGGGTTCTGCGAACGAAAATTTCCCCACGGGGTTAGGGACCTGAAATAATCACCGCTTTGATCAGGTGTGGGGGAGTGGAATCTCAACAGCTGGTCAGCAGGTCGATTCAGACAAGCAAAGCTGTCCGTCCCATGTTGTCGATTATGACGACCCTACGGCGTTCCACGCAAGATATGAGATACACACTGTGCCAGGCACACCATTTCACTGCGTCCCTTGCTTAGCAGATACATACATCTCCGGGCTCAAGGCCGCGGTTGCGACCACAGAACGGCTTGAAAATCGTAAAGTAAGCGGGCTGGAGAGTTAGTAACACAGATGAGCTCCTAGTTGGCATTTACAAGCCTTTCAGCGCCACGCAGCTTTTGAGGTTACAACTTAGCATGTACTGGAGGAGCTAGGCTTTAGACGCTGAATGCTAGATGCTCGGATTTTGAGCGTCCTCAGATCGGAGGAAGGTAAGGATCTCGAGGCTTCGCTATGACATCCCGGGTAAACAATTGTTGGTTTCGCGCATGCTGTGACAGGCTCTTGGTTTCAACTCACGAAATCCGAGTGCTGGTGAGCACGACGTACTCCGTGAATTTGCCCACGCTGGGGACAGGCCCTGCAGATCGTGGAAGTCATAACTACGTCCGTGGAGACACAGTGCATCTCGTCGCACTAGGCACTACTATGCGCATTTCAAAGGGAAGGGCAATCGAGATCCGCAGTCCAAGTATGTAACTGCAGCTCCTGAGTAGGCACTGCCAGGCACCGGAACCGCGTCAGCATACATTACTTAGTGATTCGCGAGTCTCTGATCCTCACCGAATTTTCATGGACGGATCCTGGATACGATGTCAATCCTCTTATCAGCCATTACAACCGCAACACGAATCTCAAGCGGAGAGGGCCACTCTGTACGTGATGGGAGGATGGCTGGAGGACTTTGGCAGCGTAGCCTGCTAAATGTGAGACAGAAGGTCAAAGTCTGTAGACAGACTCTTACAGGAAAAAGGCCGCTGGACAGCGACCCGCCGTTCGCTCCTCCGTCCTTCGCCGTCAGCACATATCTCTATCGACCTTGCGTTGGACTGGCAGCTTTATGCACAGCCAGCGCCAGACCGCTTTATGTTGGCGGCTCAGAACGACAGCGTGCAGGGGAGTCGGCTGCACGGCTGCTGCTATCAGAGTCATCGGTATCAGAATCGGTAGAAACATCTTCGGAATCAGAGGATGAGGATGCAGATGACGTCGACATGGATTCGTCTTCGCTGTCCCCTTCTGGACGCGAGCCCCTTTGTTCGAAGAGCCCGAGCCCGAGATTCTATTCCATTCACGATGAGAAGCGTCAGTGTATAGTCGCTGCAACGGGACAATGTTGGACCGACCATCTCGATGTACTGCTCCGCGCCGTCGTCGACGTGCTCGATGTCGACGCTGCTCGGGTCATTCTGTGCGCGCTGCGCAAGTTCCACGTTTGACGCCTCGAGCGCGGGGAGGAATGCCCGAATGCGGGCGAGCAACTCGCTCTCTGGGACCGGATGCGGTTCCGGGCGCTGTGTCGGTGGATTAAATGGAGGTGACAACGCAGCGGGTGAGGAAGACGGCGCGTTCAATTTTTCAAGAGTAGATTCTGAGAAATATCACGTAACTTGTCAGAAACGACAGATATACGGCGACCTGGGAACTCACGTATCCTTTGGAATCGCGCCTCCTCATCCTCGACGTCGAGCCTTTCTATCGCTGGCTTGTCATCGCTCATTTGTGTTTCGCAGGCGGTCGCTGTTGCGTTTGTTTGCGTCGGAGGCCAACGTCAACTCCAATTGAGTGCTTGTTATGGACAGCCGACATGGCCGGATCAAACAAAATTTCGTTGCAGTTCGTTTCCAGTCACACTCGCATACAGCATCATGAAGGCTACTCTCTCCTATGATCAGCTAGTGTAAATGTTGAACAAGGGTATCGTGTAGATGGTAATTACTTTGCGTGCCCTCGAGGGTGTTCAGTTCTACTACGACGATATGTATGGAGGCTTTTAGTGCAACATCCCGCGCTCACGCTTGAATTCGAAATTGTACTATAGGAGCTGAGTATGACCTGCGCCTCGACTGAGCGGATCTTGACCGTCTTGGGGCTTCTCCTGACGATCAGACGGTGGCGACCGACTCTCCATGTAAGATTTGTTATTGTACACGCATGGATACTGTTCGTTATACTGGTCCCCGGCGGTATACCGAACGTACGCATCGTACTCACGTAGGTACCTAGCAACAACACTGACCCCGCGCCTCTGGCGTTGTCAACTCTCCCACTGTATCCCACTAAACCCAGCGTCCTATTTCAGCTTCGTCCACAGAAGAGGGGGAAGGGCATGAACGTACACTCGACACAAAGAACCCAACATAGGACCCAAACTACGACCAGAGGGCGCTCAGCATCCCAGAATTATTTCGAACAAATCAAAGGGGACGTACAAAGATAGCCAGAATCAGCCCGCCGTTGTAATACATCGCGAGCAGCATGAGAATGTATCCCGCGCTGAACTGGACAAAGTAAAATGCGCTTCGTACGGCCTGCTGGGCGACAGTCGGCCTGTTGCACCCATGCCGATATCCTCGTCAACATCCATTGCGATCAACACCAAACAGCACGAGGAACGCACCGGAATGGGGTGACCGCCGCACGACGAGGCTCCCCGCCATCCGACAACTTGTTGATGCTCGCATCATCGCGAGCGGAGCCAGTGCTGACGCTGATGCTGCGCGCGTGGTCGCGGACGATCTTGCGGTCGTACTCCCTCCCGAGGCGGCGGAAGAGCTCGAGAACCACAACCAGCATGAAAACGCCGATGATCGTGCCCACGTAGCCGCCTGCGGGGAAAGCGACAACGAATATCAGCTGCACATGTCGCTGAGCTTGTGGACTAAGGACTCGCCAACAGAGCGGATGTGCCACTGTTCGGAGAGGAAGCAAGCATCAATGGTATGCCTGTCGGACGCGAAAAGATGAGGTGAGCGCAGCTGGTGGCCCGGACACCGGGTGAGTCAGTACCAGTTCCAGAGCATGCTGATTTTGCATGCATGCTCAGCGGGCATCGTCGAGTTTCCGTGGCTCATGTCCATGATTGTGGAAAGGCGAAAGAGTTCTGAGGAGTCTGTAGCGCAGGGCGCGGAGGATAAGGGGTGCAAAAAGATATGTATTTTTATACTCGTACAGGCGAACCGGTTCGACCGTCCAGCGATCCACCCTCGACGACATATCACGCTGGTGGATGACAAAAAAATTTTCCTCGATCGTTTCCTCATTTGTCATGCGTAAATGGTCCCATGGGGTGCAGGAACCTGGCAAGCGAGGAACGCATAACGTTCGTTCGTGCTCCCGGAGCGAAGGACCATCGCCGTATGGCGCGATAGTGAGGACCGAAGCACAGTCCACACGGCCAAGGAAAGAGTTCCCGAGTCAAAGTGAGTCCGTCACACTTGCCGCGGCCGAACCGTCGCGCCACAGGCAACACATGTCTTGACGATCGCCGTCGGGTAAAACCGGAGCTTGAGGCGGTGCCAAGTCATTGCGATAGGAGATGAGGCGGAGATAAGGCGCACGACAGGTGTACCAGTGAGGGTAGTCCAACCTAGTTGGTACACGCAGGGTTAGACGATGTGCGGTAGTGCTAGGCACACCATGACTGCATGGGGCCGGTGAAAGCATTCTTGTCGTTGCCCGTCAACGACCACCGGGAGCCTATACGCAGAACAGAAGAGAGCGAGCGAGACAACGGCCCTAGGTCGAGGGCGTTTCTGTGGGATATCACGACATGAAGTCTGCCTCGCACGGTTAAGTGGACCCATCATCTGGATGTCGGAGGACTAGAGCGACGGGTCCAGAAAGCTGCGGACCTATACCATGGGAGTTGGGAGAAGAAATGAGGTTTGAAGGGAGGTCGACGGAAGTTGAAGGGGACGTATCGGAAGCAGAATTATCTTCACGCAATTATGCACTTTATATAGGCCGGAGAAAAGCGATGAGGCTATTTTGCACGCCGCCTTTATGCGATTGGCTGGAGGTCAGGTGACACAAATCACGTTACCCCTGAGCATGTGCCTCGGCAAACGCCAGCACATTTGAACTCCGCTGCTCATCTCTGCTCACCGTCAACGACGACGACGAGGCCAACCCGCTCCTCTAAAACCACCCCGCATTCTCGCCAGGCGAGAAACACTTATCGATCATGAAGCTAGTAAGGTAAATCCTCGTTATCTCATTTCCTACGGACCGCTGTTCTCCCTGTTGAGATCTTGGCCAAAACTGCATATTTTCACGGTCATTGCGTCTTCGCGCAGCGCTAATACGAACGGTATAGGTTTTTGATGAAATTGAACAACGAGACCGTGACGGTGCAGCTGAAGAACGGGTCGGTCGTCCATGGAACAATCACTGGTACGCGGCTGCCTTCACACTTTCTGCCACGCGCCTTACTAAAAGACTTTTTTTCTTCTCCGTCCTTACAGGTGTTGATATGCAGATGAATACCCATCTCAAAACCGTGAAACTCACAATGAGAAATAAAGAGACCACCCCGCTGGACTCCCTCTCCATTCGTGGCAACAACATCCGATACTTCATTCTTCCTGACGCATTGCCGTTGGATACCCTTCTGGTTGACGATGCGCCGAAGCCGAAAGGGCGGAAGAAGGAGGATGCACGGGGTAGAGGTCGTGGCAGAGGTGTACCTGGCGATCGTGCGCGTGGACGAGGGCGCGCTCGCGGCAGAGGACGAGGGTTCTGATGGGGGGAAAAAATTGGTCGTGAGCTCCCAATTGAGCGTCTTGTTGTAGCTCTGTTGTATTCACTAGCCCATGTCGTCCACTCATTTACCGGACCGACATTTTCCTTGATATCATAGTCTGCATTCTTTCGGCCTACGACACGTATCTTTCTCAGCCGCAAGATCGATTCGTCTACCTTCCGCTCAATTCATGCTCCCGTCTGGTCCACTTGATCAGATGCATTTGAAGGAGAGATCTCTCCTTCCTGATACTGAAAATGAGTTGCAGGATAACGATTTATGTTCCGTAATGCAATACGAGTACAGTTCCAGTCTCAAGATATCACCAAAGTACATGTTCACCAAGCGCGATGACCGCCATCGACGATGATGCTATATCAGGGATGACAATATGGTCAGCTCAGCACCTCAAACTGGGAATTTCACTCACTCGCTTCCCGTGCAGAAGGTCGAAGCTTCGCTGGCCAACCAAAGCACGACTCCACGCAATTCATCTGGTCTCCCCAAACGGCCAATCGGATTCTGACTGGACCACTCTGCCATGAGATGCGGCCTTGTATCGAGGAAATCGCGCGTCATCCTGCGTGGATAGATATCCAGTGAGCTCGTACGAATTGTCCCTCACGGCGGGCGTTGACTGACTGCGTATAGATATACCCTGGGCTGATCGTATTCACACGAATACCTTTCGCCCCGAGCTCACATGCCATCGATCGTCCCATCTGCAGGACCGCCGACTTGCTGGTGTTGTAGGCAACCCAATGTTGTTTCTACCATAGAGCGCTTCCTGTGAGTGAGGCCTTCGTAAGACGAATAACCAACGGACCTGATTGGCAATGCTCCCGCTCATGCTCGCGATCAGGATGATGCTTCCCTTCCTTCCGAAGCGCTGCATCTGCCGCCCCGCAGCCTGCGCCGAAAACAGGACTCCGTTCACGTTGACGTCGATAAGCTGCGCTTCCATCAGTGCACGTTGACTTCCTCCTATATCGCAACCGTACCTTTTTGAACTCTTCCCCTGGATACTCCAAGCACTCCGCGCCGCGCAGAATACCGGCATTCGCAACACAGACATCGAGTCGTCCTTCCTTAGCCGCTATGTCCTCCGCGATCTTCCACATACCAGCTTGATCAGTGACATCGCCGCAAACGTACTCCAGGCGGCCTTTGCTGCCTCCCTCCAGCGAAGGCAGCTGCGCTGCGAACGCCTGTACTTTCAACCAGCCCTCGTCGGGATGTTTTGGGAGATCGACACAGTAGACAGTTGCGCCCGCCTCTGCGAGGGCCAGCGCCATCTCGAGGCCTATACCACGATGGCCACCCGTTACCAGCGCGACATGATTGGGCAAAGTGAATTGGGACAGAGCGGTTCGGGCTGGTGTTGCACCTGCAAGCGCCGCTGCGACGCCGACAATAGGGGCTTGAGCAGAGGTCATATGGGAGGTGAGATGCTCCAGAGTTCTTTGTGGTTGGAGTTATAAGTGGTCATCGTGAGAGACGAAGTAGGTGAGCCATGCCCACTGGAGTGTCCTTGGACAGCTGACCTTGGCCTCGTCACAGATAAGATTAGATCTGGGCCAGATCACTGGGTCTCGATTGCTTGCGCGGTCGAGGTGGGCTTTCGAAGGCCTTCGAAGCCGGGGCACGTCGAGAACTCGTCCGTGAAACCCGAATGGCTGGAACGTAAGCCCGCATTCTTCTCGACCCCGTTCGTAAGTCTGTCGTTGGGTATCTCATTCAGACGAAACTCAGCATAGGGAGAGCGCTCGAAGAAGAACATCGATGCACGCGATTATCGCAGCTCGCCTATGCAACCAACATCTGCGCGACATGCTAGCTTGGAGTACATCCGAACTTTCGTAACACACTGCAGGGAGGTGCGAGGGGCAACTTTGCCAGTCAAGCATCTACGTATCACCACGCACGGTGGCCGCCATCCACAATGATGCTAATATGCGCCTCACAGTCAGCTCCACTCCGCAGCATACGACGCGAATCTCACTGACTCGCTCCCCGTACAGAAGGAAGACGCTTGGCTCGCCAACCAAAGAGCGACCCCGCGGAGTTCATCTGGCCTTCCTAGGCGGCCGAGAGGATTCTGCGAGGACCATCCGGCCCGCAGGTCGGGCTCCGTTTCCAGATACTGCCGGGTCAAACTGCGAATGCTGTCGTTCAGCTTTCACGCCTGAAGGCAAGGTGACGTACTCTGTTTCGATATATCCCGGACTGATTGAATTCACGCGGATTCCCTTCATGCCCAGCTCACATGCCATCGATCTCGCGATCTGCAAGACAGCCGCCTTGCTGGTATTATAAGCAATAGCATGTCGCCCCTATCATCAACCTCTGGTCAGTGAGCACGTCACGAAGTGAGCAGGGTTTACCTTATTGGCGATGCTGCCGCTGATGCTGGCGGTCAGGATGATGCTTCCCTTCGTCCCGAGCCGCACCATCTGCCTTCCCGCAGCCTGCGCTGTGAACATGACACCGTTCAGATTCACATCGATGACCTGTTTTCTGGTCTGTGAATGTTCATCGTCTCCTCAAGAACGAAAGCAAACCTTCTGAAAATCCTTAGCGGAATACTCCAAGCACTCGGCGATGTGCGCTATACCAGCATTTGCGACACAGATATCGAGCCTGCCTTCTTTAGCCGCTATTTCCTCCGCCATTTTCCACATGGCCGTTTGGTCGGTCACGTCTCCATGTACGTACTCCAATCGGCCTTTGCTGCCGCCGTCCAAAGGTGGAAACTGCTCTGCGTAGGCTTGGACGTTCAACCAATCCTGATTCGGCTGATTCTGCAGATCCAGGCAATACACCGTGGCGCCTGCCTCTGCGAGAGCAAGCGCTATCTCGAGGCCGATGCCGCGATGTCCACCTGTGACGAGCGCGACATGGTCCCCGAGAAGGAATTGAGACAACGCCGTTCGAGCTGGTGCTGCAGATGCTAGCGCAGCCGAGACGCCGACGAGGTGTGTCTTATCTGGGATCATGGTAAGGTGAACGACATCGACCTGATCTGGTGCAGCCGGAGTTAAAGGATTGGTCGTGAGACGCGAAGCACGGTAAGCCGTGCCGCTTGAGAAGCTGAGGAAACCAGCTGATCAAAGACTTCCACTGTAGATGACAGTCATACTTTGCTGACTCAGCGACAAACGTCCTGAAGATGGTGTTGACGAAGGCGAATGCGTGGGCGATTTCTCGAAGCAAGGCTCGGTAGAATGCGCGGACGAGCCTACGAACAAGCGTAACGTTGGACAGACCGCATGCCTTGCCGTCTGATCGCGTGACAGTGTTCGTCTCTCACGCCTCTTTCAGTGAAGTTTCAGACATCGCCGAGACGATCAGCGTAGGAGAAAAGCAGTCGTTCGTCGTTCACTCTCGCCTGCCTCAGTCCTTGCTCGCAGTGGACACTCCAGAACGACTTTGCCCGGTTCTTATTCACCATCCTGGCAGAGTATTCCAGATCCTCGCCTTCCAATGCAGTGCACGGTGTTCAGCACGTGGACCTACCAGTTAGGCTCCCAGGATACCACGACATTACAGCAGCTGGACCGTCCGACTTCTACCTAAAATCGAGTTCACGCTGAATTACAATCAAGCGGCGAGCCCTGCGGGCATACCATGGCGTCCCTCTACCCCAGTTATTGTGAAGCAGAAGACACGCTTATGGCACACTACAACGCCGTCTGCCACATCAGCTCTGCGGCAAGTCATAACTCACGTATTGAGGCACTTACAAA
Organism: Lyophyllum shimeji; assembly: GCA_026008595.1. Lineage (NCBI taxonomy): Eukaryota > Fungi > Basidiomycota > Agaricomycetes > Agaricales > Lyophyllaceae > Lyophyllum > Lyophyllum shimeji. Next base: position 264,045 of record BRPK01000020.1, read on the forward strand.
CTGGAATGCCGAGAGCAACTGAGCGTCGATTCTCTGACAGCCTATCATTCCGGTCGAGGGCGAGGTGTATTGCGAGGGCTCTTGACATACTTCCTAGGCGCTAGAGTTTGCTTCACCGTCAGACCGCGCCGGACAATATGCAGTGAGCCGCTGATCGCAAGACTCATGGCGTTGAGTGCTCCGGACGCTCAGCTTGCGCTGTCTCGTGCATACGCGCCTCATGGAGTCCATATTAGGCCTGTTGTGCTCAAAACGGGTATATTTTCAGAGATCAGCGTCTCTGCGACATAAATCCGCCGGTCTGGCTATGTATCGTTGCGAAGCAGTAGTTGCCGAGGTACTGTCTCGCGGGTTCCTCTCTCTCACTCCATTATGTTTCTGCCGACAAGTCTCGTCCGTGCCCGTGCTCCTGAACCACAAGACCAATCATCGAAAGCCAGATAGCAGGTATGCTCGGGCGATCAGAAGTGAAGACTGATTTGGACGGCTCCCATGGTGGATGTCGCACCGCTACTTGTGGCGTTTTGCCGAGGCGCTTCATGGTGGACTTAGCGTCATGAGGATGAAGGGCCGAATTTGCAGGTTACGCTAGCACTGGGATAGCGAGGGGCCTACGAGAAGTTCGCAAGGCATTCGAAACCCCGCGTCATGCCCCTCGGTGCGTGCCCCGTGTTAGCCTTCTCGGTGTCTATTCGTTCACCGGGCCGCTCAAGGTTTGAACACCGGGCGACTGCCAACAGGTCATGAATGAATAAGGTGAAGTAAGGCAAGGCAAGGCAACGTAGCCGTACGGTGGCTTACCTCGACTAAGTTTCAGTCTCGGAGTACGCCATTTTCAGGGACGAGATACTTTAAGGGTACTGGCATTACATGACGTGGAAGTTGAAGCTGGCGCTGAGATATTCTGTCGATTTGTCACTTCAATATTAATCTCGCCTTCAGGACTTGTCCGTCATGTAGTTTCACCTCGCCCTAATTGGTGATGCAAGCTGTCCCTTTATGCCCACGCATGATTGGACATGATTGGACACTGCACGAGCGAAATTGGTTAGTTGTTGTGTTCGCTGCTCATCAGGTCTTCGTCCTATGTTGATACGGTCGTGGCTTCTTGAGTTCCATGGGGATGGGTCTACGTAGGACTCGCAGACAAAGCTTCGGTGTTTGATTGGAACCCAGGTACCGTTTGGAGTCTATACAACCCCACACTGGTAATGTGATGCGATATTCATCTTGGATGAGCAGGGAATCTCTCATACAGGCGGATTGACAGAACACACTATGAGATCTTCCGAGGTGACGGGAACAAAGTCGCTGCGTTGCTCAGGGCCCAGATAAATACGATGGCAATCAAGCTGCGAATCAAACCCGAATATCATGAAAACATGACAGGTGTTCCAAGTCTGCGGCAGGGTGCCAACAACAGGGAACATGCACATCTCACTTGCGCAATTGGGACAGTTGGGAACGCCATCACGACCCGGCGGCAGACAAGGAGAACAGGGACGGGTCTGGTGACACACTGACACTGCCCGCGCGACCAGTTTAGACCGAAACAAAACTCCGCGAACTCGGCGCGAACTTGGCGCTGGGACTATTTGCAAATCGGTCAATCATTCTTGCCATGTATAAAGGAAGCGGCATCAGGACCCTTGGACCCCTTTTAAAGCCCCACAACTTTCAGGCAAGCTCTTTTGGCTCCAGTCTCCGATACTGGGTGAAAAGCAGGCTTCTAGGGACCTTGCCCTCGTCACTATGACTTCCAACGGAGCTTACAGTGTGAGTAACGAAATATCAAATTCCATCCACGTGGCGAGGCGCGTTCTCGCTGATTTAGTATGACGCTCATGCATCGGAATCTGTCTCTGACGTTTTTCTGTATCGCAGCATAGGACCCATTCACTTGGTGTACGCCCAACGGTTCAGTCGTCTACCCGGGTCGCAGATGCCTTGGATTCGATAAAGCAAGAGTTCGAGCTGTTGCAGGCCGACCGTGATGCTCTTCGAGTGCAAAGAGACGAGTTTGAGGCTCAGGGTAAGCACTTTTTTTTTTAGCTCAGGTCGACCGGGTCCTTATCCCTCCGTTTACTTCAGTCAATGCACAAATCAATGAAGTGAACGGAATACGGCGATCCCTTTACGACCTCGAAATCCAACAAGGCAAAGTTCGTCAGCACTATGAGGAGGAAGTACGTCGTCTTCGCGCAGAAATAGCAACTTTGCGTCAGGCGGCCGGTCCCCCGATCGTTCCCCCTGGCATTCCAGGTTTTCAGCCGCTTACGCTGCCTGGTGCACCACGGGTCGGTCCTGCGCCATCATCACTCTCCGGCTCTTTCGCACGAGAGCGCGAAAATGACAGAACTAAAGAAAAGCCACGGATGCCGACATCGCCAGCCGCCGAAACTGACTGGGAGCTCCGTCCGAAAACGCGAGACAGCAGAGACATTGATCGTATAGGGGACGTTCGGGAGCCCAAGCGTCTAAAGCACGAATCAGGCTCGACAGGTACTTCCCTTCGCATCGTGTTTCTTTGCCCTGATCATCGTCCTTAGCAGCAGAACCGGCTTCCACGCGCGATCCCGATACCTCGGGAAATCTGCCACCACCTCATACCCTCTATTCTCCCGCTGGCAGTGCGACCGCTCTTCGGCCCCCGGGACGAGATTCAGCTGAATATCAAGTCACTCTTCCACCCATCAATACGAACTCTCAAACCTTTCCGGAAGAACTCAGTTTGAGCACCGTTCCGCCTGAATACAGGAAAGAAGGATCGGACTGGTTCGCAGTCTTCAACCCAAGAGTGAAGAGATCCCTCGACATTACCCTCGTGCACACCCTCATTCATGCAAGGTTGGTGGAGAACGCTGTATATATGTATCGATAAACGCGCGATGCTGAAAGTTACGTAGCGTTGTGTGCTGCGTCCAATTTTCCGCGGATGGCAAATACGTGGCGACGGGATGTAACAAGACAGCCCAGATCTACGACGTCAAAACTGGGGCCAAGATCTGGTATGGTTTCTCACCTGCTGGCCATCTGTGCTCAATGTTAATAAATATAGTGTCCTCTCTGATGATTCCGCTGGGAAATCGGGAGACCTCTACATCCGCAGCGTGCGCTTCAGTCCTGACGGAAAGCTTCTCGCCACCGGGGCAGAGGACAGACAAATCAGAGTCGGTGCTCCTTGCTAGCTAACGTAGCTAACGATGCTAACCACCGACCAGATATGGGACATAGCAAAGAACCGGATACGAAATATCTTCGAGGGTCATCAACAGGAAATCTACTCCTTAGACTTCTCTAAAGATGGGCGGCTCATCGTCTCGGGCTCTGGTGATAAGACCGCTCGAATCTGGGATACGAACGACGGCTCCTGCAAAGTCCTCACCATCAACGACCAGGATTCTCTCAACAGCGATGCCGGAGTCACCTCCGTCGCAATCTCCCCAAATGGCCAGTTCGTGGCTGCGGGCAGCCTCGACACCATCGTCAGGATATGGGACGTCGCAACAGGAACTCTCCTCGAGAGGCTCCGCGGCCACAGAGACAGTGTGTACAGCGTTGCCTTCACGCCTGACGGGAACGGCCTCATCAGCGGCAGCTTGGACAAGACCCTCAAATACTGGGACGTCAGCGCTGTGATGGGCGCTGCGGCTATAAAGGGGAGGCGAGACCCTGCGAGTGACTCGCCGCCAAAGAAGTCCGGGGATAAACCAAACGTCTCCCCGTGTACAATGGACTTCGTTGGTCACAAGGTACGATAACCTATCACTTGCGAACATTCTCGGCGCTGATCATTCGTTCACAAGGACTACGTTCTGTCTGTTTCTGTGTCCCACGATGGCCAATGGGTAGTATCTGGCTCCAAAGATCGTTGTGTTCAGTTCTGGGATTCTCGCAACGCGGCACTGCAGTTCATGCTTCAGGGTCACAAAAACTCTGGTCCGTCGCCATTCCCCTGGTTGCATGCCCTCTCTTAATAGACCCCGAATTTTTGGCAGTCATTTCTCTGGACGTGAATCCTGCGGGAGGACTGCTCGCGACGGGCAGCGGAGACAGCTTAGCTCGAATTTGTAAGTCTCGACTTTCTCGTTACTTCCCTCACAACTGACTGGATCCCAGGGCGCTATTCCACGATTTAGTTCTCATGTCGTTGAGTAATTTATCGTACTTGCTTATCGTTTTACGTTACGCTACAGTTGCTCCCTTTTTGGTATGACGACTACTCTCCTGTACTTATATAGCTAATCCGCCGTTCGGTCGAAATTACTGCACGTCCACCAGGAGTACCAAAACGCCACAGGCACCATTCGTAAGAATGTATTGTTTCGCCTTCTTTCCGGAATACCGTAGTGTTTCCTCAACCCGCACGCACAGTTAGTTCCAAACCCCGCTCACGTCCATGGGCCCGCACCACACGTCAAGAGAATTGAACATGGTTACACACAAGCCCTGCGAAAAATATGTGACCGAAAAGATGGACTTGCCTCTGCTCTTATCTCAAGCACATTGAAGTCTTGAAGGTCTACGTTGAACATAAGAGAAGAAATATACTGCTAAGTGTATGTGCATTAATCCGATGAGTTAATTAGCTACGATTATCGAGTCTGATTAGTAATTTGGATGTAGTGCGGCCTTCCTTTCGTCTTCCATCGTTACCTGTGCGTCGTCCTACATGCTGTCGTCCTCAGCGGCCTCTTGATGTGTGAGTTTGTCTTCCCTCGACATCTTGGTCACCAATGACTGTTGCAGGACTGCTTTACTGTACCGTCGGTGCCAATTGAGCTGCTGGACGATAATGATATTGGTGAATTTTCTGTCCTGCAGCTTCAACTTGAGGTTCTCAACGTCGAGAAGCGGTTCCGCATCATCGATCTCGCACCCGAAGGCGTCCTTTTTGGTGCGCTTCTCCATATTCTTGGTCCTCCGAGAAATGATACGTGTCTGTGGGTGCTGCCAGAGCACCGTCATGCTGTACTCCATTGATATGATGCAAGTTATTGAGACGGTGAGATTTCTGCAGCCAGGAACGTCCTCTCCCCGTCCTACCAGTCGGTTGGCCAAGATTTGAAGGATTTCGACGCGTCGACGCGTCAGTTGAGATGGATGATCCCGTAAGTTCCTCCTCTTCTTGTTCCTCATCGTTGTTTTTGACATTTGAGCAGCAACATACGTACTCGACCCGGCTACCGCGCATCGACGCCGGCATGCATATCCATACTGGCGGACACTGCAGCTTCAAGATTCAATGCTTAACCTCGTCGCCTCCTCCGTTGTGCCGCCCTTCCCAAACCGCAAAGGCATCGCTCACCAGTGACCACTCGAATATTGCTGCAGCTGCTGTTGGATTTTGGTATGCGTTCCTCATGCTGCCGTTCGTAAAATATTGCTCATTCATCTCTCGCTTTGCTGGCGAAAGCCTGAATGACCAGAATTCTAGCCGCCAGCTAGCACCTTCCCATAAGCTACGGCCACTTAAAACTACAGATAGCCTATCGGCAGCTGTCCCGCGCCTTCCGTCGCTCGTCATTTTCACCGCCGCGACACATTGTTATTTTCGAGCGGATTGTTCTCGATCTGGCCTGGCCTTTATCTAGGATCTACGTTGTGTGCTTTGTACAGTCCAGGTCACGGCCATTTCGGCAACCCCTCGGTCTGGTCATAGCGTTGTACTCCGTCTCTTTCAAGCCTCTCGGGGTAGTCGTTCCCGATTTTTTTGCTCTCCATCGCAGAACTGCCGTCCGAGAGTTTTACCTTGGGTAGCATCCTGCATGAGGCCAGATGTGCACCGCGTTGTACTGTTCTGGGTTGTCAATCTGAGTGACTTCTATGCTTGTCTGTGGTGTACGATAGAGTGAATTATATTCGTCATCCATAAAACCAAGGTGTGCATCCAGCCCCATGCTGTCCTTTGACTTTGAATTGATGGTTGTCTCATTGCTCAAGCACCTTCTGGACCTCCCCCTCTGCTTGTCATTTTGTCATCTGGGTCCATCATATCTGCCATCCTCAACACACCGCCGGTGTCGTTATCCCCAGGCAGTCCTGTGGCATCTCATGCTTTGTTTGCTATCCTCAGGTGCTGACACCTTCCGTATCTTGGCGTGATGCATTGTCTCACTCCTACAATTGAATCCGCACCTCAAAAGAAGCCTTGTAGTGCGCTGTTTAACCCTGTTTCGTCTGTTTTGTAGATGCTGTTTCGTTACGAAAAATACAGCGTTATTGCAGAGTCAGAGTTACGGTCGGCATAGTCGTGAGGTATGCAATGCGACGGCCTCTGCCTCTCTGACGCATCCTGATTTCGTGGCCCTGTCTCTTCTGAAACAAATCGTGATCCGAATCTTTCGCTGGACGAAGAATCATAAAGCTTCATCGTGAGTCGACTCCCATAGGCATGATCGCCATCGCAGCCAGAGTCCCACTTTCTTTCGCGCCAACCATGAGCTTTTGCCTTCACATATGATATGTTGCAATGGGCACTAAAACATCGGGGTATTTTATCTACGGTGCAACATTCATATCCAAAATAACCAGGTGGCCCGTTGAATACCCGAGGCATACATGGGTACCTGAAAATGTATACTCTGTCCTGAGATAAAACAAACCCAAACGGGGAGACTCGATACGAAACTGAGGGGGAATCCAGCAATCACGGGAAGCACCCATAATCCACACTGTGTTACCAGACATCGAGAGCTTGAGATCTATACTGCGTGTAGGATTCGGTATGGGATAGGCCACTCTGAAGCTCCATGGTCTGTTCCGGAGGACCTTGCTCGAGTCTGGCAATGTGATGTCAGGGCTCGTCGACATGTGTGATTCACCTGTCTGCCTGTTCCAGATGCGGACAGAGTCATACGATCCGGTGACGACTCGGCTACCATCATTCGAGAATGCAATAGCCTTCACCAGGTCTTCTGCATGGTCCACCAGTTCTGTCTCAAACTCGCCTGTTGTTGCGTTCCATATGCGGACAGTCTTGTCGTGCGATGCGGAAGCAACTCGGGTACCGTCATTAGAGAATGCAACAGCCGTCACTGCCTTTGCATGGCCCACCAGCTCTGCCTCAAACTCGCCCGTTGTCGTATTCCAGATGCGGACAGTCTGGTCATACGATCCGGAAACGACTCGGCTACCGTCGTTGGAGAACGCAACAGCCTTCACTGCACCTGCATGGCCCACCAGCTCTGCCTCGAGCTTGCCCGTGGTTGTGTTCCAGATGCGGATGGTCCTATCATACGATCCGGAAGCGACTCGGCTACCGTCATTGGAGAACACAACAGCTGTCACTGCATCTGTGTGGCCCGCCAGCTCTGTCTGCACCTCATCCGTTGTTACACTCCAGATCCGGACTGTCTTGTCGCGCGATCCGGAGGTGACTTGGCTACCGTCATTAGAGAATGCAACAGCCGTCACTGCCCTTGCATGGCCCACCAGCTCTGCCTCGAACTCGCCCGTTGTCGTGTTCCAGATGCAGACAGTATGGTCATCCGATCCGGAAATGACTCGGCTACCGTCATTGGAGAACGCAACAGCTGTCACTGTACTGCCTGCATGGCCCACCAGCTTTGTCTTGAGCTTGCCTGTGGTTGTGTTCCAGATGCAGAGAGTCAGGTCATCCAATCCACAAGCGACTTGGCTACCGTCATTGGAGAACGCAACAGCCGTCACTGCACCTGCAGGGACCAGCTCTGCCTCAAACTTGCCTGTTGTTGTGTTCCAGATGCGGACAGTCTGGTCATACGATCCGGAAATGACTCGGCTACCGTCATTGGAGAACGCAACAGCCATCACTTCACCTGCATGGCCCACCAGCTCTGTCTCGAGCTTGCCCGTGGTTGTGTTCCAGATGCGGACGGTCCTATCATACGATCCGGAAGCGACTCGGCTACCGTCATTGGAGAACACAACAGCTGTCACTGCATCTGTGTGGCCCACCAGCTCTGTCTGCACCTCATCCGTTGTTACACTCCAGATCCGGACTGTCTTGTCGCGTGATCCGGAGGTGACTTGGCTACCGTCATTGGAGAACGCAACAGCTGTCACTGCATCTGTGTGGCCTGCCAGCTCTGTCTGCACCTCATCCGTTGTTACACTCCAGATCCGGACTGTCTTATCCTCTGATCCGACTACCACGTGGCCTCCATCTGGAGAAATTGCGACAGAGCACACCGAAGAACCATTCTGCATGACAAGCCTTGTCGGACCCCATGAGGTAGATAGACCCAGAATGACTCTAGGCACCCGACGGACATATGTAGCATAGACATTGCGTATTAGTGATTCTTTCGGAATCCACACAAGTGCGGACTGATAGACTTCGAAGCAATTTTGTTGAATGACTTCGAAGTTCATCTGAAGAAACTGCCGGGTGTCGTCAACGAGGAGCCGAAGATTATCACATCGAGCATTCAGTGCTTTGAAGCGCTGTAAGTCAGAATTGATGAGCAGAATATCTCCTTGCTTCTAAAACATCACTAACCAATAGAGTAGCTGCCGCCCTTAGCAGAGAACCTGTCCCAGTCCGGAGTTCACCTGCAAGACTGAGACACTCTATCCAATGAAGAAGATGTTTGTGGAGGAAATCATCCAAAATAACAATAAGATTGGGGGCAGGTTCCTGTACTTCCGCAAAATGAGATGCCCAGTGCCGGCATGAGTATTTGAGTGCTTCTGAGATCACGGAGATGTTATATGAAGAGTTGGTCCTCCCTTGGCGTGACACCGTCAAGCCGTCTTCGACATTACACATGTTGTACTTGAGCGAGCGGTTCATGAGCTCCAAGCATTTGATGACTAGCATGCCGTGAGCTTCTGAAGGGAGTAAGGCAGGAAATGATGGGCAACGCTCCGGCGAACAACGTCTAGGATCCATCACAAAGTCAGGGAACGACGCGTGGAACGGGGCAACTGCAGAATCCCCATGTGTAGGAACATGAACCACAGGTGAGAAGGGTGGTAAATAAAGGCGCGCATTTATCTCTGACAGAGATATGACGTCTTCGATCGGCAAGGGATTTCGGAGGAATACAATAATTGACAGCAGTTGCCGCATGAAGACACGTTCAGCCACCTCTTTCGATGCGCAGGCCTGTTCCAGAATATGTCCATAAAGATCGTCAATCCTCAAAGTTTGTAATGCACGCGCAGAGTTTGGCTCTGGCTTCGCCATGAGCACGAGGCGAGACTTGTATAGCTGGGCTCCGTCACGGATATAGCGAAGGGCAGTGGCCGCATATATGAACAGTCGACCAGAATTTTGGACCAATGTGGACAATTCGGATGTCGCTGGCCATGCGTCCAGAGTCTGGTCAAGATCTAGACAGTCTACCCTCTTGATGTCTAGCAATGATCTCTCCACATATGTGCGGATGTCGTCCTCCACTACACTTTTCTCGACTTCGTGCAGCTGAAAAGCAGTCGAAAGTTCGGGGATGGAGCAGAAAGCACTGCGGATCAAGACTTCGTCTCGACTGGTAATGAAAAACTTGAGAGGAATGGCTGACACCGACTGGAGCATGAGCCGGATCAAGTTGCCAACAATTCTATGGTCAGTGCATTCGTCGACCGCATCAATGACGATGATCTTGTAGGTCTTCATGCCCTGGCCAATACAAGTACGGATAGGGAGACGGATAAGCTTTTCGAACTGATCCTCCAGGTTAATGTGGGTCGGCTCTGCCAGCGTGGGATCGCTCTCGATAGCTTTGATGACCTCAGATTGGATGGGAGGCGACGAGCTAGCCAGCCCGTGAGCAATAGTCGGCACTATGAGCCGCGCATCACGGGCATTTTCAGACACCCGCGAGCAGAAGAAACTGGCTCCGAGAACATTCTTGGAGTCAAGGATCTCGCACAGAGAGTGCGCAATGGTTGACTTGCCAGTCCCGGCCATTCCAACGAGCCAGTACACCGTTTTGCTGCTGTCAGTAAAAGCCCAATCTTTCATGTCTTTGAGAATCTGAACTCGTGTGCCTGGCATGCAGCCGGTGGGGTCTCCATATGACGACTGGCGAGTCTTGTATGATGTCTCTCTGTGGCGAAGCTTATCGACAGAACCTGAGGACTTTCTGAGCGCCGCGAGCTCTAGTTTAACGGAATCAATATCTCACCTGAGTTCAAACGCTGAAAATCGATATCATATCAGCTTTCATCATGACTCCCCAGATGGCAGCTTTACCGTTGAAATATCCTTCACGGTTTCATCAACCGCTCCAAGCATTGCGCGAGTAGGCAATTCCTGCACAAAAGGAGGCAAACCTGGCACGCGCATTGAAGTCAATCATCAGGCGCGAAAACGAGGACGCACTGGCTCCGCCATTATGAACATACATATGTCCTCCTGCGTTATAACTATTGTAGTTGCCTGCGACCGCGGTGATGGAGCTATTACTGATGGAAGTATTACGAGCACCCGGGAACACAGAGACATGGCCGGCCGTGACCCGAACGGGCAGTTGAATATCGATCTTAGGAAGCCTAAGTTACGCACAACACCGCCTTCCAATCGATGAAAAACCTACCCGAAGGACGTCGCACAGATTGCTAATGTTGCGGAAGGTCATCAGTATGGCCCCAGCGTTCCCTGTACTCTCCGAAAAGGCCGCATGCGAATCGCGCTGCGATCTGCGGACGTGTTCCATTTGAGCAGTGATAGCGCTGCGAAAAGTAGCGTCAGGGGTGCAATTACAGTGCAGTCACAGACGCACTGGCAAAATTTCCGAAGGCGGTGATCCAGAGGTGCACGTAACTGGCCGTCGCTGTGCCTAGCGTACATTTCGACGATTGAAAGGATGATCGCGAGCTTGGCATTGAGGTCTTCAAGGAGCTCGTCCTTGTTCGTCAGCACACTCTGATGTCAAAGATCAATAAATTTCTTGCAGGCGCCGCATGCGAATTCACGTACGTCGTCCGTCTTACTGATATTCAGCAGGCCTTCCACCGCTACCTTGACCGGTAGAAATAGATCTGAGCACTCGTAAAGCGCCTCTGATACTCTCTTCAGTCGTTCGCAGGCAGCACGTCCTGCATCCGCGTGCTGAGTCGACGTTCCCGAGACGGACGCAGTGGTCAGAAGCCCGCCGACTGCTTCACCAGTGTTGAGCTGCGCAAGCGGATGTGTGGAAGATGCCCTGTTGAGAGTTGATGCGGGCGTGAGAGGCAAAGATGCGCTGTTCGTCCGGTGCGGTGCAAAAACCTGGACGCCGCTGTTGGCTATACCTGCTATCGACGCTAAGCTCGCCTGAGACGTGAGGCGTTGCACTGCGAATCTCGCCCGGGCCGTGATAGTTTCAGCTATCGGCGTCGCAACACTCGCCCGGGCCGCTAGACGTGTGGAAAGGGTCGGCGGCGGCGGCTGTTGAGAGGAAGGTGTGCGAGGACGTGACAAATAGGTGAATGGATACATCCCCGTCTGCCTAGATCGGTCTGCCTGAGGTGGTCCTGGCATGTGCACGTTCAAGTCGTCTGCTGGTAGAGGAGAAGTGATGGCTGAGTACGCTGTTAAAGACGGCGAATGCGCAGACCTTGTGGCCAGCGTTCGTTTGGGCAGGACGTCCGCTTAGGTCAGCTGCTGTAGACTGTGTAAGTTCACGGCGCTAAACGATAACAAAACAATCAGAAGTAGCAGAGACGCGTCCACAGATCCAACCAGAACCCACAGCCACAGCGACAACGATGGCTGCTCTTCCTTACACGCCACGCTCCATCACCACCGCGTCGTCCATCGTCCGTCTCGAGTACAAACCCGCCGCTCTCCCGCCGGTGGCCCGAGAATGGACGCATTTCGCATGTGGCCAGTTCTCTGTCGTGCGGTTGCTTAGATCAAGTTCCCCTATCCGCGTTACGCTCGCGACAGGATCATAGCAGGCAATCATGACCTGACGCTTCACATCGACTACTATGAGGGGGAACACAGACGATAGCACCGGGATAAACAGGTGCGCTTCCGAGGAGTCTACGTGGTTGAAGACTTATTCGTGTTGCGTTTGCAGGACGTTGAACAGATCCTCGAGCTCCTAGGCCCGCGTGCACGCGCGGCTGGCCTGCTGTATCTACAAGACTCGTCTCATACGTTCCAAACGAAGCCGAACGGACGGACATGGAGTGTTTACGGATCACCAGTGCGTCAACACCTTGGATCTAGAGATATGGCATGACGAAGCCTTCACCATCAATGGGCAGAAAGCAGTTTGGAAACCGCTACAACCTTGGTAAAACTTTCAAACCGGAGAATTTCATTCTTTATGTATTCCACTCACCAGAAGAAGCCTTTTGAAGATATTCTTCACATGGCGATTCAGGTCAGTTTGAAGATTGCCTAGTGGAACGTCTCAATGTTAACATATGTTTTTCTCCATTCAAGGATGCTCAAACAGTGAGCGTAGGAGGTTGCCATCTGACACTGCCAGTGTCGTGTAACCAATGAACGAATCAGCCGGGCTCATCGTGAGGTCCGAATTCGCGGAAAGCTTGTGTTGCTTGTATTGTAGCTTAAGAGGACCAGATCTTGGAATCCTATGGTATACAGACATAGATCGAAAGTTACTGTCGCTACGGTGCAACGTATTCTCGTCGTCGCCTCATATCTTCTCCGGACCCAAAGCCAATGTTATCGATCCTTGTTCCATTCTGATCCACGCACCACTCAGGCCTGGCACAAGGAGGTTGCGTACCAGCCGGCTCGTCACCAGCATCCTTGAGCAACAGCGCGACGACTCCATGCGCAGGGACCTGGTACGCCGTGAAGTTCCTGATAGCCGTGCCGTTGTCCGTATGCGTCCAGAGGTCCTATTGAGCAGCACGTAAGCCTTGGCTACGAGGCACAGAACTTGTTTTGTTTCCACTAACCCGCACAGAATACTGGCGCCCGGCGCGTATCCAAAATGACTCGGTCAAGTTGAAGTACATGTCAGCGGGATGGTCCAAAACATTGAGCTTGCGGAGAATCCGAGGATTAGTGGACATGCATTGACTCCCAGTGTAATGGCAAATGACTCACAAGCATGAAGACAGTTCCATTTTGGCTTTCCCCGCTCCAGTACTGTGCTGGGTGCGTAGCATTGTTGGTCCAGTACCTCTGTTGAATACGAAGTCGTGAATGGCGGCCGTAGAGCGGTGTTGAGGGATACCCACGTTGACTCCCCACCTGAAGGGTGTGATCGCCGTGCCAACGACGGGGTCTTGATTGATAGCAATGATCTCTCTGTTTGTGAGGATTTCAAGTGTTTCCTTCGATATCTTGGAAAGCTACACGGGGTGTAAGACGTGAATGAGTAAGATGCAATGGTACGTAACGTACATCGGTTGACTATGAAGCAGAGCAGATGATAAGTCAGTGACTAGTCAGTAAGGAAAAGCAGGCACAGTACGAACGATGAGAAGCGGCGACTTCATCAGTGCCCAAGCGGTGAAATGCGATTTGGCTTCGTCGTAGGTGAGATCGCCGTTGCCCCTGTATTAGCCCTGTTCAGTAATGTAACCACGAGGGAGGGTTGTCGTACACTTCAAGCTGCCATTAATTCGGAATGTTAGCATGGTCCAACAAAGACGAAACGATCCTGCTCACGATATCCATGTCGTTGTGACCATAGAAGTCAGATGCCCAAGAAATAAACGAGTTCCTATGAGAGGATCCATGAGATTCGGCGGAGATGGGTAAGGTAGAGCATACTTATTGATTATACTGCTTAAAGAAGGCCAGTTCGCCGCTACAAGATGAGGCGTTGAGGAAGGTACTCAGGGCAAGGGCGCTTATAACATTACCAATATCTTCCGTGGTCTAGCGGCATATATCAGCAAAAATCCTGGGAGTGCAAACGGACGCGTACCCTCCAAGTCTGCCCGAGTCTCCGGGCCCAGATCCATGGTTGTTCCTGCGAAGCGACAATGAGTATCCTGGGCGTTGCCGCAGCCTGGAGTCCACATCGACTTACCCGTCCCCATTGGCATAGCGAGAAAAGCATCGGCTGCTTCCCGGACAACTTTGCCAAATCAGCAATCGCGTTCGCCATCCGCGTGTACTCTTTGTGACGTGTAAAGCCCAGGTCGGTACCGCATGCGAAAGCATACTTACTTCCAATCATTCCTTCTCTGATGACTTCATCGAAAGGAACTGCCAAGAATTTAGCGCGGGTGAAGGCAGCTAGTCTCAACATATATTACCTGCACAATTGTCGTATCTTGTAACAAGATCCTTTAGTCAAACGAAAGGCAGGAGGAACAACGAACGCGTAACTGACTTGAGAAGATCGAATCCCCAGTCTTGGAAGAGTTTGATATCCCTGTCATTGTATGTCAATCCAGGAGTCCATTGTGTTATTCGAATTCCGAACCTGGCTTCATTTAGGAAAGAGCCCGGGTAAAGCTGACAGGTGAACCAACCGGAATCGCTGTACTGGAATCGGAAAATGAGTAATGGGGCTGCGGGATATACGATACACTCACGATCCCGGCTTTGCTACAGTCGGAAAGAGTCAGAAGACGCGAGAAACATCACGTACAGGTTGCACCTACAGTCCTAATTTGTGAAGCTCGTTCGTTAGGTGCTTCATCCCTGAAGGAAACCGCTCCTTGTCTTTGTGGACGACATGTGAGTGAGAGATGGACTCGATGCGCGAGGTTCACGTACTGGCGACAATATCACCAGAAGGACTTCGCTCCTTCTCCGAGTAGCAGTCATCGAGATTCATATGGTCATAGCCAACGTCCTGTTTCATGTTCAGTCGAATTCCCGCATGAAACGGTATCCCTTACGATGAGACCATGGGACTTCATTAACTTCGCTGTATTCAGTACTTTCTCTTCGCTTATGTCGCACTAGGAAAGGAAGTCAAATAGGGGCCACAAGACATAATTGGACAATAACCGAACATAGTACGCATTCCAAGCTGCACCAGCATTATCAGCAAAGGAGTGCAACATTCCATCAGCAGACTTACTATTATATCCCATGACTGAACGGTATTCGATGCCCGTTAGCGCATCTGACGTCGCTGGAGTACTTGAGACCTACATGGGAGACGACCGACAGTATGATTGCCAGCGAGATCAAGACCGACATTTGGTGGCGGGGATTTGGAAGTCTCGGGCAGTGTGGTTCTGGAGGGGTACGCGAACGTTCCAAGAATGGCTGCGAAGACCAAAACGGCCGCCACAATCAAGAGAGTGCGGAATGTCAGTGTAAGTGTCACTTGGAAATCTGAGATTTTCTTCAGGGCGCCATGGCCTTTGAGGGTACAAAATCAGCGTCGACAAGTGTCGCAAATGCCCAACACACACCGTGTTCCCGATCGCCACCAAGAAGATGTGAAGATGAGCCCGTGTTCGGGAGCAATGCTATGAACAGGTAACTCGGTCAGATAAAAAGCTTTCCGCGAAGCTTTCGGGCGTACGTTCTTCCGATTCCCCTTCTTCATTCCTGCGTACCATGTTCAAGCCCTAGATTTTGTTACGTAGCTTGCTACACCGTGATAGTTGGGTCAACGGCGCGTGCGGGCATGCGAGCAGGACATACCGTCGTGGTCCCGAAACAGTGCACAGCATCACAAGAGTGACAGTCATGATGCGCAGCATTGACTCCGCGTCCGACTCCCAGGGCACCACAACAGGAGCACGTGAAACTCACAGGGTCACTGCGCGTCGAAACTCGAGATCGCGTCGTTCGCGTTGACATCGAGTATTGAGAACCAGACGGCAGGACGACGACAACACCGCAGGTGGTACAGCCTCCCCTTTACAACTGAAACGATCTAATACGCAGGAAATTGATTCCATTCACCTTGTCGTTTACATACAATTAGAAAGTAAAAGCAGAAGCTCGAGCAGCAAAGTGGTCATCGCGGTTAGCGCCGTCATTCACCGAAGCCCGACGTTCATATTCTCAAAAGTTGATGTTGTCGATTCTCGTGCCATTCTGATCCATGCACCATTCCAGGCGAGCACAGGGAGGCTCCAAACCAGCAGGTTCATCACCCGCGTCCTTCATCAGCAAAGCCACGACGCCGTGCGCGGGGACCTGGCGGGCCGTGAAGTTCCTGAAAATCGTCCCGTTGTCGGTGTGGGTCCAAAGGTCCTACGAAAACGGTATCAGGCTGCAATTACACGTTTGTTCGAAGTGGACGACTAATTGGAACGTACTCGGACAGAATACTGGCGACCAGCCCGGATCCAAGGCGACTCCGTCAGATTGAAGAACATGTCCGCCGGCTCGTCAAGGACGTTTAGCTGCCGTTCGTGCAGGGCATCGTGAGCACCGAGTCGACGCAAAGATACCGCTCCACAACGCACCAGCATGAAGACGGTGCCATTCTGACTTTCGCCGCTCCAGTACTGAGCGGGATGTGTGGAGTTAGAGGTCCAGTCCGGCTACCGATACATTGATAAGCATACAAGCCCGCCAAGATGTCGCAACTACTCACATTCACGCCCCATCGGAATGGGCTGATCGACGTTCCAACCACGGGGTCCTGGTTTATCGCAAGAATCTCTCTGTTCATCAGAATCTCAAGCGTCTCATTGGTGACTTGTGAGAGCTGGTGAGGACGGGTGGTCAACGATCGCAAGTGATTGACCCTCGGGAAAACTCACATCCGTCGACTACAATTCACGTTTCCAGAGCAGCAATTCAGATCAAAATATGAAGGTAACGGGCAGAGAGGTACGAACGATCAGAAGCGGCGACTTCATGAGCGCCCAAGCCGTGAAGTGCGATTTCGCCTCGTCGAATGTTAGCTCACCATTACCGCTAACAACGTGTCAGAGAGCGCCCACAAGATGCACGACAGTGCTGACTTACACTTCGAGCTGTATAACAGGGATCCGAGCTCAGCACTTGTCTTGGAACAGATGGAAAATAGACGGACGATATCCATATCGTTACGACCATAGAAGTCGGTTGCGGAGGTAATGAAAGAGTTCCTACATCGATTGGCTCAGGCCACGAGGGTAAAAGCGAGTGACTGCCTCTCAACTCACTGGTTTATAATACTACTAAGGAAGCGCCATTCCGGGCCTGTTAAAAGCGCGTTGATTTCT
The DNA here is from genome assembly GCA_026008595.1 of Lyophyllum shimeji. Lineage (NCBI taxonomy): Eukaryota > Fungi > Basidiomycota > Agaricomycetes > Agaricales > Lyophyllaceae > Lyophyllum > Lyophyllum shimeji. Next base: position 281,079 of record BRPK01000020.1, read on the forward strand.
GACGACATAGAACCTCAGGATGTCGACTTGCCAATGTCGTTCGTCGTCTGGGTGCGACATGAGCATCGGATCGGGTGCACCATACATGTATTTCATCACTCACCCTCCAGCTGTGTCCGAAGCGCCGACCCCAGAGCCATGGTTGCTCCTGTCGCGAAGAGAGTCAAGTCAGAACACGAGTATACTTTGGCGGGATCAAAGTGAAGCCCTACCCGTCCCCACTCGCAAAGCGAGAAAATGAGCGGAGGTTTCTTCGACTTCTTGGCCAGTTGTGCGATTGCGTCCGCCATGCGGGAATATTCTAAGAAATTGTCGCGCTTCAGCGGTAATGCACCGACAACGTGGTCCATCGACTTACTGCCGACTATTCCTTGCCTGAGAATCGAGTCGAAAGGGACTGCAAGTCAGCTGTCAGCGTAGCCCATTTGATTCTTCGAAACGCCAGTCAGTACCTGCACAGTTGTCATATCTGTCCAGAGCCGGCCCTGTATCAGCTAGCGAGAAAATGGGATGACGAGAGATGAACGAACTTGAGCAGATCGAAGCCCCAGTCTTGGAACTGCTTTGCGTCTCTGCGGTCGATTGGTTGAGAAGCGAGATGGCCTATGGTACAACTGACGGACCTTGCTTCGTTCTGGAACGATCCAGGGTAGAGCTGACAGGTGAACCACCCGGAGTCACTGTACTGAAAACGGTTGAATACAAATCGTGACCACGATCGCGGATGGTAGACTCACGATTCCGGCTTTACTGGACAGACAGAGCGTTAGACAACGGCCGCCATGGCCAGTTATGATGGAGGCTTACAGTCCGAGTTTGTGGATCTCGTCCGTCAGATGATTCATTCCAGAGGGGAAACGCTGTTTGTCTGCAGAAACTCCTGTCAGCAGGTAGAGACGATGCGAAAGTGAAGGCTGGCGCACTAGCGACGATATCACCACTGGCACTTCTGTTTTTCTCCGAATAGCAGTCGTCGAGATTCATATGATCGTAGCCGACGTCCTGTCCGCGCCAGTTATAGTCGGTTCCAAATTTCGAGAAGGCGGCATACCGAAAGTCCGAGAGACTTCATCAACCTTGCGGTTTCCAGCACAACAGTTTCGTTAATATCGCACTGCAGAAATATGAAAGAGTGCACATCGAAGAACGAGTTTTACGAACATGGTATGCATTCCAAGCTTTGACGGACAAGTTAGTCAGACGATAAAAAGGGGTGGCTGAACGCAACTATTGTAGCCCATGACTAAAGGGTGTCCGTGTCAGCATCCTACTATGACGTCCAGGTGGTGTTACTCACAAGGGAGACGTCCTACACCATTGTTGAGAGCAACAGTGGGCGGTGCTTTTGAAAGCAGCAATGCACTTGTAAAGAGCCCCGCGACGCTTGAGAGGATCATCGCGTGATATCGTTTGTAAGGAAGTGACGTTACAGGAGTGGCCCTCGCCGTAGGACTGCCTGCTGGAGTCAATTTATATTGCACTTGGAGGAAGCGTGTGCTGCATGTGGATCTAATCGCCCATGATCACGATGACGGCAAGTGGGGTTCTGCCTTTGTACACGGCAGAAGCCCCGTCGAGGAGTAACGCCGTCGAAAGACACTGAAAAAGGAGAGAGAATATACACACGCCACACGCACTTCGGAATGCTCCCCCGAAGTCTGCAGAATTTCCTGAATCGGCGCCCGCGTCAAGATCAGCTGGCTCCAGATCATGTGAGCGTATGACCCAACCTATTTCCAGTCTGCAGCCCGAGCTCTTCCGGACTCTTTATGAGCGAATAAGGCAAAAGTGCTTTCTATACATCGCCAAGGCAGAAGCCGCTGGTATTCTGGCGAAAACCCTAACCCAAGTCTCGCTTCCAACGTCGTATGTCTGTGTATGAAAACATCTCAACTCCAGACTTTCTTGCGTTGGCGGTCGAACGGAGCGGGGCGGGCCACTTGACCTCGGATTCTTGACAGGCTGTGGGTTTTCGAAGGAGAGGTATTGATATCATCGAACGTAAGAGAGTTGGCGAAGCTGATGATGCTTCGAAGATGCTTCGATCGCTTCTATATCGTGATATCAGTGTACCGCGAACGGGGTGGTTAAGGTGAGAAAGACGCACCGCTGCTGGTTGAGTCTTCTGTCGTCGTCGTCATTGACGTGATGGTTGGTCATGCAAGAGTCTGATCAAGTAGCCACGACGATTTGTCCAGGTCTCCGACTAAAGAGCGCACCGAAGGACTGATTCCACTTATACCTTAACATCATCATTCCATAGGAACTCTTGCTATGTACGCAGTCTGAACTATGTATGAGCGACGTCCTAGCTGGAGTTAGCATGCGGATCTTGAAGCCTTACGATAACCACTTACATTATACCCAACAAAGTCTTGCAGCAGATACGGGCGATGATGCTGGTAGACCCGGCAAAGGATACAGCGGTCAAGGCCTCAAGGCGACAGTGGAGGTTTCGTCTGAGCTGTCACGTTCGTACGCGCTTGTCACAGTCGTGTGCAGAGAAGCATGTGACCCTTACAGTCACGATCAACGCGTCGTCAACTCCAACCACCACAAATGCAGAATCAGCGGCGGTCTTCCTCATCGTTTGGAACACCTCAACAGGAGCAGCGACTTAAGGATGCTCAAATACTGAAAACTCGTGTCGAACAAGCCAACCTGCAGCTTCTACGGAACCGCAGTGATTTCAAATCATGGAAACTCGACACTGATGAGGCGTCGGACACGGAGGACATCGAAAGGAAGGACCCCGCTATCGTCGCAGCGGATGTAGTAGCTCAAACAGTACGCTCTTATTCTCCTCATATAGGAAGGCACTGACCACGCTTCACCATGGTCTATAGTCGTTTCTCCGAAAGCTCAAGTTCCAGTACCTAGAGCAGAACGCCAAAGACCGATACGTCAAATCGATTGTCAGCGACATCGATGACGCTCCGATAGTTACAACCGAGGACAACAAAGCGCTGCTGGCGAGCAATGCCGCCAAAAAGGAGCAGCTCAAGGTCGCGAAGACGAGTTTCGCAGAAATGCAAAATGACATCAGGACACTCGCCCCCTTGGTCGAACAAGGTACTTCGTCACAATACCCCGAAACTTCCATGTACCTCACTGTCGTCGATCAGACTACCACAAAGCCAAGGAAGCCACCGCGCGCGCGGCGACGCTCGCACAACAAATCATCGACGCGCGGTTAGCCCTCACGCGGCTGCGCAAAACCCATCCACAACCTCGACTGACCATCCAGCTCGCGGATCAGAAGCTAGTCGACCAAGTAACGGAGATGCAAGACCTCAGCGACGAGCTGCAGTCCGTCAACCAGCAGGTCCAGGAAGTCAAGGACCAAGTCAAGCGCGGTGCGCTGGAATTGGAGAGCTTGCGGGCCGAGCGAGCGGAAGTGGAGAAAGCGGTGAAAATGTCTCGAGTGGACGAGGATGACGGGCGCCTAGTACCTCTATATGACTGGTATGCCACGTTTCCCTTCCATTATCCTACGGCTGTGTCGGTCCTCACTTCTCTATACAGGTACAGCGCCTCGATGAAACTACATCGCTCCATGAGCGATCTCCACGAATCCTACACGGCCTCAGAGAACGAGCTCCGCCTAACCTACAACATTGACACCGGGAAGGCAACGACGCACAAAATAACTATCACCTTGATATTCGCTCCGGACACGCGCCAACTCGCCGCTGTCCAGACCACCGGCCTAAAAGAACTGAACGTCGAAGTCGGAGACCTGATTGACGCGCACGTTCAAGTCAATGACGTGCACGGCGTGATTGCGGCCATTCTGGGCAGAGCGAGAACACGACATATTACATGAGTTTCCCCACTCGGCTGCCTGTATTGTATTATTGACCACACACTTTACTGGGTAGTGCATGTTGTAATTTATCGCCTTATCTTTGGTCAAGCGCGTTGCTCGCACCTAGCAAGGACTCGAAGGTGGTATGCTGCTCGCCATCGTTGCCGTAGAAATACCGTTTCACAACGCGCTGGCATCCCGGTCCTCTTCCACCTTCTACATCATATCAAATGTCCTCCTATCCACCTGCTGGCTGCCACTCGTTGTCATTCCCTCTAAAGGAAAAATGGTGGGCGCCAGCGGCCAAGGCATCGTGTGGTGAGAGATCATCACCTGGGAGGCGGGACGCCAAGGCAATGCCTGTGCAGCCGTGCTGTGCCACCTCCGCGCAGGCGAACACGGGTAGAGAGGCCTAGCTTTGTACATATAGGTGCTCTGACTGAGCGCAGGACCGAAAGTACTTTCGGGCGCAGCGGGAAACGCGGACTCTCACACTAGGAAGGATATGTCTCTCGCGCAAAAAATGAGGTACCGTATAGACGATTGAAAAAAAAACGTTGCATTACAAGACCATCGACGAGCTGGCGCTAGCTTGGGCATTGCGTAAGTTCTCTCCGCCATATGACTTCCACGATAAATATGCGCACTTCAAATTGATCTATCGACCAGAGTCGGAGGGCAACCCATCTTTGGCCTTTGACGTACTCGCTGTGGAGTGGTGCGATGCGATGCGCCTGCGGCTGGGGAGAACGACCCTTTCTCGGCGTTACCTGGGCAGCTAGAAACGACGCGACCGGGAGACCAAGAATTACCGGGGTACATGTCTGCGTTTCCATGCCTATGCAAGTCTTTCGCCGCTGATCCAGCAGGAAGCTGATCGCAGACGTGCAGACCAAGTTGAGAACACGTTATTGTGGTGGTCGGCTCATTACATCTTCACGCGCTCTATCCCAACACACTGGCCCGAGGACGCGCGTTTCTCCGATGAGTTGCAGTACTGTGCCCACACAGGAGTCGTATCCCGGCGTGGATGTGATGGGCCAATCGAATGGGCGGCGGGGCTGATGAGCAAGCATGCAAGCGGGACGAAGTGGGTGTGGAAACAACATACACCTTCAGAGCTGAAAGCAATGGGCATTGATAATTTTTACAACCTGCTTGCATCTCGTTTCTCTCCGGCTCGTGCCTCGTAAATTCTGACCTACATAGCGTGCTCTTAACTTCCAACCTTGTGCTGCTGTCCAGTTTGCTAATGCTGTGCTATGTCTTCATCATACTTCCGTATGCCTCACCGATCTGACTGTATGATACCCGCCGTTTCCGGTCTGCGGTCGCGATCGGCCTTTGCACGGACGCCTCAATCTCTAGTCTCATGTCGCCCTCAACGCACTTGCCTCTGGTCATTTTGAGTGTGACCAACATAAATAACGATAATCGCAATATTGCAAGAACTCAGCTTCAAGGAGTGCTTGGTCGATCATCAAGTGATGCACTGATCTTCTTCCTGCCTTACGTTGGTTAGGTAAAAGGGCGCAAAGACGCGAAATGTCACAATGCGTGACATTCCCCTCCTGATCGATTGATCACCGACCACGATGAGTGAGGCGCGTCAATATGGCGAGCTCGCCACGCAGCTCGTCATGGAATCGCGAAGGTCTACGCAGACAGATATGCTACTAAAGTACAACGATGCTCTCGTCCGGTCGATCATCCGCGAGCAGCGCGACCTCGAGAAAGCTGCCGAGCCTCTCGCTCTCCAGGACGGTCCCCCTCCCGAGCTCTTCGTCATAATGACAGCAATCCATCGAAACAAACGGTGTCTCCTCGCATACCACACGCACCGCACCGATCGTCTGCGGGACATGTATTGGAACGTCGGGGGCGCCTTACCGCACATCCTTTCGAACCAGGACATCCGCGGCAAGCTCTCTCCGCACGAAGTCGACTTCCTGCGCGAGTATCATAGCTCGATCATGGATTTCCGCTCCGATTTCTCGGACGAGCTCGATATCATGGCGAGCATCACGCAGCCGCCGAAGGACCTGCATGCTCTCGTCGTGGTGGTGAGGGATTGCGGATGGATTCAAACCGAGCTGGGAAACATCAACTTCAAGAAGGGGGAGAGGTTCATGGTGAGGAGGGCAGACGTCGAACACTTGATCGTACAAGGATATTTGGAGGAAGTTTGACGATGATGTGCGACCTGCACGGGATTGATGCTCGTACGCACCGAGATTTTTCGATGATCGGCTCGTCCTGACTGGCTGAGCAGCGCTGCAGCGCTCCTGGAAGTCTACGACTCGACAACGTCAGTCCTTCGCAAAACCCGATGTCCAAACTGATCGGCTGGGGCAGTCGGCCGCGGAGCATGAGCGGCGGCGTCCTGCGCGGCGAGTATCCTGGCGGAGGGTGTGCCTGAGCCGGGGCGGAATGTGTTTGTTGGGAACGCGGGAGCGGAAATGACGAGCAAGAGCAAGAAGGAGCAGGCCCCCGTGGAGCAACCGCCGACGACGGCGGAGAGGGAGGTTAGCACGGTCGCCGGTGGAGGTGGGGGCGTGGCTGCGCCGATTGTAGGTGGGACTAGCGCGGAGGCCAAGAAGGGGGAGAAGAAAGAGGAGCTGGTCAAGGAGAAGGATGCGGGAACGGAGAAGGAGGATGAAGGCGCGAAGCCGGCGGAGACGCAGACGCAGCCAGAACGGGAACCACAACAGATACACCTGCCCCCGAAACCCCGACGGAAGCACACGCTGAGAGGAACAAGCCCGTCGCTGCTGGACCGCTCTGTGAGGCCGAAATGGAGGCGAAAATGGCAGCGGAGGAGCTGTTCCCTGGCGAGGCGCGAAGATGATGAGGACAATCAAGATGACCCAGACATTGCTTTCGATACGTAATTACGATATCGACAACGCGTTTCTGTAGTAGAGATTGTACATGCCGCTCCTTCACCTCTTGAATTGCACAGCACCTATTTAATACAACAGCCGATATAAGAGTGACAGGTCGTAAGAGCTGTAAATAGGTGTTCAGAGTGAGGTAGCTTGGGAACGAGCGGGCGTTTTCACTGGCCAGCATCATACTAGCGCGCCAAGGTCGGACGGTACCATCGGGCAACCCCCACGAAACCAGGGATCCCGAAGGAAGTGCGATCCGATCTCAGGCGAAGCGTAGGACGAACAGTCTCTCAGGAGTCCCGAGGTACACTACCCCGCTCCGTTCGTCGATAGCGACGGAATCGATAACGGCATCACCCTTCAGTCCTTCAGGCAAAACAAGGTCTTGAGCGTCGATCCCGCGAGCGGAGAAACGCAGGAGGGCGAGAGTTACAGGGGGATCTGGTTCTATGTCTGATCCATAAACTGCCCTGCGATCGAGGATGACCGCTGCTTGGGTACCAGAAGCGGACCACGCATGAATTTCCATGTCGCCATCCAAGCGGACAGTCGTGGAGGCGGCAGTATCTGGGCTGATGCGACGATCCCAGTCAACCGGCTGCAGATAAGCGTGGGTGGAAGGAAACTGGTCATCGGTGAGATCTCTCCAGAGGGCCTGTAAACCGACTGGGGAACAAAGCGGCTCCAGAAGGAACCAGTCATCGATTTCGAGGGGTTCTAGATCTAGAATCACTTCCACTGGAGCCTCTCCGACAGGCGCGCCGGAGCCAATGCGGGACAAGAGCAGCTCTGGAGGAATACGATAGACAATGACGCCACTTTGTCCGAAAGAATCGCTGAAGGACATGTAAGGAGTATTTCCGATTGTATCGAAACACGGGGAATTAACGCTCTACGTCGATTGACGATGTTTGAGCGAATAACCTTCAAGTTAGAGATGGTGCGCTACTTACCATCGTCCTCGTTGGCGTCACATCGACTGGAATGCTATAGGCCGTATCTTGCACAAAGTTGATCACCAAGATCGAGTGCTGCCCATTGTCGCCGCGGAGGAAATACCCAACGGCATCCTGCACGAGAAATCCACTGATCCACTGATCCGCGAAAGGCAGATCTCGTCGAAAAATTTCTTGCATTTTTGGCACTTTTCCGTCCCCGTAAGTCACCTCGATGATGCATAGTTTCCTGTGAGAGAGCGTGGCTGATTATGAGTAGCGGACTTCTTCCATGGACGGCCCAACGCGGGCAACGTACCCTTCTGACCCGGACGCAGCGGCCATGCGGTGACAGCCATGTTCATCGTAGTGTACCCTCGAAAAGTTCTCCGACCTTACAGGGATGCCATCTTCAACTGAAATCGAACTTGCGCTAGCAAGATCCCAGCAGAATACTTTTCTGCATATCTCGCGAGCATGAATCACGATCATCGTGGTTCCAGGGATGGCTGCCAGGATATCGACCATTTCTCGTTCTTCCAGCCAACTAAAACCTAGTGACATTGTCCGCACCGGGTGCACGCTTCCCGGCGATACCGTCGCCCAGAATTGATCGAGCCGGTTTGTTCGATGCGCAATACGACAGAGCTCATCTCGGTCAAGTTGATCGAGGTCGGTCCCGATGAGGCACGCCAATGGGAGGGTCTCTTTGGTTCGTTTCAAGGTTTCCAACCATAGCGTGGGAGAATGGCCAAGTTTCCAGAACTTCGAGGATATCTAGCACACAGCGTGAGATCAGTCAACAGTGGTCAGGAGGGCCAAGTGAGCAACTTGACTTGGACGAAGTTCAGGATTTGAGGCAGAGCTAGATGGGTTGCAACGTCGAGCAGAGTATCAGTTGGTAAAAGCTCGATGTGGGTGCTCATGGTGAAGGTTACATTGAAATAGTATTCAAAGTACGTCAGAAAACTTGCATCTATGATCTATCTGATTGGAAATATCGTGACCTTACTAATTATAAGGTGAAGTAAGACCATACTTAAGGGAAATTTTTAGCTCCAGTCGAACTTTCCTGTAGCATTGTCCCTGCCCCCGCAGTGTCACGTCAGAAAGAGACATTGAACCGCGTACTCCTCACCGAGTTCTGAAGGCGCCTTGCCTTCACATAGCCCAAGGTCACAGCCCCTAAGGCTCAACACAACTTTGGCGGACTTCCAGTATCGGATCAGTAAAAGGAACCAGGCGTTATATTGTGAACGTCAGCTTGCCTACAGTCGTGGACAAGCAAAGACGACAACTTCGATATCTCAAAACCGGCTCATGAGATTCCTTCCAAATTTCAGGATCATACTCAGCTCATCGAAAGCAGTATGTAAACACAACTCCGAAGTTTTTCCCACGGAGCCTACTTTTTTGGCCTCTTCAGGCGCCCTCGCAAGCACCCGGAGGGTTCATTCCCTTACAGACCCTGAAATTGGGTTAGTTTGATGAAGCCTAGTACCCTTTCTGACTAAATGAATTGACAACATCGCGCCTACGAGAAATTTGCGTTGTCTACCGGCTGATCTAAGCAGACGGTCTGCCTTCCAGGCGAGGAAACTGCTACAGCGCTTCTGAAAGTCTACGACTTGAAAATGTCAGTTTTTCACAAAACCCGATGTCCAAACTGATTGGCTGGGGCAGTCGGCCGTGGAGCGTGAGCTGCGGCGTCCTGCGCGGCGACGATTCACTACGCAATGGTCCAGGCAGCCCCGTTCATCGCACATGTCCAAAGGTTTCGACGGACATTCATTCGTCGGTCAATGACGAACGCTGAGATCTTGCTCTCGATCGTTGTACCGGCAATCGCGTACAAACCTCCGTGCTCGACACGTTACAGTCTTACGAAGGACTGAGTAGCTTGCTTCCTCCCTCCAATATAACATTCCATCACTCAGCTCTTAGCAGACGATGCCCGCCGATGTCGAGTGCCCTGAGGGCCCAGATTCTTAATGCTCTTGGCGAAGCTGGGTCTTGTAGCAGGTCAGGGGAGACACCCGCAGTCCCTGGGAGTGAATGACTGATTATCGAAGTGACACTCAGTCGAGTCGCGATTGGTCGGCCGAACACGCCTTTATTGGACGCGAACGCGGTGGTCCCGGTGACAAGGGTATCTGGGGAGAGCCTGTAAGTTGATCCTTTGAAGCACCAGCCTGCTGAATGTTGCCTCACTCCGAGACCGTGGTCTGCCAATGGCATGCTGGAGCTAAGATGTGGCCTAGGACCGAACAAGGACTGCTCACAGAATGTAGGCGGTTCGCCAAGCGACGGCGCTGCGACGTCTTTACTAATGCATCTCGGTGGCGAAGACGGATCGTGCACCTTAGTAGTACTGGTTTTCGTTGATTTCTAATTCCTTAGGACAGTGAAGAGAGGAATTCCCCAGTCGGTTGGCAGCCTGGATTTTGAATTAGGCATGAAGGCTTACAGCCGCTCGTTTAGACGAGCCGAAGTGTGCCTGAGACAACCTTTTAATGTGAACACTAATACAGTGGGTGGGGGAGGGACCGCCCTCAGCGCGCCTCGGCGTACACACTACTCGCGCTGAGTGGCGACCTCGAGCTCCAGGATAACTGAGAGAGGTCTTCACGAACTAACCTGGAACTAAGTGAACGCGTTCCGCGTGCAGGGAGGCGGGTGGGCGAGCGAAAGCGATGCGAGATGACAAGTAGTCCGAACGGGCTCACTGAAATTTTCGGACTCTTGTCACTCGCTTAGTAAGCCTCACATTGAACACAGTCTCCGCAGGCTGCGACTTTAGTTCAATTCCCAGCTTACAGCCGCTCGTTTAGACGAGCCGAAGTGTGCCTGAGACAACCTTTTAATGTGAACACTAATACAGTGGGTGGGGGAGGGACCGCCCTCAGCGCGCCTCGGCGTACACACTACTCGCGCTGAGTGGCGACCTCGAGCTCCAGGATAACTGAGAGAGGTCTTCACGAACTAACCCGCCAGCCCACAACAGTCGTGAAGGCCGACTCACCCACCCACGCTGGCCCACAATGTAAATTACAAACTCTGAGGTAAATTATGTCGTACCCGAAACCTCTCCATCGAGTCCCGAAGTTGCGCCAAGCGCGAGGAGAGCAGTGCCCCAGATAAGAACTTGGGGAGAATAGTCTCGACCTTCCTCCAGTAAAGCAAGAACGCCTGAGACTCCCAACGCCCAAGCACCCGCACTATGTCCGGTGGTGTGCCACGCAAAAGAAGTTCGGTAGCGCCCCCAATGCGGAAGCTGTGGCCCGACACGCGCGCGAGGCCGGTCGCGGACCAGACGGCGTTGCACCGCTCCAGGAACCACTCGCGCGTTAAGGGCGCCCACCCCGAGGCGGTGTCGCCGCTCTCGAATGCAAACAATGGCGCGTTGGCAGGCAGCCCCGCGTTGGCGTCCAAGTGATGCTTGAGTGCCAAATAGGGGCTAAGAATCTCCCCGTTGTCAGTCACAGTAATGGTAGCGCCCTTGCGGTTGGTGGTTTTCGTCCATGGGACACGAAAGGAGGCGTACTCGCACCCTCCGGTGACGCTGGAGAACCTGGGGTTAGCGCTGGCGCGCGAGGCGTGGAAGGCCGGGTCGAACTTGACACAGCTCGGGACGACGAGCTCTCCCAGACGGCAACAACACCAGAAGGCCACGCTGGCGACCGCCCAGACAGCGGCATCCAAGGAGTTGCTGAGATCCAACCCGCGGAACAATGCATGCATGTGTTCTAAAGTGACAGGAGGACGAGGAGGACGCTTCGAAGACTCGGGTGCCATATTTGCAACACCCTTCTTGACGGCGGAGAGGAGGAGGTGGTCACCGTGCCAGTCCGCACCGTGAAAGATGTGCCAAAAGCGTAGGCCCGACATCCAGTTGTCCACAGTGTCCCGTGCAACAAAACCAGCCCATGACGCACAGAATGTAGCCAAAAGTGTCGGGGAGGCCGGCATGCGGGCGGACTCGGGGACCGCAAGCCGGTCACAGAACTGGTGAAAGCGAAGCAAGCCAGCCCCGTAGACCTCACGAGTCTTGGGCGCCAGGGAGTTGAGCGCGGTGAGAAAGAGTTTAGAAATCAGGTGTGGAGGGGCGAAATGAGAGATACCGGAGACAAAATGAAACGAGTGGGGGGTGACCCAAGCATGTAACCGTTCGCCAGCGCGAACGGGAGGTCGGAGGACGGAGGGGCTGATGGCAGTGGCGGCCGCACGGGTGCTCGTCGAAGAGCGGGCCTTTTTGGTTTTAGCCACCACAGCTCGCGACGTTCGTGCTAAGCCCACCTGTGGTGTAACCGTGGAAGCACGAACAGCAGCAGCGGCAGCGCGGACACGTGTCAGCGCGCGGAGAACGGGGTCGTCACGGCGCGACATGTCGAAGGTGCTGGGTAAGTTCATGGGGGACAGGAAAAGACAAGGGAAGATGCCCGCTAGCGGGACCCAACTCGCCGCGAGAGATGGGATCCGCCAGGTTGGCTGCCGATTCGACATAATCTAAGGTGAATGTGACGTTGGCGGAGCGCGCGACCGTTTCAGCGCGCTGAATAGAGAGGTTAACCTGGAAGTTGCGGCCGCGACCGCGATTGTAAGCACCGATGACCCCACGGTTATCGCTGCGGATGATGACCGCAACGTCAGCGCAGCCCGTGCCTACCAAGTAGGAGACGACTAGCTCGACGGCAACACCCTCCGCCCAACCGATATCGCAGCCGGGCGAACGGTCCCACCCGTCGAGCAGCTTCCAGGCGGCCCATCGCTTGCCAATGATGATGCCTATGCCCCACGAAGTGGAAGCGTCCACCCATACCCCTAAATCCGCAGGCGGGGCGCGAGGGCGCAGGGGGCGCGGGTCGGATGGCCCAGCCAGTATGGAGGACCACCAGCGGAGGTCCGATACGAGGGAGCGGGATGGATAGCGCGGCGCAAATGGCCTGTCGCCGAAGGACGCCAGGAAGGCGGACAGGTTTGGCAGGCGGGAGCGACTGTAAGGGTAAACGAAGGAAATGTGGGAGAGGCTGCCATGCAGGCTCACGGCGACCTTCCGCGGGGCCCGTGCAGCGGAGAACGTGGCCAGGAAATCGTCGACCTTGCCCTTGAACTTGAGTCGCTTGTGTTCCGGCAGGGACACGGTGCGAAGGCGAAGGTCCCAAAGGAAACCGAGGTAGACCACTGTGTGGCCAAACTGTTGCAGCTTGTCAGGGTGCCAAGGAACCCCAAGATCCGCAGTTGCTGCTATAATGTCATTAATCTCGTAAGGATACACGAAGGGGGACTGAGGGGTACCGTCTCCGGAGGATGGGTAGGAGAACTGAACAATGTCATCCACCCATTTCCTGCTCGGCCCGAAACCCTTCCGCTCCAGGATGTGGAGGACGCAGTCAGCGACCTGGCCCTGGCACCCGCCGGAGGACGTGCACCCGAAACAGCAACAATGGTCGGCGAAGAAGACGTCGCGGACCCGTAATGCGAAAAACTTCTTGTGAGGCGGCCACACGGGGCACGTCCTAAAGGCAGCGACAATGTCCAAGGAACCGGCGCGCGTGCCGGGTGGTGCTTCCGCAACCTGAGGAGACCAAAAGGTGGGGTTAGACCGCATCACCAGGGGTGGGGGGACAGCACAAGGAAGGTCGGGGCGAGGCCACACACCCCGATCGAAAACGCTAGAGGGCGGGGCGAGGCCACACAACCCAAGGGCGGGGCGAGGCCACACAACCCACGCGGTAAGCACCACAGGGCGGGGCGAGGCCACACAACCCACTGAAAAGCTCGCAAGGGTGGGGCGAGGCCACGCGACCCGAAACGCAGTATGCGGAGGCTACCGTAGCACGGTGAGGAGTATGACTTACCAGGTCCGCCACGGAAGCCGCCGTCCCCCACGAAGTTTGGTAGTCAAACTTGTTAATGCAGTCGTTTATAGAGAAACCGCAATCGCCAGCGAAAGAAAGATCCTGTACTGCGCGGAACTTGCCCGGCGAACCGGCCTTCTCGACAATACCCAGCGGAGAGGTGCGAAAAGGACCCCCAAAGAAACGCAGTGCGTCCTCATAGGAAAAGGGGCCGGACATGCGCCCGACGTCAACTTCGGAAAGGCAGTATTGAAGAAGGAAGTCGAGATGGATGGGGGATGTGGCGTGGTTCTCGGGTGTAATGGAACGTGTGAGCTCGGGGAAGTTCCCCATCTTGAAGCCATACCGGAGGCTATCGAGGAGGTTCGGATAGGCGTCGTGGAGGTTAAAGATCGACATGTAGTGGTTAAAAGCGCCGACGTTGTAAGGAGTGACAATGACATCCAGTTCAGGATTGCCGGATGGGGTCGGAGGGCCATCGTGCGCACGAAAGTCAACGGGGGAAGGGGCCAGATAAGTGACACGGGTGCGCCGCTTAGCACGCGCGAGAGCGACAGCCGTGGTTCTCGCTCCCGCAGAGTGAGCAGACATGCTCGCGGCGACATCTGGCGGAGGCGGGACAGGGCCTGCCCGTGTTGTTGAACGAGTAACAGATGCTGAGCCCGGAGGAGGCGACGACGACGGTTTTGCCCTTCCATGCCGCGAAGGGAGGCTTGCCGCGGACTGTAGACGCCGTACAGTCCGGGGCTCGATGGGTGTGTTCCCCGCATATGAAGCAGCAAGTCGGGTTGGGGCCGCCCGACCTGCCCTCTGGAAAGGAGCCGTAGGGTGAGTACCGGGCTCCCGATGAGTCGCTCCGCCTGGGTGCCGCAGTCGATGTGTTGGCGGCCGCAGCCAGTGCTGAGATGGCCGCCTTTGCCTTTTCCTGCGTCACGCGAGATATGATGCGATTGTGGCGGTCGTAGTACGTTGGCCCAAGGAAGGCCTGGCGAGTAGCGAGGTACTGACGGCGGACGTCGATGTCGAACAGCAGTGTTGATTCGTAATTCTCTTCCCACTTCTCCACGCCCATAAGATAGTCCCTGTGCTCCCTCTACCGCGCGAGTATGTCCTCCGGCCAGACCTGAGCGTACGCGGATAGGAGATTATCCCATGCTTCGTGGAACTGGCCCGGTGGAAGGCTTGTCTCCCTCGGGTACTTCCCCACATCCACCACCGTGCGTGTCTTCCCATCGGCCCCAGTAATCTTGATCCATTTGATGGTGGCGGGGTTGGTATGGAAATCCTCGATTACCGTAGGCGTGAGGAGGGTGAGCGGGAGATGGATTCTACTCGCCAGTAAATCAACCAGGCACGCCGGGACCTCGTACCGCTTTCCACGCAAGGATCCCGCCGGCCGTTCCATCTCGGAAGTCCATAACAACTTCCGCTCCCCAAGACCATCGTTGGCCTCCACGCTCTCCCCTCCGACTCCTGCTCCGCTCGGTACCCCTCCGAATAAGAGCGGCCCGACCTTCATCAGCGCCGCGAAGTGTTGCGGCGTCATCTCCTGGAAAGTTTTGAGTATTTCGTTCGACGCCTCAGCGGGTGACTCGGCCACGACTGGCTGGCTCGGCTCGACGTTCCCCCATACTCGGTCGTAATTGTTGAGTTTCCGCTCGAATCAGCGTCTCCGCCGGTTTGCGCCTGGTTCGACGGTGGCGCACCTTCGCCCACCGCGGGGTCGGGTTCCCCATTCGGCGGACCTTGATGGGCCCCTGGTGGAGGTGATGCCGGCAATCTCTGATCCCCGGTTCCCCCCTGATCCCTTGATCTCGTCGCGAAGGTGCGGGTAGACTTTCCAACAGTGCCGGACGGTGTAACAGCCATGCTTCGAATGAAAAAATACAGCGAGGACGGCACTCAAATCGAGCGAAAGCGATGCGAGATGACAAGTAGTCCGAACGGGCTCACTGAAATTTTCGGACTCTTGTCACTCGCTTAGTAAGCCTCACATTGAACACAGTCTCCGCAGGCTGCGACTTTAGTTCAATTCCCATTGGTGCACGCACGTGACGGCGTTAAGGTTACTCCATAAGGCAGACGCTCTCGTGTCCGCAGAGCGTGCGCGATAGGAAATGATGAGTACGATATGAGTACTTGTGCCGGAGAGATTGACTGGGCCGCTTCGGAGCCGCTATAATGAGGCGGGCCAGGAGAAGCGGGGGCCCCGGTGAATCTCTGTACGCAGGCGGCCGAAGTCCCAGAAGGTGAGACTAACGACTACCCGCGTGTCAGACCCAAAACAGCCTGCTTGTAAGTCTGCAGAACTCGTCGAGAGGTGGGTGGGCGGGTCGACGAGTTAGGCGGGCGCGGCTGAGGAGGATGCCTCCTTAAGCCGCGCACGCATCGCCGAAGGCGCTGAAGCTTAGTCAGCCCTTCGGCGGCAGATCTCAAGTTGGCCCTGCCTTATCTACCACTGGGGCTAGCCGGCTTCGCACGTAGCCCCAGCTCACAATAAGGCAGACGCTCTCGTGTCCGCAGAGCGTGCGCGATAGGAAATGATGAGTACGATATGAGTTGTTGGGTGGACCGGGCGGATATAGCTTGCACACGGGCTGTTAAGCCAGAGATGGACAATCTCGTAAGGAGATTGGCCGGTATATTACTACTTATATACCTAGCTATGTAGTCTTACTAAGGAGGGAAATTTTACTGAATAGGAAAATTGTATCTATGATGTCATGTGCTGCCATCGTTGCCGTCGTGCCGGATTACCATATACGGTCAGTCCTTCCAACACTCTCCCTTAATCTGGCATGACGGTACAGTAAGAAATAGAAAGAAAAATGTACCTAAGTCGAGTTTGTCCCGTCAAAGCTCTTGTAGCCCTGGAATCT
This sequence comes from Lyophyllum shimeji, assembly GCA_026008595.1. Lineage (NCBI taxonomy): Eukaryota > Fungi > Basidiomycota > Agaricomycetes > Agaricales > Lyophyllaceae > Lyophyllum > Lyophyllum shimeji. The sequence goes on from BRPK01000020.1 coordinate 297,450, forward strand.
AATGTCGTTGTCATCAAAGCTCTACTTGGCTTCGGTATCTAGTCGTGTCGTCGAAGCTCTCCCTGGCTTCGGGATCCCATCAGAGCTCTCCGTGGCTCCGGAAACTTCATCAGAGCTCTCCCTGGCTCCGGAAACTGTCCTTGTCATCGAGGCTCTCCCTGGCCCCGGAATACGTCATTGAGAAGCGAGCTCGGGATCAGAAGGCGTAATCGTCGGTTGCTACGTTAGCGCGGTCAGGCGCTTGAGAAGCGGAACCGTTGTTTTGGGCGTCGGTCTTGCCCTTTTCGTTCTTGCGTGCCTCTCGGCAGTTTCGAGCCAGGTGACCCTTCTTCCCGCAGAGGTAACAATTGATGCCGGTCGCGTGCTTGCCGACTAGCGCTGTATCGGGATATCGGATATCGCCGAGGTGATTGTTCGCGTTGCGCCTTGTTTGCTCGTCAATCAAGGCACCGGTGACGGCCGAAATGGCAGTGTCGTCCTGCGTGGTAGCGCCGAGCGAGCCTGCGATGCTGCTCCAGGTTTCGTCGAGGTTCATAATGAGCACGTCGACGATAGTGAAGTCTTCTATCTTCATGCCAATTGACTTGAGCTGATTGGCGGTCTTGATGATGCCGTTGATGTAATCTTCGATGGGCATGTGAGGATCGTGATGCGCGTAGTAGAATTGCCGCATTAGGGAGATGCGATTGGCGCGGGAATTCTTCTCGTAGATCTTCTGGAGTTTCTTCCAGGCATCGACGCCATCAGTGGCATCCTGAATATATTGGTACTGACTAGGGTCCAATGTCAGACCAATGGCCGTAAGGGCTTCCTCTGCCTTCGCCTCCCATGTGGCTTGGGCTTCGCCAGTGGAGGGCTTCTCCTTGCTCATGACTTCCCAACAGCCAGCCCGACGTAAGACCATCGAAATCGCGAACTTCCAATCTTGATAGCTCGTGAGCGTGCCATCAGATTTTGATGCGCCAAGCTTCGGGACGGAGTAAAGAAGCTGATTGATGGACATCGCGGAGATAGATGATGAGGGCGACTAGAGAGCGAAGCGACGTGTGTGCAGCTAGACGAGATTGTGTTGGGTGGACCGGGCGGATATAGCTTGCACACGGGCTGTTAAGCCAGAGATGGACAATCTCGTAAGGAGATTGGCCGGTATATTACTACTTATATACCTAGCTATGTAGTCTTACTAAGGAGGGAAATTTTACTGAATAGGAAAATTGTATCTATGATGTCATGTGCTGCCATCGTTGCCGTCGTGCCGGATTACCATATACGGTCAGTCCTTCCAACATGAGTACTTGTGCCGGAGAGATTGACTGGGCCGCTTCGGAGCCGCTATAATGAGGCGGGCCAGGAGAAGCGGGGGCCCCGGTGAATCTCTGTACGCAGGCGGCCGAAGTCCCAGAAGGTGAGACTAACGACTACCCATGCAGAGCATAGCTCAACCGTCGGTCGAACGTTCCCGGCAAGCTATGGGAGGCAACAAGTACATTTGAAGTAGAATACAATGGGAAGTCATAAAGGTCCGTGCGCTGGCCGGCCTGTAACGAGAAAGAGAGTAAGAGTCCAGGGGAATGGGGTCCATACGAGGTCATGAGTAAATGGAAAGAAGGTCCAGAAAAGTCTGTGGAGAGGCACCAGTCCAAGTTGTCCGTAAAGGGTGAGTACGTACATGTCCGAAGGGAAGAGAGAAGTAGTCCGATATAGTCCGAAGCGCAAATGGGAGAGTAAGAGTTCGCAAAGATACGACTGAGTAGTGCAAAAACGGAGACGCAGGACAAGAGGAAATGATTCAGGAGTTAAGATCAAAGAGGAGATCGTCCTCCCCGCAAGGAAGGTGTTGGCGCTCGGCGAATTCCTGCTGACGAGCCGCCCAGGCGCGGGTCATTGCTGCAGGTATCACCAACTCGAGACGGTGCCAATAGATCAGAAAGCAGAGGGATGTCCAGCCGCCGATCTTCATGATGAACTCCGGCGCCACACCAGTCGTGAGTAAGTGGAGGGAACCACCGATGCGGTAGCTATGGCCAAGAACCGTATCCAAATTGGCCGAGCGATAGATATCGCCGGTGGTCCTCAGAAAGTGGTCACGCGTCAACGGGGACCAAGAGGCGTCGACACGGAAGGCGAAGAGTGGGGCGGATGGATCGGTAATGTTGTTCAAGGATAGATGGTGGAGCATCGCAGTCACGGGACAAAACGAATCGTTGGTGGCGGTTAGAATGCACTCGCCCCCACGGATGCCCGTAGTCTTCGTCCAAGGGAGATGGAAAGAGATGACATGATGGGCGTTGACAATGGAGTGGGAGAAACCTGCCTGCCGGGTGACGTTGCGGGTGGGGGAGAAGGATGAGCGCGAGCGGAGCAACAGCTCGCCGAGGCGACGGCAGCCCCAGAAAGCGGTCAGCGCCGCGGCCCAAATGGCCGCGTGAGCGGGGGTGGCGAGGTTCAAGTTGGAGAGGAGATGGCGCAGGTGATTCATGGTGATTGGGCCACGAGGTTGCCGTTGGAATGGGATCCCCTGGATATCGGCTGACTTCTGAAGTGAGGAGACCCAGTGGTCGCGACCGTGCCAGTCCGCGAGGTTGTAGAGGTGCCATAAACGCAGGCCGTTAAGCCAGTTGCGAATGCAATTACCTGTACATTTCCCAATGGCATCGGCGATGAAGGCGGACAAGAGGATGGTGGACGCCGGCATGTGCAAATTCTCGGGGATCTCCTCGCGGTCGCAGAACTGAGTAAAACGCAGAAGGCCTGCGCCGTAGGATTGTCGGGTGCTGTCGGAGGTGGCAAGGAGGAGGTTCTCGAAGATCTTGCGCTGGAGACGAGGAGAGATGGCAGAGTCAAGGGACTGCTGCGCCTGTTCGGAATGGGGAGTCGTCCAAAGCAGGACGCGGTGGTCGGCAGGTACGATGGGTCGCAGGGGGCTAGGTCTCCAAGAGTCTGCAGCGCGTGGTTTGCGCGGTGAACATGAAGGCAGGGCGCGAGCGGCCAGGGAGCGGATTACATGTAGATTTTCGGAAATGTCAGGGGAGGGTTGAATAGGGCAAAAGGGGTCGAGAGCAGAGTGAGAAGGCGGATTCAGGATCCAATCAGAGGGTGGCGGGGAGGCTAGTGAGGAATCAGGAGGAGCAGGGTCGGGAGGATTGAGGAGGAGAGAAGGGGATTCTGACCGAGGTTTGCGTGGAAGGGGAGGCTGCGAGATGAAAACCCCTAAACCTAAGTCAACGACTTCACCGGAAGCCGTAAGTGAGGTGTGGATGTCAGGCATGGAGAAAGATGTCGGTGAGTTCGCGCGGGATCTCAAAGGACCGCGCTAGATACGTGAGGGAAGAGGGAGCCGGATCTCCACGCGAGATCGGATCCGCAGGATTGGAGGCGGAGTCGATGTATATGAAATCGGGAACAATGAGGGCCTCGGCGAGCACAGAATATGAGCGACGTACACTCAGGTTGATGGCGATATTGGGGCTGCGGTTCTTGATGTGGGCACCAATAGCCCCGCTATTATCAGAGTAGACCTGGACGCGCTGCTCGTAGAAGTCCAGCTGCCTCATGAAGAGAATCGCCAGTTCGATGGCTACAGTCTCCAGCCAGCAGATATCCCGTCCGGGACGCTTCCAGCCGGACGCGAGACGAAGGGCGTGCCAATATGGCCCAATAATGATACCAATACCCCAGGACGTAGACGCGTCCACAAAGACCTTGTAGTCATGTACGGGGCCAATCGGACGCAACTGGCGGAAAGCGGTCTGGTCTTCCAAGCGCTTCTGCCACCAGTAAAGGGTGTCGAGAACGGAGTTAGAGAGGCTGTGCTTGACAAAGATATTGTCACGAAAGCCTGACATGAAATTGGAGAGGACGGGGAGACGGGAGCAGCCATCAGGAAAGACGAAACAAACGTGGACAAGAGTTCCGTGAATCTAGAGGAATAAGAGGACATCAGGAGGATGAAATGAGGACGGGGGAGGTAGCCATAAACCTGCTGAATCTGGCGCAGCGTGAAACGCTCGCCTCTGAAATCGTCGGAGAGAATGGACGTGATGCGGGTGAGATACTTAACCCGTTTCTTTTCGGGCAGAGAGACGCGGTGGAGTGTCAAGTCCCACTGAAAACCAATGAAGGTCGTCGTGGAGGTGAAACGAATACCAGACTTCTCCGGGTGCCAGGGAACATGGAGAATATCAATCAGCGCAAGCGACGTCTCGCGATTGTGGAAGTAAGTGAACACGCCGTCAGAGAAGCGGCCGAGAGGGTTAGGATATCGGAAGTTTTGGATGTCGTCCTCGTACTTGAACAGGCGGTTCTCAGACCGCGATTCTGCCTGCCAAATGTCGACGGTAGCGTTTCCGATCTGACCAGCATTGCTGCTGGCCGGGCGAGCCCCGAAGGGGTGGACATGGTCGATGTAAAACTTCCCTTGGAAGGAAGCAACAAGGTAAGGCTTGTGATGTGGGAGAACGGGACAGGTGCGGTGAAAGGTTTTGATATCGAACGCAATACCCTGAGTGCCAGGCGGCGCGTCAGCGACCTTGGGGACGAGGGATGAGTAAGGAGAACGGCAGGACAGGTGGGATGGGGAATAGGGGAATGACAATAGGAGAACAGAGTTGGGAAGTAGGGACGCAGTGGGTAGTGGGGCGTGGGGAACGGAGAGGGTGGCACGGGGAGAAGGGAGTGCAGGAAGTCCATAGAAGGGAGTTAAGGAGTAGGGAGTTCGGGAGTAGAGAATTGGGAATTAAGGAATACAGGAATGGGGAGTCAGGATTTTGGGAGTCGGGAGTTCGGGAGTTCAGGAGTAGGGATATCAGGAGTTTGGGAGTAGGGAGTTCAGGAATTCAGGAATTCAGGAGTAGGGATATCAGGAGTTCGGGAGTAGGGAGTTCAGGAATTTAGGAATTCGGGAGATGGGGAATTGAGGATTTCGGGAGTCGGGAGTACGGTCATTGAGGAAATCAGAAGTAGGGAGCACGAGAGTAGAGAATAAAAAGGGTCGGGAGTGGGGAAGGTGGAGAAGAGGTGCAGGGGGGAAAGGGTATGAAGAGGAAACTCACCGCGGCGGCCACTCTCAAGGCCATGTCGAAGGAGGTGGGGAAGTCGTCCTTATCAATGAAGCTGTTTATAGCAGGCATGCCAGAGGCGGGGTCCGCCTTGGACAAGTTTCGACATACGCGGTACTTGGGCGGAAGGCCCGGGCCAGCAAACTGTTCGGAGACGAGAAAAGGAGAGCTGTGGATGGGCCCTCGGAGGATACGTTCGACCTCCTCCAAGGAGAAAGGGCCGGACATGCGGCCAACGGCAAGCTCAGTATCAATGTAGTCCTGGACGACGGCGGGGAATTGGTCGACGGAGCGGTGATTTGGGATAACGATGGATTTCTTGAGTCTAGGAAGGTTCCGACCCAAGGGGAACCCATGGGTGAGATTGGTGAGAAGGCGGGGGTAGAGGTCGGTGAGGTTGTGCTTGTCAAGCATAAGGCGGAAGCCCTCGACGTTGTAAGGGTGGACGACGCGCTCAAAAAGTTCGGTATCATGAAGGGATGCATTAGGGGGACGGGGGCGAAGGAGTCGTTTCTCAGTCAGGTCAGGATATGGCAAAGGATCGTGGTCGACAAAGGAGCGTGAAGGCAGGTCGTGAGGGTCCTGGCTAAGCGCGGATGCGCGAGTCAGTGACACGCCCGCAGGCGGGGTGCCTGCTGAGTGCTGGGTGGTCCCCACCACAAAGGGTGCAGGCGTGGATAGCCTCTGGCCCGTGGCGACCGTCGCAAGGGCGGGAGAGATTCCAGTAGATACAGAGGCGCCTCGGGGTGGGCCCCCTAAAGCTACGGACGGACCAGATGTGGCTGTCCGAGAGCCGAGAGAAGAGGTGTTTCCCGTCTTCGAAGGAGGTGATCGACGCTGGGTGGTCGCGGAATGGGTGCCCTCTACCACATAGGAGACAAGTGGGACCGTCGCGGGAGCTAGTGGGGTTTGACGTCTCCTCACGACGGGAGGAGACGTCGGTCCGAAAGGAATTGCGGGGAAATTTTCCGGCACGGTTGTCCACCTCAATGGGGCGCTTCGAAGGAGATGCCAGCGGTTGAGGTAGGTTTGAATGCAAAAGCATCTTTACCTCCAGGGCGTAGACATCCCAATCAAAGAGAATACCTTTCAGAATGTCGCGACGGGCCCCCAGCTCGAACCTGTACCAGATTGGGTACGTCTCCTCGAAATCCCTGAGCTGGTCAAAGAAGTCGAAGTGCTTCTGGTATTCCGAAGCAAAGGTTGGGACGGGAGACCCGTCCTCAGCAGTGGAGGGAGCCTCGGAGACAAGGGTCAAGGCTGCTAAGAAATTCTTCGAAGCCTCCTTGAAGCGCATAGGGGTTAGGCATGTGTGCTTGTCGTCGCTACCCCAAATGGATATCATCTTGGGAAGGTCCAGAAGCTGAATCTTCTCAGCAGACAGCGCCTCGTCTGCCCCAAAAGGACGGAGCATCCTAGTGTGGACCTCAGAGTGGGAGTGGGTCACAGCCTCAATGCGCTCGTTGGTGAAGAAGTTGAGCGGGGGGCAGGCCCCGTTCTTCAAGCCGAGCAAGTAGATGGAGGGAATAGTAACTGCCTCAGCACGCGCCATAACCCGGGGAGTGGGATTGGTGAGACGCATAGAGCCCAGGAGTTTGTTGCGGATCGAAGAGGCCTCCTTCTCCTTAGCCTTCTCTGCGAGCCTCTCCGAATCTGCTGCGGCCTTGATTCTGGCACGCTCCTTGGCAATGGTACGGACGAGACCCACAGGAAGAGGGTGCAGAGACTGGCAAACCTGCTCACTCGCGACGAGCTCATTGAACTCCGTTTGCGAGTAGGCGTACATCCGCTTCAAAGGCGGCCCTATATCAAGATCTTCGGGCCTAGGAACAGGAGTATGCTTCACGGCGATAGTCTTCGCCATGCTCTCGTTATTAGCTGCCTCAATAGCGAAATTCGCGGCGACGCGCGCCATTAGGGGTAACTCAAAGCGCGAGAGGACAGGCGGCACGGTGAGGAACGGCTCGAAGTCAAAATCCTCTGGAATGGGTCCTGGGACCTGAGCATAAGGGAGTTCATTGGGCAGCAGATTCGTAGACATATTCGACGAGTTAGGCGGGCGCGGCTGAGGAGGATTCATGGGCCCCCGAACAGCCAGCTGGAACGCTTCGTATTTTTCCAAAAATTTTCAGATTCCCCTGCGAAGCATCTAGAAGCTAGTCCAAGCCCTGAGCTCATGTCGCCAATAGTCTTTGCCTGGCTCTTGAAACGAACTGCGAACCCGCGGCCCGCGCCTCACAGTGTCCTGACTTCAGAACGGCGCTCCTATAACCGTTTCCTCCAGCTTGGTGCCGTCATGTGTGGAGCGGCTTCTATTTTTTGACGGAATTCTTTCCTTATCAGCGCCCTCCCTCCCCAAGACCACCAACGCGGCAGACTGAGCGGCCTTTGCTCGGAGAAATCGCACCTGCCTGCGACAAGACCATACGATTCCTGCTTCCACCTGTATTGCTGTCACCCAGAGCTCAGAAGTCCTTGCTTGGTCTTCGGAGAAAAAAATACTTATATAGGGGCAGTGAGCTCGCATCCGTACATCACCCGATCTTTCCTTTTTCTCTGCGAAAATGCTTGCGGATAAGCTGTGGATTGCCACAGCCTGTGCTATTTTCTACGCGTCCAGCTTGACAGGCGTGCACGCCCTCAATAACGGCGTCGCCCGACTCCCTGGTAAGCCCACTTGCGCACCGATTTTCACTTGAATCTACCACCATCGACGGCACGTCACAGTTTTGGGCTACAACAGTACGTATCTTCCGGCCTTCATCACTACGCGCTTCTGACCTGAGCAACCGCAGCCTGGAATGCATATCAAGTACGATTTGACCCGACCTTCCCTGTTTTGGGATGGGTGACTGACCCGAATACAGTGCAACATTGACGAGGACCTGATGCTCACGACCGCGAAGCTCATGAAGTCCCTCGGCCTCCAAGTCTGTCCCTTTTCCGCTCGACCGTTTCCTCTTCATCCCATCCTTATTCGTTTCTCCAGGATGTTGGGTACAATTATGTCAACATCGACGATTGCTATGCCGAGAAAAACCGCAGCATGAGCGGGGATATCATCGAAGGTGCTGTCACCTCATAAGGCACGGAATCCAACTCAAATGACCTTTTGCTTAGACAAAGTGAGATTCAAAAGTGGCATGAAAAAGCTGAACGAGCAGATCCACGCGCTGGGCTTGTAAGCTCATCGTCTCTCCGCTTTCTTCTACCCCGGTACTAAGAATGACTCTACCTTTCGCCGCCAGCAAAACCGGAATTGTGAGTTAGTCGATCTCAAGTAATGCAGCACATTTTGACGAGGGGAGGACTCAGTATAGCGATTCCGGCTGGTTCACCTGCGCGGGGTACCCTGGCTCTTTCCAGAACGAGCTTCGCGACGCAAAGACGTTCCAGGACTGGGGATTTGATTATCTCAAGTAAGCTTCGTGTTTCATTCATTTCCTTCTCGCAATCTCACCCATCTACCGACCCGAAGATACGACAACTGCGCTAGTAAGCACCTTATTATTCATTCAGACGCGGACTCTGAAACTCGAGTGCGCTCGTAGTCCCTTATGACAGCATCATCCGTCAAGGAATCGTTGGAAGTATGTAGTTCTGGTTGTATACTTTCCGCCCTGCTGACGACACTCGTGATAGAATACCAAAGGATGGCTGACGCAATTGCGCAGCTTGCGGCCATGACCAAGAAGCCTCCTATGATCTTCTCCCTCTGCGAATGGGGATGGGTGCGTGGTTCTCGTATCGGTCATGCGAAAAAGTGTTGATCCCTTGCGTTCATTCCAGAGCCAAGTCTGGCTGTACGTGCCGTTCTCGCTTGCCAATGAGCTCTGTTCGAGGCTAACCGTGGCTGCGTCCGAAAAAGTTGGGGTGCCACTCTTGGCCAAAGCTGGAGGGTGCGACTCATGCCCAGCTCTGCGTCTGCTGGGGTAACTCACCAACATCCGCGTTGTAGACAACGGGCGATATCGCCCCTAAATGGGACTCACTTGCCGCTATCATCAACTTGTTCGTCCAGTTCGTTTCCGTCACCCGTTGAACAGTATTTGAGGTTCTTCTAGCAACTCCTTCATCACGCAGGCAACAGACTTCTATGGTCGCAATGATCTCGACATGGTAGGTCTTTTTCGCTCCATGCAGAGCGCATTTCGAAATGTTGACCCTTTTCTTCGTTAGCTCCAACTGTATGCTGTCCGGATCTGGTGGTACCGGTTTTCTGATTCAGAAATGCAGTGGAAACGGCGGTTTGACATACGAGGAAGCGAAATCACATTTCACGGCTTGGGCGTTGATGAAGTCTCCCCTGCTCGTGTGTACCTGTGGCACTCGGCGCATCCTTCACTTACTGATGAAAGCCTCCTTTAGATTGGTACCAACGTATGTAACTCTGTGATTCTAGCTTGCCATAGCAAAATACGCTTACACGCATCTAGCTCTCCGCCATTACGCCCGACATTCTCGGCATCCTCAAGAATAAGGAAATCCTCGCTATCAACCAAGACGACGTCATCGGCAAGAGCATTTCACCGTTCCGATGGGGAATCAACGTGAGTGAACGTGTCCTCTTTACACGGGAGGTCGGAGTTGATGGTGAACTCGATAAGCCCGACTGGACCAGCAACAGCACCCATCCTGCCCAATTCTGGAGCGGACCCAGCAAATTCGGGACCGTTTTCATGCTCGTGCGTCCTCTCCTCCTTGCCGTCGACGGCCCATTTGCTGAGATTCTTCTCCAGCTGAACACACTCGACGAGCCGGCCACCATGTCCTTCAACCTGACCGAGTCTCCTTGGATCCGGGCGGGCCGCCAATACTCCGTCAGGGTACGTCGTACTGTTCTTCCCACACGAAGCAGTCCAGAACAATCCTTTACCGCTGTGCTTCTTCCTTTAGGATCTCTGGACCCACACTGACAACGGGACCGCCATACGCAATTTCACCGCACATGATGTGCCCCCGCATGGTGTCGTCGCCCCGTTGTTGAAGGACGCGGGGGGCGAGCCCGATGGCCTCTTCCCAGCCTGCAGCGTGTGGTGGCAATGCACAGATAAGAATGGAACGCGCGTCGGTGGGTGAGCTTGTCTGGAGAGTTATCCGATGTAGTCTTTTCTTTTGCCTCGTTCTCGTTGTGCGGCATGGTAGGCGAGCCGGCGTTCCCCATTTCCCAACCCCTTCTCGACTGCAATTCCTAAGTGCCGTAAGGCAGTGTTCGTGCTTCTAGAATTGTCCGTGGCGCATTGATCTGCCGATTCGCTTGAGACCAACAAGGGTCGTTGAGCTTGAAACATCGTCGTATGTTTCTTCAGCCACCGAGAGTCGGCGCTGGACAAACGGAGCCTCGGACGCATCGAGATGTGGCGTATACAGGCTTACGACGGGTTTTGCATCTGAAGGGGATTGACCGGGTCATGGAGACGAAAGAAATGAAGATCCACAGAGGAACCTGGATTCTTTGACGTTTCGGGGGAGATGGATAAGCTCATGGAGTTCGAAGAGCATCGCGTGGTCTGCGTTCCGATTGTCCAGTCGTCCCTGGAAAGTGGATATAAGGGATATGTCCACTTGATCTTCACGTGTATCTCGACGGAGTGGTCTCGAACAGTCTATCTGGATTCTGGACGTCAGTCGGTAGCAACTTGGTAAGCCGGTAGTCGGACAAATCTGGTGATTCCGATCCTCGTTTCCAGCCCAGATAAGGATGTGCTTCCTTCTCGAAAGTGGAGCGCGTCGGGTTTGCCAATGACCGAAATGTCCATAGACTTGGTCCACGGCGGCATGGCCAGACTAAGCACTCGGCGTTTGCCGCGCCTGGAGCGTGGCTGAGGGGACGCGTCGCGGTCCCGTGATTGATGAACCAACACGTGACCTGAAACGCGTTTGCCTCGTTGTCTGTTCCGAACACTGTTCGGCTAAAGTTGATCACCCATTCTCCTCCTCCTCGTTCATTGCGACACCGGCGTTAGGCCACGAAGCAATGGCTCAAGTATATACAACACAACCCTACAACAGGATACCGTCGGGCGGGCCTTCTTCACGGCGCTACCCATTCACCAATGCTGTCAACCACCCACATACCAACCAGCCACCGGCCCCGCCGCTGAAGTCCCAGGAAAAAGAAAAGGAAAAGCAGCCTGCGTCGCCACCTCTGCCGCGTCAGAATGCAAAAATTGCACCTCCATCGCCGCCCAGAGTGATTTGCGACAAGAGTGGCAGATACCAGCTCAATCGGGTCGGTTTTCTTGGCGAGGTGAGTGAGCTGACTTAATCTCTGCGCCACAGACTAATGATTGCAATTAGGGAGGATTCGCCCGCGTATATGAAGTCAAAGAAGTAAATGGCGCTCGCCTTGCATGTAAAGTAGTTACCAAGTCTTCTCTGAAAACCAAAAAAGCCAAGACCAAAGTGAGTCGCAAACGATTTTGCGAGAATTTTGACTAAACCGCCCTCAGCTATACGCAGAAATTAAGATTCACCGCTCCCTCGAGCATCCCAACATCGTCCGGTTCATCGACTGTTTTGAAGATGACGACAACGTCTACATGACACTCGAACTCTGTGCCAGCGGGTCACTCATGGACATGCTTCGCCGCCGTCGCCGCTTCACCGAACCCGAAGCGCGTTTCTTCATGGTGCAGCTCATGGGTGCCTGCCACTACATGCATACCCACCAGGTCATCCACCGGGACCTCAAGCTCGGCAACTTGTTCCTCGATGCCAATATGAATATTAAAGTCGGCGACTTCGGACTCGCCGCGCTAATCGAAAACCCGGGCGAGCGCAAGAAAACTATTTGCGGTACTCCGAATTATATCGCTCCCGAGGTCCTGTTCGACACCATCAACGGCCACAGCTTCGAAGTTGACACCTGGTCCATCGGTGTCATCCTCTACACCCTCTGCGTCGGCCGTCCGCCCTTCCAAACCGCCGAAGTCAAGCAAATCTATAAGTGAGCCCCCTTCCTTGGCTTTCGCGTGCCCCGTACTAACGTCAATCTCCCAGACGAATTCGTGACAACGAATACGACTTCCCTCCCGAGCGTGCAATCTCTTCCAACGCCCAGACTCTGATCCAACAGATCCTCACGCCCGACCCTCAGCAACGGCCAACGCTACACGAAATCGTCGACCACCCCTTCTTCACGCACGGGCCTGTCCCATCATACATTCCCACCTCCGCACACGACACGCCGCCCGACTTCCGGCACATCACGCGAGCCCAGTCACAGAGCAACCTGCGACGGCTGCGGCGCTACTCGCTGCTGGACGAGGACCAGGTGACGTCTATCGCCGTGCCCAACGCGCCGTCGTCATCCTCGGACACGTCGTCGATCCCCAAGACGATGACGTCGAGCGTCGCGCAGCAGGAGAAGGAGTTCCAGAAGGCGGTGCAGCCCGGCTCGCCGATCAGTGCGCTGTTGAGCTCGGCGAGGCAGCCCTTGCTTATGAGTAGCAATGGTGCGCAGGGTGGCGCTGCCGGGAGGGAGAGCCCGCTTCTTAGGAAGTTGCAGGCGGTGAAGGAGAGCCCGCTGCGGAAGTCGACGGTGCGCGGGATGAATGGAATCGTGGAGGAGGGAGAGGCGCCTGAGGGGCCGCCTGGCTTTGGTAGGGTGAGAGAAGAGCATCTGATTGAGGAGGCGAGACTACGGAAGAAGGAGCTGGAGGCGCAGAAGGCTAGGATCGTGGCGCAGATGGCGCCTGTGAGGGAAGAGGAGGAGTACGTCGGTGGGAAGGAGCCGGAAGAGAAGGAGCTGGAGAGGGAGCGGTATAAGTTGAAGGTGAAATCAAGCGAGAGGGAAAACCTTCCCCCTGCACGCAGTACCGGATCGCTTGTTTCCAGGGGCAAGGAGCGGGAAAGGGAACGTGAACGGGAGGTACGCGCCGTACCTGAACGACCCCCGGTCCAACGTAAGCGACATCTCGCCTTGAGCGGTCCAGAGACTGACTCGGGGCATGCCACCACAGCGGCACTTGCCAAGACTGTCGCGCCTGCACCCACACCAGCAGCACCTCTCAATTTCCAACTAAGTGGGTTTGAGGTCGCCGCCCAAGTCCTGACGCTGGCCTTCGATGCCAAGGCTGTCGGACGGGTCTTCCGCGATCCCCGCGAGGACCCCACCCTTCCCCTGCCAGAGGAGAAGGTCTTCATTGTGTCGTGGGTGGATTATTGCAACAAGTATGGCATGGGGTACGCCTTGACAGACGGGACCGTCGGCGTGCACTTCAATGACAGCACTAGCTTAGTGCTCAGTCCCGATAAGGAGTACGTTTTTTCGTCGTATTCGCTCTTTGATGGTGCTGACACGCTTCTGTGACAGACATTTCGACTACATCTCATCGCGCCGCCAGGGCGCGGTGTACGTGCGCAAATCCCACACAGTCGACAACTACCCGGAGGACCTCAAGAGCAAGGTGTACCTGCTGAAGCACTTTGAGCGGTACATCATGGATCGGCTGTTCGGGGAGTATGACTACACGTACGAGGATGTGGACCGAAAGCGCGGTATGGAGTGGGTGCAGAAGTATCTCCGCATGAAGCACGTTATCGTTTTCAAGTTGAGTCACGATGTTCTTCAGGTGCGTTCCCACGCTCTCTTCCGTTCCAATCTCGAACTCACCTGCTTCCCCCATTGACGGCAGTTCAACTTCTTCGACCACTCAAAGCTGATTCTTTCCTCCCACGGGCTGCTCGTCACCCACATCGACAAGGAATACAGGATGACCCGCTGGAGGCTGAGCGACATCATGGCCCTCGCCATCCAGCCCCACCCCGACGTCGAGCCCGAGGCGCTCAAGTTCAACCAACGTCTCGTCGACAAGCTTAAGTACTGCAAGGAGGTGCTCGTTAGCATCCGTACGGCCACTACACAGAACCTCGCTGTGCCCGCGCCCGACGAGGATGACACGGCTCGCACGGGGACAGTGCCGAATGCACCTGGCAGTTCGACGTCGAGTGGCACGAGCCGCTCGGTGAATCCAAGGGCGTCCAAGGTATCGCTGAGGTAGTGCACATCTCTGTTAGACAGGGAGTGGCGGACGATGTCAGGTCGTTGGTCACTCCCTTGCAATGCATCCTACCATTATCATATCATGAACCCAGGTACATTATCGTTATCCGAATCCGCCGATACCCAACGCAACAATTTGTCACTTTCTTGAATACATATTTTATTTCAATGCTTGGGCGGCACAGGCAGTAGCTAAAAATAGGTCCTTACATAAGCACCTCAGGAAATGCTTCCGCTTCCTACTGCAGGGCCCAGGCGGCTCCACTCCCATTCGACGACAGCGTGCGTTCGAGGCCGTACAAGCCTACTTCTTGTTCTTGTTCAGCGACTGCACGCTTTTTGGTGCTTGGTCGCCTTCAGGGACCCTGAGGCTTTGCTCCGGCGTCATTACAACAAGTGAAAGATCGAGATATGCGAGGCATAGTCAAGAATGCTCATCCGATCAATCCATGTCTCGAAAGTTTGCCGACGTTGGGTTCCAGGAGCAGGAGTCAAGATGATGACGTCGATCAATGACTCGCCTGACTCCACGGTAGCGCGTCGTGATCATGTGATCGCGCACGAGGTAATTTCGGTGGCGTCAATGACGGTCAGGGAGTCACTCGTACTGCAACGCGTCTCACTCGACAACCACCTCGACCCCTTTCAACTTGGACTTTACCTCCATACTCAGCGCCGAGCAGGAATGGTCGCGAAGAAATCCGCAAAGGCTGCGAAAGTATCATACGCAGAACGTATGTTTGTTTCTCCGAGTTGTCCTAAATGAAACTGCCGTGCTGACCATGAGTGGCGCCAATGTTGCAGGGGTCCTGCGGGCATTTACTCAAATTCAGAGAGAGCATAAAAAGCATGCGGTACATACTGCCACCCTACGAGCTCAAGGCAAGTGTACCTACACTTTCGCCCTGCACTAATCAGCGACGTCTAACGGGACCGAATTTCCAGTGAAGAAGACTGCGCAAGAGAACAAAGACACACTGGGCCCTCAGTGGTCGACATGGGTCAGGAAGGCAATCGAAAAACTGGCGCGTGCTTTAAGTCTCATGCTATGACCTTTGCCCGTGACATCAGTTCATTAGGAGGGTGAGGGCATTTTGGCACCCTCACAAACGTCAGCTGGCCATATCACTCTTACTCCTGCTGGTAAAAAGGCGTACGTCTGTTCCATCTGCTGCATTGCGACGCGTGCTCACACTCATGGTCCCTGCCTAGCATCACCGCCGCAAGACATTCGTTAGCCGTCGCGACCAACGCCTCACCTTCCGCTGTCCCCGAAGATCTGATCTGGAAACACGTCACCCAGGCTGCTCCTATTAGCCGCGGACTGAAGCGAGGTCGTAGATCTTCAATAAAGCCTCCTCCCAACCCAAGAGAGCTCGATAGCGACCATGACGCAACCTGGAGTATCAGCGCGCATAGGGCCAAACGTCCCAGGACCTCCACGACGACAGTGGGGTCTTCAGCTAAGAAACCTATAAGCAGGATGAACAAGGCAGAGGTTTGTTTCGCTTGACATATGCAGGCTATGCTGTCTAACACATCGACGACTCTAGTTACAAGAAGAACTCCGCGCTCTGAAAAAAGCGCACGACGATGTCCTGTGGCTTCGTGCATCGTCACCGTTGACTGATCTTGACGAGGACGACGCGGGAGAAATAAATCGGTTGCGGCGGGAACTCAGGGATAGGGAAGAAGAGGTCGAACGGATTCGCTGCGAACTTCCTGGTACACAAGGTGACAGCCGCCCCGGCCCTCAAGGACCACCAACTCCGGAAATGTAAGCTTCCCTTTCCATCCTTTACGCATGATTTACTGACCATATGGACCAGTGATGAAACCCTTGCATCTCCCAGCAGACCGGCTCAGCCCCGGCCTCTCAACAGAATTACTCGGGCGGCATCAGGTTCTCGTATATCTCTCCTGAGTAAGCAGCCCACCCCTGCACCGAGTTCCCCTGGTGCGGCGTCGGAAGACCTCTACCTTGAGCATGTTCACGGTCACGAGAACGACGAGTTTGCCATGCAAGAGGATCATCACTACGAAGCCTCCCCTTCGCCGTTTCAACAAATCCCCGGCACGATGATGTCGGCCACAGACTCCAACGGGGCTGGTCTCCCGGTCCGTTCTTTTTCCAACACAGCATGTGTACTGTTTCCACTGACCCGTCAGCAGATGCTAGGAGTAGAACGTGATCTACGCACTCGAACAGCCGAGATTAACGAGCTCAAGGCTCAGTTGTCGCAGCTCCAGACAAACTATTCCAAAGCTCAACAAGGTCTCGTAGATCGTGATCATCGTCTGTCAGTTCTTTCGGAAAATATCACCAATCTCGAAAGCGCGGCAAAGGAAAGGGACGTTCAGCTGGACCGCCATGGTGCGGAGCTCGTGTCACTCAAGGCTGCGAAAGTCGACCTCGAACTGTCTTATTCCTCGCGTCTGCAGGGGCTGAGAGAGGAGCTCTGGGACCGCGACACGTGTATACAAGCGCTGAAGGAAGAGCAGGAGAAGAATTTGGCTCAACTATCCCGCCTTCAAGAATCATTGAATACCACTGAACGCTCGGAAGCCGCCCTCGCCTCACAAGTAACCGATGCTGAGGCTCAGATCACGAAACTTCGCTCCGAGCTGGACCAGCAGCAGCACGCCTCAGACCTTGAGCTCCAAGCTCAGCGCTCGATAAGCACCGAGCTCGAGAAAAAGATACAGGCCTTTGTCGCGAGAACATCGGAGCTCGACAAACGGGTTGACGAATTACAGCGCTCGGAGAGTGCCACTGCAGCGTCCCTTGCTGACGCTACTGCCCAGCAAGCACTCATCTCGGAGCAGCTTCGCGACGCGGAAACAAGGAACGAGTATCTCCTTGGCCAGTTATCGAGCGTTTCGGATGCAAGATCCACATTAGAGGCCGCGCTGAAAGTTTCCGAAGAGGCGGTCGCCAGGTTAACGTCACAGATTACGGCTCTGGACGATTCTCTTTCCCAGGAAAAGGCTAACGTCCAGAAACTTGCCAAGTCCCTGGCTGCTGCAGAGCAAGAGGGTGTGACCCTACGTCAACAGGTTGCTACCAAGGAAGTTTCGGTCTCTGCTCTCCGATCGGAACTGGACCTTTCGAGGCACTCTACCGCCGAGCTGACGATGCAATTGGCGGCCGTCACAAGTGAGAAAGCTGACATCTCAGGAAGGCTAGACGAGGCAAAGACGATCATCACGGCCTCGGCCTCCTCGATGACTCAATTGAAGGAAAGCTTGAGGACGACCACCGACCAGTTGAGACAATCCGAGAGCGCAGCTGCGCAGATTCAAGCGAATCTAGATGCCACTGTTCGGGAGCTTAGCGCTGAGAAGGACCGGTCCCAAGGCTTGCGCGACGCTGCAGAAAGTAAAGATCTGGAGTTGCACAGATTACGGGAGCAGCTCTCTGCGACCGAGACAAGGGTAGAGAGACTCCAGGCTGAGGCGATGGCGAAGGAAACGAAGATTCGGGAGCTTCGCTCGGAGCTGGCCGACGCTCGTGACCAGGTTTCGGCTGCGCAAGACTCGCTTACCTCCGCCAACGCCACCCACGCGCTCGAGAGCGATAAGCAGGCGTCGGTGATCTCGGGTCTCCAGAACCTCCTATCAGGGGCTCAGTCTCAGAT
The DNA here is from genome assembly GCA_026008595.1 of Lyophyllum shimeji. Classification (NCBI taxonomy): domain Eukaryota; kingdom Fungi; phylum Basidiomycota; class Agaricomycetes; order Agaricales; family Lyophyllaceae; genus Lyophyllum; species Lyophyllum shimeji. The sequence goes on from BRPK01000020.1 coordinate 315,152, forward strand.
CGAGGGCTTGAAATCGGAGCTGGAATCGGCGCGCTCGAGGAGCGCCGAGCTCCAGGCGCTCGTGGATGAGCAAAGCGCGGAGTTGGGCGAGGCAACGGTCAAGCTGGACTCTGAGCGCCACCGAGCGAGTCGCGTGGAGGCTGAGCTGGCCGCTGCTATCGGCAGGGCACAGGAGGTCGAAGAAGAACTCTCGGAGCTCAAGATCTCCAAAGAAGCAGACGAGGCCACCATCGAAAACCTCAAAGGAATGTTTTCAGCGCTTCGCGATACGCAGATGAAGTCGCTGGCAGAACTGGATTCGAAGGTACGAGTAGTTTGTATCGCTACATTCGGGATTACTCACCCGTTGCATCGTTCTTTTTTTTATTCCCAGGTCGTTTCCACGAAGTCTTCTCCGGCTCCCAAGCGCCGGTCCACGAGAAACGCTGCAGCAAAGGCGATCCCCCCTTTCAAGTTGACTTAATCGTACATTATCCATGCCCGGACGGTGCGGACGGACATCACGCTCGTCAGTTTTGATCGGACATCCGTTTTGTTGCCTTGACCTCTTCAATTTACTCGCGCCGATCTATCCTTACTGTAAAACTTAATAACACTTGTTGGATGTCACATGGCACTCACTACGAACACTGAAGGCTCGTCATTTCATTATGTACGTTGGACCAAAAAACGATACGCAGTTATCAACTCCAGAGGAGGGTTGCGAAGCTCGAAGAGCGATAGGTCGCGGGGAGCTCGGGGTACTGACGCTTCTTGGATTTCGAATGGAGACTATGAAGCGCGCGTTTCCCATAGGTTCGCTCTGCGTTGCTAAGTGATAGGATGAGGAGCCCAGTCCTGCTGAGGAGAGCTGGCGAGCGGCGGTCCAAGGCTTGGATGTCGTGTCTGTCCGTGTATCCGTTTAAGCAAACCCCAAGCAATCAGAAAGGCTCGTGAACCGGTCGTCGTAGCAAGGGGCCATTTCCGTCCGAGAAAAGCGAAGGTTTTCTTCCCTATTGAGCTTCCTCAGGTTTCCCTTGCGCAAGTTGCGCATGGCCATGAGTTGTAGATATCATATCAAATGCTTTCGAAAAGTGAGCCCTGCCTGCAGAGCCGAGCGGCCCATACCGTCCCGTCCGCGTAACCGAAAGCCTTTGCATCCGTCAGAGAGATCAAAATCTACATCAAGCCTTCGAGGTCTCTCAGGCACGCTCCCGTCGTCCTGCGGTGGTGCTCGGAACCAGGAGCACGACCCCGTGGAAGGGATCTTCTCGCGATGGAGTAACGCCCAATCGTAGGCAGCTTGCTCAATCATGCTAATCTGATAATCATCATCACCCGGACTGGTATCACGGCCCCGTACCTCACTGATTTTCCATAGCTGCGGGTTATGCGTTCGTGGTGCTCGCAGAAATTGCCCCATGATGACTCGGTGTTCATTGTAACGCCTGGTGATTTCCTCGGAGGAATTCTCTGAAAACCCTCCACCCGGCTGGGTCGGATCATCCGAGCGAGTAAAGGAGATCGTCGTTGGGAGCACTTTTCGATGAATATGCTGAATGGATATCGAGCAGACCTTGAAGATGAGCCGGCGGGTTTCCCGAGGGGCGTCGTCATGCTTTCATCCAATGCAAAGAAGAGGTCAACTCATTGAATTGTGTAGCGACAGTGAAGCACCGATGCAACCTCGATTCATTTTCGTAGGTTATGGGAAGAAGGAGGAAACGGCGGGCCGAGGAATTGCCATGTGCTCGGGGAGTCTTGACAACGTGCGGACAACGTGGCTTGTTCCGTCTCTCTTCTGACGTTCTCTCCGACAACGCCATGGTTCTCAGGCAAACAACCACCTGGAAGCCGACTACGCTCTCCTCACTATCGTCGTGGATGGGACACGTGGCTGAAGCCGTTGCTAACATCCCGTCCTTTGCTAGAGACGGTCAAGGCAACGCATCATCGCATCAGCAGGCGCGCAAAGCAACATAGGGTGGCCCTCACCGAGTGGAAGATTTCCAGCAACAGAGGAAAATACCAGACAGCCTCAAGAGTGACCTGGTGGATGCGGCGTAGATAGATTTTTGCACTCGAGTCCATCATTACCAAGGTGTATTAGTACTGTAGTGATCAACTTAAAGGCCCTAACTTGATTCAAAGTGCACAATCAACGCCTAGCTGCGCTGCGTTAAATTTGAGTTTGGCGCCATAAGTTCAGGGGATGGGAGCCCTTTAAATGAAGGCTACCCGCTACATCGGGCTTCCTTTCCTTCAATTATGCAAGGTGACGATTAAGCGATCCAGACTTGGTAAACTTCCCATCACTATAATTGCGAGGCTGCTTGTGAAAATAACATCATACCATCGTAGATTCTGTGGTCTCCAAGTCACCAAGACCGTATGTATGCTGGATGAGCAATGTTTGGACCCCATTTGGCTATACATCTGCGGTCGGCGCAAATTTGGTCACCTGTACCTTGACAATTTGCATGGCTACGTCTTCCACGCACTGCGCAACGACATGGTATTAACTCTGTTCAACTACGGCTCAGAGCCAGGTAGGGTCCACTTTTCTAGACGAGGCACCGCTCATGATACCCGGTTGTTGATTACCTTCTTCAGATCCAGCCGACCAGTTAAAGGCGCGAGCGTCTGCGTTTTTTTCTTCCAACATCACAGAAATGGTCTTCCGTCTGCCTACCCATCTCGACTCCTTTGTGCCACCTCCTTCCCAGCAAGCGCCCGATCCCCGGCCTTGGAGAGGCGCGCTCATCGTGAGCGGGATGCGGTCTTCCGATCGAAGCAGCAGTCAGACAATCCGTGTCACGGCCGTCGAAACTGACGGCGACAAGTACGTGCCGAGTCTTTACAAAAGTGGTGGCTTGCTCATAACCTTCATCGCAGCAGGGCAGATCTCTGGCCATCACAGTTCTTTACTCATATCGTCCACCGCCCCATCTTGAAGGAGCTTCAGTCCTGGGTGAAGCGACATTCCCCTCCTTTATGTACTTTCATGCCAGATCGCCATCGTGACCCCAACATCAACCAGGTCAACCAGACCACCTTCCGCTCCTTGTCTCGAATCTTATTCGAGAATCATACGGTGAGTGCCATCATGACGTGACACATGATAGATGGTGATAGTTTAATAGATTGCCCTTGCCTCTTGGGGAAGTGACGACATCCCAGGTGCAGGTTTCATCATCTTTCCCGCCCAGAACTCCAGTTCCCTGCTCGTAGGAGCATTATTTTTAACCGATCCTTTCCCCGCCTTTGTGGCAGGCACCTCACCGCCGCCCATGCCCCTTTCACCTTCGCAGGCGCAATTAGCGTATGGCGCTCAGTATCCGCAACAGGCTGCACCCTACGCGACTTCGTCTCACCACCACCAGTCCACTTCTCCGCAACCGATCTCATACCCCGCTAGTCCCGTGGACCAGCCAGGATCCAGACATAGACGCCTGCACTACCGTTATCCCATGCACCACCCTTACTCTTCAAACGACCGTGCTTCCTTATCGGTCGACCCGAGATGGCCAGAGGTCAAAGATGAAGAGGGAAATTATACCAGCTTCACCCCCACCCACGAAACGCCACCTTATCCACGATCCGGTTGAATTGCCTAATTGCCGCGCCACTCGACTCGATAACATTCCCCGCTCACTGCGCCTTGTGTATTCTCCCAGTATATCTTCCCGATCGCTTCATCAAGCTACCCCACTGTATCGACATACCTCTTTCCATGTTGCTTTCACGTAGACAGCTCTCTTCGTTCGCTTTTCCTACCGGGTTCTGATATTGCCCCCTCTGTAGCATGTTTATATCGCTTGTCCCAACTGTATCCATATCGTCGCTGTTGAATAGAACATACCCATTATTCATCAATACTACTACTCCACAGAAGTTCTCTGGGAATCGCGTAACGGTAGATGATCGTTGTGGTTCTTTTCGACCGTTGCCGCGCGCTCCTGCCGCATTTGACGAGGAACAAGGGCCAAACCGATAATGTACAACGCCCAAAATATCTGGATCACCGTGTAGGTAACATTGGACGTGCATATGACAGTGACACTTACGGTAATCAGTGCCAACCAAGCGTTCTTGGCTGATTGAGGTATCTTATGCAGGCCGCCGAGAACCAAGTTCCATTCGGTATATAGACCATAATGAACCTATTAGAAGGAACAACATGTCAGCACGATGAGCTCCACATAGACCACTAGAGATAACCTGGAATGCCGCAAGTATAAATATGACGAGGCCCAAAAATACGTGCAGGTAATTCTGAGGCGGTCGGCGACCTCGGAACAACGATGGGAACTTGAAGAAGTGGACGAGGATGCCAAGCACGGCCTGGACGACGTATAGAACCAAGAGCGCGAGGCCGGTCTTCTGATGAGCATCGATGAAGTGACCCATATTGAGTGTATCTGCTGTCTGGTGACCCAACGCCCATCCGGCAAAAATGACCGGCCCGGAAATGACCAGCTGTATGACCCAGTGCGCAGACCACCACCTTAACAGCGGCCATATGAGCAGAAGTCCCTTCAATCGCGACGAGACTAACCTGTTGGTGAATGTTCGGGTATATCTAGCAACCAGCACTCCGATGGGAAGCAGGATGAGAAAGCCTGTTGTACACAGGATAGCATGCGTCTTCGCCTTCTTCTCGAGAGGCGTCAAAGGAAATGATAGGTCAGACATGAGGGAACAAACCAAAGACGAGGGTGGACCGTCAGGACAAGCTAGTATAAAGCCCCAACTTCACGTTGTGTAAACCGCAGCATGTCGAACGGTTTACTCATCTGCCAGCCAGAAGCAGCGTGCGAGGATGGCCGTGAAACAATTCCAGAATATGTCGTCTATGATTGGCTGTCGAAGACCAAGAAGGAAAGATGTTCACATCCGAGGCATCAGGGATGTGAAAACAGACATCGCACTCCCACCCATTGGGTCTCAGGACCTCCTGTCTAAGGACCTTTCGACCGATGCTTCGTGCCGGACCGACAGTTGTTGATGGCCGACATCAATATCTAAAAGCAAGAAATCATACACAACGCCAAGAATGTTTATAACACAATGACGGGCATCCTGAATAAGAATAGTCAAAAATGTGATGTACATGACGAGGAATCTTGTTGTGAAATGGAAAATAAGAAGCCACGATACCGCAGTTCAATTACACCCCCTATCAAGATACCACCAGTCTTTTGGACTTCGAAGGCGCTAGAGGCACTTCGTCATCGCTGCTTACATTCACGACAGCCATGGACTTGCCATCCCTTCGCTGCCGTTTCGGTGGCGTCTCCGCATCATCTTCTCCCTCCTGACCGTCCAGAGGGCGCTTCCCTTTGGTGGGACTGTCCATGCCAGCGTTGGTAAGCTCCAGCCCAAATTCAGCTCTCTCCCGTCGCCGACTGCCCGGCTTCAGCTCGCTCTGATCATCCGCGTCCATCGCAGCATCCTCGACCACGCTTGCAGCCTTCCCCTTCTTCTTCTTGGCCTTCCTGGGTGGCTTGGGCGACGGCACGAACTCTTTATTGTTCTTGACGGCCCACTCGATCTCAATTATCCTAGAACCGTGGAATGCACAAGAGCGCACAGCACACGGAGGGAGAAGGCAAATACGTCAGAAACTTTGCTTCGACTGGGATAATGTACAAAGGAAAACGTGAACAACGAAAAGTATCCACCTTTCCTTCAGCTTGACGTTGTCAGGCACGTAGCTCTCCGCCTTGCGATACAGGTCCAGTGCGACTTGAAGGTCTCCCCTGGAGGCATGGTCAGCCCGCAGTACCACTCTCTGCTGAGATGACGTACTTCTCGGAATGGGCCCGGGCAAGTGCCACATACGCTCTGCCGGTTTTCTTCTTGGAAACAGGCGAGAGCACGTCCGCAAGTTGAAACTCCTTATTCCCGCGTTCGCTGGAAATTTCTCAGCGCTGGAGGTTCAGCATCAAATGAGACACCACTCACAACTTCCTCTCCAACTCCTCTAGCCTTGACTTGAGCTCGTCATCAAGATCCTTATGTCGCTTGAGAAGAGGCGTGAGAACACCAGAAGGAAGCGTCTGCTCCTTCTTGGGCGATCGCGATTTGCTCGAGCCCGGCGGCTGACTCTCCATCTCCTGCTCCCTCGCACGGCGTTCCTCCTCCTCCCGTTCCCGCGCTCGCTCGCGCTCCTCCAGTCGTCTGGCAACCTCCGCTTCCACCGCCTTCGATATCTACCGGGCCAACCAAAACCCATGATAAAAATCAGCGTCCTGACCAATGACCCCGCAACGAAGTCAGTATTCACGCACCCGCTCGTCAATCTCCTTCTCCGTCAGCCCAAGCCCCAGACTTCCAGAACGATCGTGCATGTCCTCTTCCTTGATCTTCTCCCTTGGCCCGTTCCGACCGGCTCCTGCGACGGCGCCCGGCAGTGCAAACGGCTGATAACCAGCCATCGATACCCGCGGCACTTTCGAGACAGGAACCAGGGAAGTTCGCGAACGCCGGGGACCGGCGCCGGTGCCAGCACCAGCAGTTGAAATGGCTTGCAGGATTGCAGGGGCCGGTTTCGCGGCAGGTGGCTGGATTGCAACGGCCGCGAAGTGAGGCTTTGGAGCCGGGCGATTATCTGGAAACTGAGTAAGCCACCATTTACGACGTACGAGGAAGGCACGGACCGCGTTCATTAATAACAGGTTTGTTCTCAACGTTCTTTGTCCGGACGGCGAAGCTAAGCCAAGCCATTGAGGGGTGCATGACGTGGAGTAGCGTGTAGACTCACTTCAGCGTATTCAAGGTATCCTGCCTGAATTTGGTACCTGGCGCTAGGTTACAGATCAGCAGGCCAACAGATGACCCGCCGAGGGCATCCTGGAGGATCCGTGTGAGCTTAGAATTCCGATAGGGTATGCGCGACTGGCAATTGATTCGGGCAATCAATCAACAACCTGAGAAAATATTCAGAGGAGTAACGCACCGCGCCCTGATTAAGAGCATGGACGACCTGGCCAAGGACACTAAGAGACTTGTTGATTGCGGACGACTCCGCCATTCGCGATGGGTCGTTGCCTGTGAGTTTGTTGTTTTCTGACCCTGCAAGATCCACCAGATTTATCTTTCCGATGAGAGCTAGCGGCAGGCGTATTAATTCCGTGGTGCGTTCATCGTGCGACAAACTTACTTGTATTCCGTGTCGGATCAGACATTCTGACTTCTATCGTCAACACAGCATGGGAACGGGACGACGCGCGGTTCAAATTTGTCGCTCCGACGGAGCGATTCTTGGTGGCTTGACTGGGTTGTTTCAGTCAGGAGAGGCGGCCAATAACGAGACGCGCTTACTTGTAAATAGCGTCAAATTCCTCGACAGTGGCAATGGGTTCAGCAGTCAAATTTGCGACGAAGACCATGCCAGCATCGTTCTCGCGTACGGGGAGCTTTGGCGCCTGGCCGAAAGTATGAGCATCGCTTTCGCACACAGGAGGGCCAACTTACATTCTCCCTCGCCACCAGAAGGTCGTAAACTTCATCTTTGTAAATCTCCATGTACGAGACCAATAGCGATACTTGATAGTCGGATATAGTAGATTTCTTGTCGAAAATAGCCTGCAGAACGATAGTCATCGACCGTTGCCGTAGGAGGAGGTCTGGCTCACCCGTATTGTGCGGGGAATGACACCAGGGTCTGTCTTCGTCCCTTGCATTGTATGTGTCTTGCCAGACGAAGTAACACCATACGCAAATATCGTCACGGTCTGGCAGCAACGGTTAGAAGGTTCCACAGTAAGAAAAGCCCCTTTTGCTCACAACGCCGCTGTAGACGACGTCAATCATCGGCTGCACATCATTCCGAAAGATCTCCTCCTGGGTCGCATCTTCGTCGTAGCAGCTTGAAAACCTGCGCCATATCAGAGACTCCTTCCGAAGAACATTGTCACTAATACTCACGGAAATTTGAACACCTGAGAAGGGTCTCTGGGGTTGGTGACGCTAATAACGCTGCTGCCACCGTTCTCGTCCGAAGCACGGATAACCTTCACCGACTCGTCGTCGAGCTCGCCGTTGAGCCTTGGTCGTAGTCTTGCTGCTATCTTAATCTTGTGGGTCGCCATTGCGGCGGGGAAGGAGGAAACTGTGCTCTCCTCGATGTCAACGAAGTTGAACAATGATGAGCTGAACGCGAGAGTGGCGTGTCACGTGACTGCGGAATTTGCCGAGAGACGCGTCCGTGACCGTGACCAGTCGCGTTCCAAGGTTGAACATTGAACATAACCGCGCCTGGAAATCATTATCAGTTCACCTCATCTTTAGCTCAAATATCTTGATTGACTGGCTCATACCACGATAATTCATAATATGGACCCTATCGATGCTATAACTGGTCGTATAGGAAAGCTCGATATCAAGACCACTGGGGCTATTTCGGGGTCGAACTCTGCTGCTCGTCCCCTACAGCCAAGTCAATCGAACATATCCAAGCTTTTGTCAAAATACGCAGCTCCAAATCCAAACTCTAAGACCAAGCCTACGCCGCCTGCTTCATCCCTGCGACACCCTGTAGCTCAGCAGGCGGGACCAAGCGGCAGCTCGAGGACTGGTACTGCACCCGCAGCTGCTACACCATCTAGAATTGACATCGGAAAATACGATGGAGGACTAGAGACTGAAAACGATAAGCGGGGTCAAGTCGTCTCTGGTGAAGCCGCAGAGGATCTCGCGCTAGATTCTAGCGTTTCACGGTATGCCGCTCTTTTCTTCCATCCGAGGTGCCTCCTCATCTGAACCCGCGCTCTTTGCAGGAAGAACCCAACCCGGGAATGGCACCTATCAGACTTCGACATCGGTCGGCCTCTCGGGAAAGGGAAATTCGGGCACGTCTACATGGTACGGACCAAAGCCGAGCCCAAATACATCCTCGCGCTGAAAACACTCTACAAATCCGAAATCGTCCAATCCAGAGTCGAGAAGCAGGTCCGGCGGGAGATCGAAATCCAGCAGAACCTACGGCATCCGAACGTCCTACGCCTCTATGGGTATTTCCCACGACTCGAAGCGGATCTTCTTGATGCTCGAGTTCGCCGGTAGGGGAGAGCTGTACAAACAGCTGAACAAGTACGGCTCGTTCTCAGAGAGGCGGAGCTCGCGGTATATCGACCAAATGGCGGATGCGCTGAAGTACCTGCACTCGAAGCATGTCATGCACCGCGATATCAAGCCCGAGAATCTGCTGCTGGGGATAAACGGCGAGCTCAAGATCGCAGACTTCGGATGGAGCGTTCACGCTCCAGGGAACAGAAGGATGACCTTCTGTGGGACGTTAGACTACCTACCACCCGAGATGGTGGAAGGAAAGGAGTACAGCGAGAAGGTCGATCTGTGGGCGTTGGGCGTTTTGACGTACGAGTTCCTGATCGGCAGCCCACCGTTTGAGGTCCAGAACAGCGTTTCCAGTTAGTTTTTATCGTGCATTCTCCAGCAACGAGATATGACCCGGCCTTATCCAGGTACGCAGCGGCGAATAGCAGCAGTGGATCTCAAGCTTCCTGCGACGTTATCGGCAGAAGCGAAAGACCTCATTTCGAAGGTGAGTGGGGCTATTCCAGCATCCTGCTGGGGTCGTCACTAAGAAATATTGTCTCAGCTCCTCCAATACGATCCTGAGCGCCGACTTGCGCTGTCCGCCGTCCTCAATCACCCGTGGATCGTGAAGTATCGGCCGAAAGGCACCGTCAGAGGGAGCGGCGATGCTGCTTGTTCTTCCAGACCATCATGATCGTGCTCTTGCTTTTTCGAGGAATGACTTGTATCTGTACTAGTTCGTTGTTTTCGATGCTTCGTTAGGTTCGTTCGCAATTTCACTCATCAACATGACTTCAAATTGGTAACGAGCACGGTTCTAATGGAGGAGGCCTGTCCATGCACTTACTTTGGAAAACGGCGTCTTCTGCTTGCGACGGGGCAGACACAATAGTCGTTCGCGGCGGAAGAGCTGCCATGCAGTCTCGAGACACTCACAGCCTTAGCATCAAGGACAGCACAAGGCAAATCTCCGACGTGTTGTTCTCGCGACGTACCACCGGTAAACACGCATGACGCCCATTGCTACCGCTGGACCCACAACTTCTTATTCTCGACTGCTTTATTATGCCTTGTGTTGTCTCTTGTCCTGCACCGAACATATTGTCCACCTTCACGACGGCTACCATATAAGTACAACTCGACTCGTTCTCTCTCCGTTCAATCGAAATCCCCAATATGAAGCGCAAGACTCTTTCCGAGTCGTTCGACGAGCAAGAATCTGACACCGTCGGTTCGCCACAAAGCACGAAGACATTCCTGTAAGTCCTCAGAAAAGAAAAAGTGTCGCCGTTACTGACCTAGAGGGCGCGCGGACAGCGATAAGCCCATGCAGCGCAGATATTCGGAACGATTGCTGAAGAAGTGCCGAACCTGCGCAGAGGACGTCTCAGGCGAGCCATCTGCTGTTGACAAGAGCATCGGTCAGCAATCGGAGGACGCGGATTCCTCATATACCTCCGCTCAAGCATTGTTGCAGGAGTGCCGCTCGAGCACAAAAGTCATTCCGGACCTGCCAGCGGCCGTGGACGAAGGCGTCGTTCAGGAGTCCGAAAACGCAGATTCACTAGATGTCTCCACCCAGGCTCCGCCTGAAGGCAGCGCCGATAGCAAGGAAACCGGCGAACGGGTTCCATGCACAGGACAGGCGGCAGAGCATTCTCAAATTTTGATGCAACCTACACACAAGCTGGACTTCGTGCAAACAAAGCAAGAGGCAAGCCCGACTGCCAATTGCCTGATGAAGACGAATCCGAAAACGACTCCGAAGATGATGAGGGCTCTGAGACCGACGGAAGCAACAGTGACTATGATTGCAACCTTCTTGAACCGTGGATGGAGTTCGTGTTCGAGGAAGAGGAAGAGGAAGATTGTGAAGATGATCGTGAGCCGGAGAATAGCGCTCAGACTATCATCGAAGGGTATGTATTGAATGGCCACACGGAAACAGGTCACCGAACTGACGACGGTTTGATCAGATTTACGATCCTCTGCGCACTGCCCGTACAAGCTTGAGTTGAAGGAAGACGCTGAATGGTATTCATGGGGTTCCGATAAGTCCGCTTGAACCGACCTTCCGCCATGGCTTTTCCGTGCTGAAGCTTGGCAGGCATAGATTCGAAGGTGTTGCACGTTTCAGAGCTTTTTGTAAGCTCGGAGACGTTGATCCCAATGCGGGTGTCCAGTGGAATCGGTACAAGCGGGATTTCAAGCCTGGGAGGACAGGTGGAACCCCGGCAGCTGGATATGGATGTCCAGGAATAAGGACATTGTCTTCGAAACCAGTTACAATCCTCTGACGAACCATGGCTATTGCCACTATTTCGGGCTCACGGGAGAAGCGGAAGGCAAGAGCGATGCGGGAATTCGTGGACCGAGAACCGGATGGATGGACGGATCCCGGGCGAGGATTCATCTGACAAAAGCAAGCAATATCCTTAGAATAAAATGCCACGTACACAGACCGTATTGAAATTCTTGTGCCCGGATTTCGTCTGCACCGCTGTGCGCAGCCTGCTAGAAGAGAGCGGGAGGTTCACAGCACGAGGGCATGCAGATGCCATACCAGGTCGTCAGGTAAGACCACAGAACTCTGTAATACGAGCTTCGGCAAAATCGAGGGCAGCACAAGGTTGAAAATTTCCGACGCTCTGAGCGCATGAGACGCTGTCTAAGCCGGTTGTCAAGTAGTGGCGTGGTCCTCTGAGAGCTGAGTCTGCGGCTTAGCTAGTCTAGCGGATGCGTTTTTTCCCCGAAGAACACCGATAAACACTCCTCCCCACAGACATATCGCGCCACTCCACGGAGTAAAGGTTAAATTCCAAGGATGGGTTCTTATCCGACCCTGGTCGATAGATCAACATGAAGTGGGCCTATTTCTCGTGGAAGTCATACGGCCGAGAGAACTCGTGCAATGCCCACGCTAGCGCCTCGTCTATGGACTTCGCGTGCAGACATGTCGGATCCCCCATGAGGTAGAACATCTCTTGCTCGTGAGACATACCTCGCTCTTCAATCGTTCCTTGCAATTCCGCTGCACTTTGCAGAAAGCTCGATGTTTCGGCCAATGTTCTCTCTGGTGTTGCTTACTCTGTAAATGGTTCCATGAATCTTTGCATTGACGCAAAAAAGCAGACACGGAGACGTACGCAGTACCGAACAGCACTACAAGCAACGCAGAGGCTTATCGGCTGAGCTCCTCGCGCACGTCGGGCAGCGCAGAAACTCAAGCTTCATCTGCGTTCTTAGAGAAAAGGAATCTTTCAATGTTGACGTTGAACACAGTACTTTTTCCGCGAAGCAGCAGGTTCTTGACTTGCAGCAGAAGGCGTTCTGTTCGTATGAGCCTTGTGCAGGAAGCAGCTGAGTAGAAATCTTAATCAGAGAAGAATCGTTTGCTCGAGCTCCGAGGACAGGGGTACTTAATCCGTCAATCGTTTATGTCAGCTACAGTAGATTCGCTCGGCGCTCCAACCTCCGAGGCTGCGAGCCTCCAGCTGCGTTGATTCGCTCGGAATATTATTCAGGGCTCTGAAGGGGTAGATGGCCTAGGAATGCCCGCTCTGTCCTGGTCTGCGGCTTCGGTATCATTGGCCTGACCACCTCTATCCGCCTGCTCGAGGCTGGCTACAGAGTGCTTGCCGTGGCGTCCCACCTCCCAGGAGATGATCTCTCGCCTCACTATGCTTCCTCCGCTGCCGGCGCCCACCACCTATCATTCGCAGGGGATGACGACAAGCGACAGCAAGCGCTTGATCGGAGAACTTTCGATGTGATGTGGAAAGAGGAGGAAGACGAAGGAGATGCGAGCGGACTCATGCGTCTCACGCAACGGGAGTTCTACGGCACCGATGGCGAGCGGCATATCACATTTTTCGAGTCTCTGCCAGATGTGAGCATCGCTGGAGCTCAGAAGAGGCACAGAGTCATAGTTGATCTGCTTGATAACTGCAGTTTACAATCTATCCTCCCAAGGAACTCCCACCGTTCGCGAAGCACGCGTATCATTCACATCGCTGACGATGGACCACCGGTGTATCTGCAGAAATTAGTGGCCCGCTTCCAGGCGCTCGGTGGCACGGTGCACCGCGCGTTCTTAGATTCACTGGCTTCGGCGTTACAATTCCTCCCAGGCGGGGAGGAGCCGCTCGCAATCGTTAATTGTACGGGGTTGGGGTCACTGAAGCTGAAAGATGTGCATGACACAGATATGTACCCTATTCGCGGACAGGTCCTGGTGTTAAACGCGCCATGGATTACAGAAGGTCGCACGAAACAGGTAGGGAAGCTTGGCGGAGCGGAGGGTGGTGAGCGAACCTACGTTATTCCCAGGAGGAGTGGCGAGGTCATAATCGGGGGCACGAGAGAAGTTGACGATTGGTAAGATGATTAAAGATCAGCCTTTTGTCTCGGGCAGGAGTTAAGCGACAAAATCCTGCTTCTAGGACGACAGAGCCCCGCCCACAGACCTCTCTCGATATCAAACGGCGAGCACTAGCGCTATATCCCGAGTTGGCCCCGGAATCAGCCCCGTGCGGGCGGAAATCAGTCCCAGAAGATCTCGATCGCATCGTGTTGCGCGAGGTAGTTGGCTTCCGGCCAGCTCGCAAAACTGGCTTGAGATTGGAAAGGGAAATGACATACTTGTCCAGTCGGATGGAACATACCCGCGCAAGATACCCGTTCTGCACAACGTCGGGCATTCAGGTGCGGGATGGCAGAGTTGCTGGGGATGCGCGGAGGCGGTGGTGACGATGATGAAGGCGATATAGTAGGTGGGAGACAAGGTTGATGATTACGACTATCTAGGTGGAGCACGAAGGGACGAGGAGACTGCAAAGTAATACTCTTAGCCATTGCGTAAGTCCTGGTATGTCGTAAAGTGGAAAGTCTTGGACCCTTGTCTTAGCGAGAATTCACGTCCAGCGGTACAGCCATACGTACATGCATAAGCCTACGTGCGGCGCAAGACTATATATCGGCTTTGTGAGTGCAAGTTCTGGCGACCGACCACGAAACAGCAAGAACTTACAATTACTCTGTCCGGAAGTACTGATATTCATGCAGAGCTCTATGTATGACCCGCCCTTTGAAACTACGGACCCCGGGCAGGACATGCTTCGATAGAGCTTGCATGAAGCACTCTTCCGATCTTGTGTACGGTATCACTACGAGCGAGTCGTCCCTCTGGCACCAATGAAAATGGAAAGGTTGTACAATGACCACTCAGGCAGAGGTTGGCGCCATAGTCTTCCATTCTTCTTTTTCAACAATGTGCTACAAAAGATCGTCAACGACTTGCAGAGATGGACAAATATAACGACGACGACGCACCCAGTCTATCCAAGGATGAGCGTTAAGGAGTGCAGTCCAGTCAGGGTGTTTGCCAGCAGAGTAAGGAGCTTCGGTGTCAACCTCATCAACTCGAGCGACAAGCTTCGCAGCCCAGGCCGATCGCCAAGCGCACCGATCACCTCCGCGACCTCGTCGACTTCCAGAAACCGCTCGAGAAGGCAAAGATTTCTCAGCGAACTTGGTGTGCAGCGAATGAGAGCGAGTGTCGTAGCGTGATCAAGCGCGGGGAGGGTCAGAGAGTCCAAGGCCCGGAGCCACTGCGTGTTCGACAGACACTGTTTGGCTATGAGTGACCAAGCAGACCTTGATTCTCTCGGTTGTCGACACAACTCAACGCCCTTCACTGGCTCAGGGCGGTTGGGTCGCAGCTCCACGTTGCTGAGGCTGGACTTCTGCCTGTGAAGAATCTCGCTGATCGCAGTGGGATCTGAAAGGAAATCTTTGTGGAATGAGATCCGCAAAATAAGCGTTTGTAGGTTTGGGAGTGGGCGGAGGGCGCGAAGGAATAAGGTATGATCTCCCTCTGCGGACGACGAGATGACCAAAGAGCGAAGGAGGGCGCTCAGGCTGTTTATGAACGGGGCCACCGAAGTGACGAATGTGGTTTCGTTTTTCTGCCGAATGGTGAGGCTGTCCTCGCTGAGACCAGCGGGATCGAAGTCGAAATGGAATTCCAATTCCTCCAGGTGTCCAAACGCGACAATGGACAGAAGATGCTCAAGCTGTGACACACGAGCGTGAAGAACAAGCTTGGCCAAGTTGTTGTCGAAGGCGCGCTGCGTTGCCAGCAGGAGGCGTTCAGTACTTTGGTCCAGCACCAGGTCACCCCATTCCAATTTATACTGCGTCACATTCACCATGTAGCTGATAGCGGTTTCCATAGCTTGTAAAGTCTTCTTAGAGGAGGCGAGTTCACCTATTCGGTTTACAAGCGCGAGGTTCGAGGTCTTCACGACGGCCGGCGTGCGAAGTGTCTTGAAGAGTCTTGATATCCATTCTGGCCATCCGTCGGGGCGGGCATCATGCGCAGTCTCCTCGAAAAGCTCCTCTCTTCGAAAGAGATACTGGAGGAACCAGGCTCTGATATGCAGCCGTCGGACGTGAGACGCGATATCCGGGTTTCTGGCGGTATGAGACGGGTCAAGACAAATGACCGAAAGACTGGAGGATCAAAACACATACTGTAAGCGCACTAATGGAAAACTGTTGCAATGAACGCGTACATACCGGGTATTCCCACGCTGACGACTCCACACTCGGATAACTTGAACACGCTCTTCCAAAGATCGGGCAAGTAAATTCGTAGCGCTGCGCTGTTTCGGAAGGTACAGTAAAGTCGCAGTGATCATTGCTACAATGATACTATGTAGGGGCCCGTTGCCGTGTTAGGACCAACTACACCCGCTGAGCACCGTATTGCGCCCCCCTTGAGCCTGTCCAGCCACTCGCACCTAATCGTATTGTATGCATCGGACAGGACCTCCCGCTGCGAACACTGCATACCGAAACGAAAAGCGAGCGTTCCAACAACATGAGGCATGACCGCAACGCGCGATAGGGGCAACGGCGGGCAAGGCTTGCCCGTTCGTGGGTCTTCACAAGGACGGAGCGGAGATCACTCTAAATTTAAGCTTCCTTATCGTCCGCGGTATGGTCAACCGGGACCTCTTCCTCCGACTCAGAAGGAGGTGGTTCATCGTCGTCGCCCTCGTCGGTATACAGCTGTGGACGATTCGGATTTGCAACGAGCAGATCCTCGCCGTCGTCCCCGACGCGTCCTGCAGATATGTTGTCCATCGTCAGCCGATCACTACAGGACACAGAAGGTCTGATATCACCTTGCTCGCGTCGCGATTCCGACCAGTCCTTCTCAAGTTCGTCCACGATGCGATCCTGCATCGCACTTATCTCATCCGCGGAGCCGCACGTCTTGTAGCGCTCGAAGAACGTTCTACCCTCAACCAAAATTAGCTCAGTCATGACTTGAGAACGAGATCATAAGGGAAGGCGTACCGGTTCACCTCATAGAAAGACCCGCCCCATCCGAAACCACTCAACAGCTTTCCGGCGTACTCATCGAACCCCGTGATGTAAAACGCTGCAGCTAAAGCTTCCACGCAATTCAGCCGCCAGGGCTTCCCGTAGTTAACGGGATTCGTCGCGACTAGGTACGGGACTGATGAAAGATCGTCAGTGCAGGAACAAGATATGGTAAGAGGCGACACTGACGAAGCCGTTCGTGCGGGCTAGCAATCTTGCCGAAGGGGACGTCATCGAGGCGTGCCCATGAGCACTCAACAACAGCAATGCCGCCTTTAAGTACGATATCGCGATCGGCGGGGCTAACGACTTGTTTCCCTTTCGGTCTGTGTCAGATCATCAGAATCCACGAACCGTGATGAGACGAAAAGACCGACGAGACAACGATGCCTCTGAAGCGCGACCCAACCTTGAGTTCCTTGATCAACCCCAGCCGCGCAAGCTTTTTTCCAGAACACCGACGCGGATCGCAGTGGTCAAAGTCCTACATCCATGCTTCAGAGCTTGGCCCAGAGGGCTCGACGTTGATCAAGAGCTCACCCACATCGCAACAGGCACCTCAATCCGGACGTCCCCTTCTTCCCCTTCTTCCTCCTCGCCCGACGTATCTTCCTCAGCTGCCTCATCGTTGCTGATTACGTCGATGGCGCTTTCCGGCCGGTCCTCCATGTCCCCTCGGCGCCCGATATTGCGCGGGGCGCCTCGGCTCGTCCCGCGTCCTCGCTTGCTGCCTCGATGAGATTTCTGCGAAGTCGCACCTGATGTTCTTCTGCCCATTCCTGGAGCTGTGCAGTGTGGTGGTTCGAGTAAACCGTGGATTAGGGTCCTCTCGCATCACTATTTGTTCGATCGATCTTATCAGATTACGCGTCCTTCGTGTAGGGTTAGGTGTAGAACAGCCAAACATTTCTGATTTCACAAGCTGGCGGTCGCAGCTCTACTTCTGACCTGCTAGTACCACATATCTTAAACTTGGGTACCAAGACATAGAGTACATACGTAGATCATTGAGCGCAAAAGCGGTGGAATGTAAACCAGCCGCTGGGTTATGATGTCGACGTCCAGACCATGGTAAGTACATGCACGCGCTGAAATGGCGCGCGGCTCGGTCATCACTCTTCGCTCGACGCCGGTATCAGTATGACGAGGTTGCGAAGGCAGGGCCATCTGTCTGCCAAGACATCCCGGTTATCTTCGACGCGGTTGAGTGCGTAGTCAGCTGAAAATGGGGCCAAATATAGTTGCCGGCGTCATCGACAAGCCTGAGACGCGCCGCGCCACTGGGAGCTGGGGATTAGTTTTCATCGACGTCCAATGGCGCTTCTGTACACGGTGATGTCGGGCGATGGCTATTTTTCGAGGATCCCAACAATCACTTACTTACGGCTTGAATCCCTGCCCTCGTGACAAGGCCTTGAGAGAGTCTCAGCGCGGATTCTTCAGCGGCCGAATATGTGACTGTGAGTTGGGCCCGGACTGCCGTACTTGACATACTGCGGAAGCATGGCGCCAAGCTAGTCTCGCGGGAGTGTTTTGCCTTGATCAGATTGTGGTGACCCCCGTGATTCGGGAATCAGGTGTTCGCGAATAGGACGTGGTACGTACATATAGGAGTGCATTTCCTCGACCGAGAGCTCGAGGTTTTCGCATGACTGGAATACAGTATGTCGCGCGGCACCTGTAGGCGGGGTGGAGTAGTGGGATTAGCATGGCCCTTCGATAAGGGACGCAATAACGTCAGTGTAACCGGTTTTCGGGGACTGGGTGTTTCCTCCAGGAAGCTGACAGATGACAGAGCGTAATGCGTTAGTGGTAAGGTGGCACGTAGGTTGCGCTAACGAGTACGAACTAGTCTGATAGGGTTATATGGGGACAGACGTCGCACACGCTGGGATTGCGTAAACAAGTGAGAAAAGCCACGGTGTACTACGCGATTGATAGGCTGACCCGTACGTAGACATCTTGACATTGACAGGACAAGTTCTTGGAACTCTCCAATGCCTCCGAGTCACACGGCTTCCTCGACGTTAACGCCGCCATCGCCGAACGTTAACAGAGAGGCATGTGATATGCCGAACGGATGCCTCTGCACGCCTCGCAAGCACCGAGTCCACGAGTTTTAGCGACCCAAACATTCCATGCCAGACCGTCAAACCTTGAAGCTTGAAGCTGCCAGACACCTCCAGACATCATTCCGGAGTAGCTGGCTCTGGAACTCGGGCCGCACGAGTCGACATCGTAACCCAATCTACGCCGCATGGAAGCCTGTCCCCTATGGAAGGGGCAGGCTACACTAAATCGGACGTACCAGAACAGGAACGAAGTCTATTTGAGCAGCGCGGGGATAGCTACGCGTAGTAGAAGTAATGGAGGTGGAAAAAAGAGAGAGTGTCCACGAATGGTGTGGGCGCCGGTATATATGAGAGGCGTCCACATGACGTCATATGTCACAACAGGCCGATATGGTAATCCAGGATTACACCCTCCCCCGCCCTAAAAAATTGCTCACGAGCGTTGAAGCGGAAGGGTGTATGTAATCAGTACGGTTAGAAAAAAAACTGCTCACACGGGTGCGTCAAAAACCCGGTGGGAAAAGCTACCGGTGGCAGGAACATGGCGAAGAAGAACAGAACATCCTATCCCGAGCCTTTTCCTGCCAACCATGTGTCGAGTGCCGCGTTGTCCTTGAGCTCGCGGCCCGACATCCAACGATCGTGTTCTGGGCCGTAGCCGCTATATCGCACGAGGTACTGGAAACCTTTTCCGCGGGCCCGTTCCGCGATAATGCTGTCCACGAACCACTCCTCGAGTCCATCTTCCGTGACCACGGGAGGTGGCTCAGCATATTCGCGTGAGGGGAAAAGGTCCTTGTCGTTTTCCACGAAGGGGAGAACCTGTGAGGTGTGAAAGGTGTTGTAAGTATCTGGCGCGTTTGGCATCTCCAGGGTCACTGTGACGACGGGATGTAGATACTGATCTAGCATGCCCAAAGGTCTTGCACAACAGTAGCATACATTAGTCAACACTGGTTGTATATATTCCGGGCTTCCTCTGACAATAACAATAGCACACATCTTACTCCTGAACCTACCTATTGTCTGAGGGTTCTGGGAGTCGTGCCACCCCACGGTACATCGCGTACACCGCCGCCCCGGCGTCGGGTCACAACGCCCCTTGGCCTAGGGTTACAAGGCCATCCTCACGACGACAGGCGCCCCGCTCACGCGGTGGTCGCCGTCCTAGTGCTCATGTAACTACTTCAAGGCCAGGCGCTCGTCCATACGAGCCGCCGGCCTCTCCAGGCAAGGCTCAGCTCTCTGAGCATGTGCCGGCCTCTCCCTTCCCTCTCGAGCGCAAGGCTCAGCTCTCAGTGAGCAGGTGCCGGCCTCGAGCCCTATCCAGGCTCAACTAGCGAGAAGTCCGACGAACGCCCGATGTCGCAGCACCGGCATCACAATGGTGGGGGCACCGCGGACTTCATTCAAGCTCGTTGAAGTCCTGGATTCCGTTCTCGCATCCTGAGGCAGTCATTAACCTCCGCTCTGCTGCGTGAGGTTCGGTCTCGTACCACTGTTCATGACTCGACCTGCCTCTGTCAGCCATGTCACTCCCGAAATCCTTCATATTCAGTCTGCACCCCCCGAAACCGATATGTACACTCCGTATCCGTGTATTCGACATACTCAACATTCAATACATTGTGGTTTCGCCCTTTTATTCTGTGGACAGCCCACGAAGACCTCACGGCGTCCTTTCTGGCCACCAAGCTCTACGTCATGACGGAGCCGCTGTCTCGTCAGACAGGCGCTCCCTGGAGCCGCCGTCCCTCTGGACAGGCGCTCCCGCGAGCCGCCGTCTCTCCGGACAGGTGCACGCGAGCCTGGTTAGCCCACGAAGACCTCGCCGCAAGTCCTAGCCACTGAGCTCTGCATCGTGTCACCACTCGTGCAGTTCGACGACGCCTGCTGACACTTCCGACAGTGTTTGTCCCCATGCACTGTCGGCCTATCGTTCTTGAGGTTTCGATACCTCGGAATCTAGTGGTGTCGTGCCCCTACGTCTGGGTTCTCTCTCGGAGGTTGAGACATCAACCTTGATGGACTATGTCGACCGAAACATCTGCCTAGGCCACCGAGATGCTATCGAGACCGTGGCCGTCGTCCATGCCTCACTCTAGTTCTGGCACTCCTGCCGGTCCCCTTTGCCTCTCTTCGCGTTTCCTGTCGCCTTCTCCTATCCCGCGAGGCTTCCCGAAACAGCGAGGCTGTCCCGCTCTCTGGCTCAGTTACGGATGAATTAGGGTTCGTTCGACCCTCTGCCCCGTATCCCTTCAAGCGGTACACTTCGGAGCCTTCACGCCAGACCGACCTCTTGCGAGACAGTGCCTCGTTAAGGTGTCGATGGTCAAAAGGTTCGACGCTCTACCGACATTCTACCGCCCACTTAGGAGCCACCGTCTCGCCAGACAGGTGCTCTCTCGAGCCGCCGTCCCTCTGGACAGGCGCTCCCGCGAGCCGCCGTCTCTCCCGACAGGCGCTCCTCACGAGTCACTATAGGGCCCTCTTGTACTGCCGGCCCTTCGAGGCAAGGCTTCTTGAGATGCCCGCCTAGGAGTCGCCGTTTCGCCAGACAGGCGCTTCCTCGCTGAGCCGCCGTCTCTCCAGACAGGTGCTCCTCATAAGGCTCTCTTGTACTGCCGGCCCCGCGAGGCAAGGCCTCTTGAGACGTCGACTCCTTGAGATCTAGTATGGATCTGACCTTGCTTCGTATCCTCGCGCATGGCGTCCCTCTTGGAGATCGAGGCAACACTCTCAGTGGAGGACTACGTCGACGGAACTCCCTCCTACGGCTCCAAGACGTCGTCGAGATCGTCATCTGCGTCTCACGCGAGTTCTGGCTCTCCTGTCAGCTCTCAGATCTCCCTCGGACACTATGACAATCATTACGGACGACCGCGTTAAGTCATGTCTACGTCCGTGCCGCCCAGATGTCGATGGCGGCGCTGCATTCGCATTCCTTTTCTCTCTCGCCCCCGCACTCGGCGGTACCGGCGCAGCTCCAAGCCACGGCGCCCCTTGCGTAGGGGACGGCGCCGCACTGGGCGCAGCACTCGCAGTCATCACAAGCAGTATATCTTCCACAGGATTCATTGCGTCTGCTCCGCCTGTGCTTTGCCCCGCCTGCGCCGCCATGCTCCGAGATTTCGACCGTGACCGCCGCTGTGCGGCGCTTTTCTACGCCATGCATCACTCCTCGAACATCCGCGACCACATAGGCCGACGACGATGCCGCTTTCGTAGCGCCCGATGCCACTACGACGCCTGGACCACGATGGGCACTCGGCGGAGCCACGCACCCCATGCGTTCAGCTGGGCTTTGCACGGCCACTGAGTGTTCAGCAGCGTCTCGGGGGTCACGTTTAGTGGTCCCTGTGCTGCTACCCATCGTTTCCTTCGTCCTTGGTCGGCTCGAGCCTCCGCCCGCGGCGCCTGAGTTCTTCTGCAGTGGCTAACACAGCATCGTCAATTTCTGGACTCCCTAGCACAGTGTACTCGTGCCATGCCGACCTCTTGCGAGGTAGGGCTGCCAGAGATGCCGTTAGCTCGAGATGCGAACGTTCTACTCGCTGTTCCTCTCCAGATCTCTCCTGGTGGCTCCGAAGACCTTCCTGAAGGCCCACGTCGGCGAACGTCCGCGTTTATGCCCCCAGGATCGCACTGTGGTCGCGAGTGCATGCTCCGCCCTTCGAGGCAAGGCTCCTAGAGGTGCCGCTACCTCGAAATCTCGGGTTACCTCGTGCAACGGCTCCAAGATCCCTCGCAGGGCTTCAACAACGCCCGCGGACGCTTCTGACAGCCTTCGCCCTCATGATCTGCTGGCCTTTCGAAGCAAGGCTCCGTGAGGCGTCGATACGTCGAAATCTCGAGTTTCCACAGTGTGGGGGCACCCAGAATCCCTCCGGGGCTTCAACAATGCCTACAGACGCCCTCGACAACCTTCTCCCTTGTGTACACCTTCAAAGCACGGTCGAGATCGTCCCCTATCTCTCGGGCGAGTTCCGGCACTTGCTCTGGTTTTACCGAAGCAGCGAGGCTTTCCCAGCCCCTGCTCAGCTATTGAAGAGTTGGGATTCGTTCGACCCGCCGCCCTACTTCGTACTCAGCCATACTCTCTGGAGCCTTTGCGCTGAGCCGTCATCTGGCGAGACAGGGCCTCGTTAAGACGTTGATATTCAAAAGTTCAACGTCTACCACCCACCACCTATTCAGCGCGCGAGACTCGTCATCATTCACGCTCCCGCACCCTGGCTTCAGCGTACCGCAACTGCTCAAGACCCCGACTGGTGCTCAAGCGAGCCGCCGTCCATTGACCCCTCGCCTCCTGGACAGGCGCTCCCTCGAGCCGCCGTCTCTCCAGACAGGCGCTCCCTCAAGCCGCCGTCCGTTCGGACAGGCGCTCCCCGAGCCACCGTCCCTACGGACAGGCGCTCCCGAGCCGCCGTCCCCACGGACAGGCGCTCCCTGACCCATGTCTCATGCGCTGCCGGCCTCTTTCAAGGCAAGGCTCCTTGAAGCGTCGCTACTTCAAAATTTCAAGTGTTTCCTGCACCATGGCTCCTGGGACTCCTCTCGGAGGCCGAGACAACGTTCATGAACGACTACATCGATCGAAGCCCCTTCTACGAGGCCAAGAAACTGTCAAAATCGTCGTCATGCCCCACGCCGGCCTCTCCAGGCAAGGCTCAGCTCTCAGAGCTCGTGCCGGCCTCTCGTCGCCCATGCATGCAGGCCATGAAGTGCTCGCGCGCCTGCTATTGCAACAACAACAACAGGCGCAGCAGGACTATTCGCAAACGGAGTATGAGGGCTATGGTGCGGGGCAGGACGATATGCCGCCTTCCGGTACAAGGTCTTTATGCCATCCAGCACGACGATAGAGCGCCCGAACACACCTTCTACGGCATATTCGGACGCTGGGGGGTGCGCGCGCATGGATGGCACCCGCGCTGGTTAGAGGCACTGTCAAGACCGTCTCCCGCACCTCGCACAAGTCCTCCTGCCAGTCCAACCTCTCTCGAGAGTCCTCGACGACGCCCTGATCCACGGATCTCCACGTCGGTGTTCGCCCCTCCAGCAGGGTTCACCACTTCCACCTCCTCTTCTGCCGCATTCTTGTCTCAGTACCAAGTGGGTCCTGGCTCCCCAATGGCGAGCAGCGTGTCGGGGCCGGTGGCGACGCCGCCTGGGTTGTCCATGCATGCGGGCCAGGGAGTGCTTGCACATCAGCAAGTACAGAGCTTCCTGGCACTGCGGCAGCAGGCGGAGGCATGGGCGTGGCAGGGCTACTCGCATGCGGGGTATGAAGGCTATGGTGTGGGGCAGAGCGGTTAGGCTGCGTAGACGTTGCCTCTCCTAAGACCTCGCCACCTCTGTGTGGACGCTCTCCCGTCTCTGGAGTTCGTCAGCTGGTCGTTCGACTATCTGCGGGAGGAGGGAGACGCTCTCATGGCGAAATTCCTAAAGACCGATATCCTGCACATCCTGTCTTCGAATATCCCGAGCTCGACTTCCGCGTTCTCCCCGCCGCTTGTCCCAACCGCCACGATCTTATCGTATCTTCGACCACTCGTGACGCGGCCCTCCTGTGCTGCTGGTCTCTCTCCAGGCAAGGCTCCTTGAGTTCGAAACTTCAAGTATTCCGCACACCATGGTTCCCGGAACTCCTCTTGCAGGGCCAGACGATGTTAACGGACGACTACGTCGGCCGACACCTCCCTTACAAGGCCGACTAATCGTCAAAATGGTCGTCACACCATGCGCCAACCTTCTTCATGCTCTCTTGGGGTAACGAGGCCATCCAGTCTTACCTGCTTGACACCTGCACCTCCGAGTCAGGACGCCGCCTCATCAATTTCTCGACCATTCGACATACTCTGTGCTCCCGGTTGTCCCTTGGACTCTATGACAATCATTGCAGATAACTTCATCAAGGTATATCCGCGTTCACGCTTCCAAAATGCAGTCGAGACCATCATCTGTACCTGACCTCGAACTGCGAGCATTCTGCTTGCCGCCCATTCCTGATCCCTTGACGCTTCGCTATGGGACCCTCGCGCTGTGCCGACCTCCTTCTACAAGCCTAAGTCTAGGTCTCGCACTCCCTCGAGCCGCCGTCCTTTTGGACAGGCGCTCCTTCGAGCCGCCGTCCCTTCGGACAGGCGCTCCCTCAAGTCACCGTCCCATCGAACAGGTGTTTCTTCGAGCCGCCGTCCCTTAAGACAGGCGCTCCTTCGAGCCGCCGTCCCTTCGGACAGGCGCTCCCTCAAGTCACCATCCCATCGAACAGGTGCTCCTTCGAGCCGCCGTCCCTTAGGACAGGCGCTCCCTGACCTCTTGCTGTCAGGCTAGCTGGAGCACCGACCTCTCGCGAGGTAAGGTTCCGTGAAGCGCCGATATCCCGAGACCTTGAGGATTCCAATTGCTCCTCGCCCCCTCAAGACGCGACCATCGACCTCTGACCTTATTCCGCGCCATTGCCAGCACCTTCAAATGTTCAATACGACATATATGTAATGGCGGATCTATCCGTATCCACGGACGGCGTGATGGGATGAACGTCCTGTCCGCCTCCTCTCCCAGCTCTCTGCCCTGACGACCTGCAGTACCATGCCCGCACCTTGCCCTGCCTGCGCCTCCTCCTGCTCCATGCAGCGTATGACATCAATCTTGCCCTGCACAATGATGCCCTCGAGCCAGGCGTTAGAGCTCGCTCAACCCTCTGCCTTGTTGCTCCTTTGACCCCTGGCTATAAGGCGCTCGTGTACTGCCGACCTCTTACGAGGTAAGGCTCCGTGAAGCGCCGATAGCCAGAATCTTCAATACGCATGATGTCTTACTACGGACCGATTGTACTACAATGGCTGGGCTCCATCCCCATGTCGATGTTCGCTCGCCCACCAGCGCTCGCCACCTCTGCCTTCTCTTCCGCCGCGTCCTTGTTGCAACGGCAAGCAGGTCCCGGCTCTCCGATGGGAAACAGTGTGTCAGGGTTGGTGGCAACACCGCCTGTATCACGGAACAGGCGGGTGTGCTGCGCAGGCGCTGCCTCTCCTGTGACCTTGCCGCCTCTGTAAGGTCGCTCTCTGGTCGCTGGAGCTCTTCAATTGGCCGTTCATCTCATCCTCTCTCAACGTGCTCAAGGCTAATATTCTGATATCTGCCGGGGCTCGTTACCTCCTCCTTCCCCTCAACACGCCCAAGGCTAATATCTCAGCATATCTGCCGGGGCTTGTCCTTTCCCATTCCGTATTGGAAATTCGAAGCAAAACCCAATTCCTCACTGGGGGGCAAATTTTTTTCTTTTCCTCACAAACACATCAGTCTCGCTGCCTACGTCCTCATCAATGTCTGGCATAACACCCCAGGTTGTACTGGCATGGTCGACACCGTACACGACACCATCTCGCTCACCTATGAGTACTTATGTCGTGCGCATTTCAGCTGGTCCAGAATGCACGCGACAGAAGTGGGGGGCTGTAGGGGGAGGTATAGGTATACCTCTCCTTCGTTCCCCTCAACCGCTAGCAGCCCTTGAGAATGCCAGAAGCTGCAAGGGAACATTATGGGTTCGGAAGAACCCATCCTTCTGCATAGTATGGCATTCAAGGTTGAGGATTAGGCCAACTCCCATGTCGATATCGCATTACTGGTCATCGGAGATGAAGAGATATGCAGAGAAGAAGAAGGATGAATCTCCTTCGAACCTACTTCACGTCACCTCTGAGGCGCTTGAGGACTCAGCGGACTCTCAGACGGTGCCAAGAATTGGGCCAATTTTTTTCCTCATGTCTCATGGAGTGGGGGGCCCATTGTTCTGCGTCAGCTGGATTATGTGGAGTCTGGGGGGCCATTGTATGCCTACACTGCTACTTGGTGCATGCCCTCTGGACATGGGGGGGCACTGTGACGACGGGATGTAGATACTGATCTAGCATGCCCAAAGGTCTTGCACAACAGTAGCATACATTAGTCAACACTGGTTGTATATATTCCGGGCTTCCTCTGACAATAACAATAGCACACATCTTACTCCTGAACCTACCTATTGTCTGAGGGTTCTGGGAGTCGTGCCACCCCACGGTACATCGCGTACACCGCCGCCCCGGCGTCGGGTCACAACGCCCCTTGGCCTAGGGTTACAAGGCCATCCTCACGACGACAGGCGCCCCGCTCACGCGGTGGTCGCCGTCCTAGTGCTCATGTAACTACTTCAAGGCCAGGCGCTCGTCCATACGAGCCGCCGGCCTCTCCAGGCAAGGCTCAGCTCTCTGAGCATGTGCCGGCCTCTCTGTAAGGGGACGTCCCTCTCCCTTCCTTTTCCTTCTACTTCTTTTCCTCTCGCTACAATACTTTACTTACTTCTAGATGTACTCGACCCGGGCGGCTTCTGGATCCCGCCCGCTCATCCCGCCGGCCTCCGCCGGCCTCCGTACTTCCCCCGCCGGCCTCCGTGCTCATCCCGCCGGACTCCTCGTTCCTCCACCGTCGGATCCCGGATTCACGGCTCATCGTTGCGCCACGAGTGCCGCACATTACTATACAGTTTTTACAAGGTACTGTACAGTTTTACCAAGCCACCCGATCGTCGTACATACCGCGCGCGCACCAGGCAAGGGCTCCTTAGACTTGTTCTCTTTGGATCTCCCCTTGCCAGGTGCGCCACTTAGCTTATCTGCGCGTACATACTTTAATATACTTTGGATCTCCCCTTGCCAGCTTCGTGTGAGTCCGCGAGCGTTCAAGGGTCGCCCTTACACTCTCCCTTCCCTCTCGAGCGCAAGGCTCAGCTCTCAGTGAGCAGGTGCCGGCCTCGAGCCCTATCCAGGCTCAACTAGCGAGAAGTCCGACGAACGCCCGATGTCGCAGCACCGGCATCACAGTCACTGTCGACGCTTCGGGCTGCACAGCGGTGATCGTGTAAGGTCCGTCAAACCGTGGCATAAATTTCGCAACACGCGTTTGGCCGGCTTGTTTAAACGCTCGCCGACGGTTCTTAGTAGACAACCGTACGCGGTCTCCAGGCCTGAATGCGAAGTCGTCTAATCGCGATTTATTCGCCTGCGACGCTTGTTGAATCTTCGCCTGAATCAAGTTATCCTGTGCTGTCGCCGTATCGAATTTCAGGCGTTCTACGATATCCCTAGCAGCTACTTCTTCCGGTTCCGCCGAAGGAGGATGCGCGATCAACGGCGGGATCACTCGAGGCGATCGTCCGGTTTTCAATTGGAACGGTGAGAAACCAGTGGACTTGTTCACGGTGTTCATGATTTCGAAACGCACACGGGGCAATGCGTGTCGCCAGCCACGTTGGTTGCGATCGACGTGAAAACGCAACGCTTGATTAACGGTCTTGTTTGAGCGTTCGCTGACGCCGTCCGTTTCAGGGTGGTAAGCAGACGACATCTTGACCTTTACACCGATCAGTTTCGACAGCGCTTTCCAAAATTTTGACACGAAAAGCTTATCACGGTCACACACGATATCCGTTGGCAGTCCGTTATCGCAATACCAATGGTCGAAGAACAGCTCAGCGAGGTCAGAGGCAGTGATGTCCGTGCGGGTCGCGATGATCTTGATGTCAGAGTGCATGCGATCCGTAATAGTCAGAATGCAATTCTTGCCTGAATCTTCAGGAAGTGGGCCGATGAAGTCCATTGCCACGGATTCACACCGACCGTCCGGCACGGGCAGTGGATGTAACGGCCCTGAAGGAAGTACGGTAGAAGATTTCATTCGCTGGCAATCACGGCAGGCAGGAATGTAGCCCAGTTCCAGGTCGCGGCGCATCTTCGGCCAGTAGTATGAATCCCGCATTGCAGCGTAAGACTTTTCAAAACCGAAATGACCTAGAGCGTCGTGTGCCAGGCGGAATATTGTTTCACGCACAGATCCAGCACGGGGAACAACCAGGCGTGATTTCCAAAACCACAGACCGTCGCGTTGAGCCAGAGCAGGCATTCCCCTTGCAGCCGCAATCAGATTTTTACACCAAGGGTCCGAATCATATCCGGCCTTTATCTGTTCGACAAGCTCCATGTTGATCGCGGGCAGGATACGGAAGCCAGCCGGTGTTAGTGCCGCCACCGGCTCCAGATTCGCGGTGCGATGCGCAAGTGAGAATGTTGCAGCAAACGGTGAGGATGATCGGCACACGGGGAGAATCGCAGCTATGCAGCGCGAGACGGTTGCGGCGTCGTGCATGTCAGCCAGTGCGGCCGCATTCGCAACAGTGTCCGCACTGTCAGGGAAGTCATCCGGCAGACGTGACAGCGCGTCTGCCACGCTGTTATCTTCCCCTTTGACATAGACGATTTTGCAATCGAATTGGGACAGGAACTCCATCCAGCGAGCTTGTCGGCGCGACAGATCACGTTGTTTTCCAAAATTTTCGAGAGTTCGATGGTCAGTGAGCACTGTGAACTTTGCACCGAACAAATCCGCACGCCACTTGCGCAATGCACGGATAATCACCAAGAGTTCCTTCTCGTGTACGGGATAGTTCAGTTCTGCACCCTTGAAGGTCGAGGAATCAAATGCAACGGGACGAGCGCTTTCCCATGAGTCACCCCAAGACAATACAGCGCCAGACCGACGGTCACTAGCATCCGTCGTGACGAAGATGGATTTGGTCGGGTCGTCGTGATCAATTGTCGTCAGGCATTCCCTGCTGACCACGATCTGTTTAATGGCATCGAACGCTACCTGGTGTTTTGGCAACCACTCGGGGAACACAACGTCGCAGTCCTTATGAGTCAGTTCGTTCAGCACATCTGTGTGATCCGCGAGGTGCGGCAAGAATGCTGCGATGTAACGGACTAGCCCTAGAAAGGAGCGAACTTCGGTGGCCGTCTTAGGCCTCGGCCACGCCAGAATACGACCAACCTTGCGACCGTCGGCTTCAATTCCGGCTGCAGAGATATGGTGCCCCAAGAAGTTAATACTGGTGCAGTACAGATGTGTCTTCGCAGGATTGACATACAGGCGGGCATCTCGCAGCGCCTGTAAGATTTTCCGGATATTTACATGGTGCTCTTCCAGTGTTTGCGAGTAAATGACGATGTCGTCGAGGTATACGTGACAGATCTTTCCAATGTATTCACGCAGCGCGACGGACACACGGCGTTGGTGGATCGCAGGCGCATTGCGAAGTCCCATAGGCATTACGAGCCATTCGTATAACCCGAATGGTGTAGATACTGCGGTAAGATGAACATGGTCTGGATGCATCGGCGTTTGGAAAAATGAATTCGTCATATCAATCGTGGAGAAATATTTCCCCTTTGCACAGTCATGCAATATGTCGTCCACGCGAGGGATTGGGTGATTATCCGGCACCGTGTTCGCGTTCAGTTCACGATAATCGTTTACCCACCGTGGTAATACAGTGGGGTCTGCTTTAGGTATAATAAATGCGGGGGACGCGAATTGCGAGGAAGAGGGCCTGATCCTGCCCGCTTCAAGGTGTTGCGCGATCAGGGTCTTCCAGGCCTCACGGTACTTTCGCGGGCATTGGTACGTTCGTGTGCGAATAGATTGTTCGGCCTTTTGCAGGTGAATTTCAGCAAGGACGTCGCGAGGCAATTCATTTACATGCGGAATCGGTTCGAAGATGTCGCGGAATTCAGTCTTCATTGCAGATTCAAATTTTTGCAACTTTTCTATAGCACAGAGGTCTTTAATTCGTTGTTGGATCGCGGTGACAACATTAATTTCTTTTACTTTCTCGAATTTACCTTCGCGTTCCATACGTTCACGTCGCGCATCGCACACTGTTTTCAGCTCCTTCACCATTGTCTTTCGATCCGCTTGGGTCTTCTTAAAGGCGGTACGCATAGGTACACGTTTGATGGTGCGTTTTGGAACGGGCGTTACAGGGTTCAACAGATTATAATTACAGCGTTTGTCTACAATAGAACGTTCGGCGTGATCGATGACCAGGTGATTATGTGTAAGAAACGGGAGACCGAGAATGAGGCTGGCACACAAGTTTGGCGCAATGAGCGCGCGTACAGTATCAGAGGTCCATGCTTGGTTCAACGAAGTCAGGGAAACTTTGCAATATTCAGACAGGATGGTTGGTGCAGGTGCAGAAGCTGGTGACGAATTCGAAGGTGACATGGCCAGATCTATTTCAAGCGGTTCGTGCAAGCGGAAGCGGCGTAGACCAAGGTGTTCGGCTAGGTCTGCATGGATAAGGACGACATGAGAACCGTTGTCTATGAGGTTCGATACATTGACAGGCGTCTCAACGTTTGGCCCCGAAATTGTTGCGGGCCAAACGTAGTGAGGCACTGACAAGGGAGCAGTACTCACATCGGAATCATCAGAGTCGCTCCCCTCCCCCTCTGATTCGGTGTCCGTGCCGCTCAAGACTCCCGACGTTACGACGTCAGGAAGAACCGCCGCCACCGTCGACCCGCGCACTGAAGTGTCCGCCCAGGACGACGAGGACGGGCCTGCGGGCCACACAGCGGCGACCGGTTTAACGGTGCGTGAACGGCCGGACGAAGACGATGCGGAAGTAGCGGTGGCGGAAGGGGGAGCGGACGACGCTTCGACTTTCTTCTTCGCAGCAGCAGCATCGGCAGCGGTCAGAGTACGGTACGTCGCAGCATCAGGAAACCCTGTCGTACACGTGAGCGACTCGCACGTAGTGTAGAAACGGCGGCACTTGAAACAGCCGTTGTGTTCGCGAAGCAAGGTCTTTTCTTCTGCTGTGAGTGTGGGAAGGCGAGCGCGAGCAGTGGCCGCAGGGGCCGAGGAGGCGTTGGCGGCAGTGCGGCGAGAAAAGGATGACGAGTTCGGAGTGGAAGCGTTGACAGAGCGAGAGGAAACGAGCGGCCTCTTGGCAGCACGGATAGCTTCATCTGCGATTTCACGTTGACGCTTGAGGTTATGGTGGCGAGTCTCGTCCAAGGTACGGACCGCGTCGAGCCACTGGTGCCAGTCCTTGATCAGATTAGTTTTACTCGCCCAGTATTCCCGACTGAGGTCTTCGTCCAATCCCGCCTCGATCTTGTCACGGAGCAAGTTTGGTTCGGCTTTCGTATCAAACCACGATGACGTCCCCACCAGGAGACTATTCATGGCCTGCATCTCGGCCGCATAGTCCCAGAAGGAGGTCGTAGCGGGGTCGAGGCGATGATTAAGGATGAGTCCGCGAGTTTTGACGGGCCAGTCGTGGGGCAAGTAGTTCACGCGCATCTCATTCATGAACTCCTGGAAGGACAGTTTGACGATACGGTCGTGGTCGCCCGCCAGCCAGTCGCAAATGCGGTCGTCGCGGATACCAATGGTGCAACGGAGGACCTGGTCCTCTTCTTTCACTTCCTTCGTCCTGAAATACGTGAGGCACCCTCGCTCCCAGTCTTTCATCACCTTCGGAGTCAGGTCGCCTGGGTGCAGAACAGGGACTTTGCCGTCCCGGAGTTCTACGGTCGCGGTCGGTACAGATGATGTCGAGCGAGGACCCATGTTCACAGAGATGTGATTCGAGAATAGACCAGTCGGCGGATTATGATGAGCGCCGGGCAACGAGGGAGCAGCGATATGAATGAAGGAATCTGACGATGAGGACGATGAGGACGACGGTGACGGCGACGGAGACGCTGACGGGGAGCGGGAGCGGGAGCGGCTCAAAGGGGTCAAGGAGGGCGGGACAGAACTCGCAGGTGTATGCGGCACAGTGGGCGTGATGCGCGAACGGCGATTGAGCAACGATGTCGGCAAGGTACTAGTAGGTGGTCGGCACGGTGGTTTTGCAACGCGACTACGCGTTGTAAGCGGTACCGGAACGGATGGCGTTCGCCTAGACAGTTTGACGGTCGGTATATGCGCCTCAACGTTAAGAGGCCGGAGTGACGGCAGTAAGCAGCAGCGTGGATCTTTCAAATGGAAACAGTGAGTGGGCGGTTCCTAGATGTATCGATCCAGGGACGCAGGAAACGGCAATCCGCACAAGGCGAGGCACGGGAACACGTCAGGGCGGTGCTCAACGGTGATGATGGCAATCAGCCGTTGATGTAGATTTCGGTTCGTTGTTCAAAAAAAAGTGGAAGCCTGTCCCCTATGGAAGGGGCAGGCTACACTAAATCGGACGTACCAGAACAGGAACGAAGTCTATTTGAGCAGCGCGGGGATAGCTACGCGTAGTAGAAGTAATGGAGGTGGAAAAAAGAGAGAGTGTCCATGAATGGTGTGGGCGCCGGTATATATGAGAGGCGTCCACATGACGTCATATGTCACAACAGGCCGATATGGTAATCCAGGATTACACCGCAGCGCTAACCTAGATATCCCTGTCACTGCCGTCTGACTGTCTGACAGACACAACGAGTCCTCGAGTCGCGATCGGCCCTGGAAGTTAGGCCCCGCATACCTCCAGCCGCCTTTCACAGCGCGATCGAACGCAAACTTGCAATGTCGATCTCTGCTGGCTGTTTTCTAGACTCCGAGCCGCGCAAGAAAGGGAACTGATGGACTCCATATGTCATTTCCCCAGAGGCGAAAGGGCTCCATGGAGACTGGGTACATGGAAGCTGTTGCATTGACGAAAATCGACATCGGGATCTTATTGATGAGACGAGGGTACAGTTAGCTGTGTTGAGTTACTCAATCCTGTTCGCGGCCAGTGTATGTTTGTCCCCATGTGTATTTCCGTTGATCCACGAGTACAGGAACTGTACTCATCTCATCTCGGATGCAGCGCTGCGAAGTAGGTTGCGTGGCATTTCCCCAGTAATCGTCATGGTACCTAGCGCTGGATGAATGACCTAATTTCGGGCGGCCGCTGAGATGCGTTAAGCCATCTAACCTCTCGCGGTCCAAAATCATTTTTGCTTGCGGTAATCGTCCCTCTAGAACCGCCGTCGGCGTGCAGCGTTCAGCGAAAAGATGGGAGGCAAGAACCACTTGGCGTTGTTAACATAAGATCTGGTTGTGGCGTCAGTCCCCCGTCTTCACGGCATCACGTGGAGGGGCGTCAGCTTACTCACTAGGTAGTAGGTGCGTGCCACTACGATAGGTGACAGATGTGGGTGGGTGCGGAGACTCATCAGGAACTGCAGCGGTCCAGAAACAGAAATAGACTTGCGATCTCCGTGACGATCTGGGGCAGACGCTCCAGGCAGACAAGGACAAATAAAAACGATCGGTGACGTGTCAGGGTTTCCCGTTTTGGGTGGCGTGCTCATGCCCGCTGCGCAACTCCACGTGTCGCCGTGCTTCGAAAGCGCGCTGGACTCGGGGTGAAAATGCTGGGGCTGTTCATCGTTCCGTATGCAGCCGATATACGAACGATCATTGTAGCAGATGACGGAAGACAATGAGGTGCGACAATAGACTTTGGTGACTGGTTATTCTCCATCCAGTGTGATTCCGAACAACGAGGAGTAACGAGTCGGAGTAAGTACGTCGAGACAGTCCGAAACGCCAGGGAGACGGATGCTACAGATGACCTCGGACAACAACCTGAAGACCGTCTCATTGTAGCATCTCGCAGTTGCCACAGGTGGACGTTGGGGGTCAGGGACACAGCCGTCAGGCCAAATCAAGCCGCCTCGAATCAATCGGCAGGGTCCGCGCGCCAGGTTCTGTCGACGGCACAAGGCGGCGTCGTCATTTGCGTCAGCGTCGGTGCGTTTCCATGATCTCCACAGGTCTGTTTCGTGTGGCACATCATGACCAAGCACCGTAGGGTCTCCGACCGTCGGGGACGTCCGTCCAGGTCGTAGTCCGAGCCCAAACTCTACGTGGCAGCTGGATTGAGAGGGACAAGCGTGGATATAGTGTAATGGAATACCTTGTATACCCCTAGGAAGACGAAGAGTACTAGTCACGGTTTTGCTTTGTCGCGTCTTCGATTTTTGAAAAGACGATGGATCGGGCGTGTGATGAGGCGTGGGTGTGTTCTTGGAGTGTGTTAGCAATGAGGAGCCCCTGTAGCAGCTCAAGGCTTCACGGGTTCTGAGAAAATGAGGATGAACGCTAAGGCTAATGCCCGATGGGATCTTGATCAATTTCTCGTTGCTGTGCTATCACACGGCGAAGGTGCCTTAGGAAGCGGAATAAAGGGTACGGACGGGATTCTTGATGGGGGCGCATGAGTGGACAAAGAGTTCCGTTCTGAACTGGTCTGGTGCACACTGCAGTGGCGGGAAAGCGAGGGCCTGAAAGGAGTGTGGTGGACCGAGATAGTGGACAGGGACTTCCAAAAAGGGTACCGGCGGCAAGTGCGTGGGAAAGTGGTGATCAGCTTGTCAGGGATCCGGTGTATAATTTCTGTCCTATAAAAGGAGGGCGCTGCTCATCAACAACACTCTTCCCGCCAACCCAACTCTGCTCCCCTCCCCGTCCCCGCACTTCCCCTCGCCCTCTCCCCTTCTCCTCACCTATCCGTCGAACCCCGGAGCCTCGACGGGCACCATCTAAGCACATTCTCCAACAGATTCTATCCACCTCATGTCTTCCAGCACGATCTACAATGTGTGTCTTATTTCCTGGTTTCCTGAGTCACGATCCGCAGGATAGGCGTTCTGCCGTGCGTTGCCGTTTTAGATGCGGCAGTGACACCTGGTCGCCACGGTCCTCCGAAGCGCTCCCTTAATTGCCCAATTCTGACGTTTTTGTGTCATATCACAACCTCTGGGCACGTGGGACCCCTGCATGCGTTTCCCCTTCTCCACACAAGCTTTTTTTCCAACCTGTTTGCTCATGAACCACTCCATCCCTCAGCACAGGACCCTTCAGCCCTCCGGCCCGCCCGCACCCAGCGCCAGCCAGCAGCAAAGCCACACGCGACTCAATGAGTCATTCGAGGCGATTCGACACGAATTTGACGCTGTCGCGGCGGAACTGAGTCTTTTCCGCAGTCAGAAGGAAGAACTAGAGGCAAAAGGTGCGTTTTCACCCCCCCGCCACCGCGCTCCTGTTGTTGATCTGCGTTTCTTCTTCCTCTCGTGACGCCTATCAGTGGTCGCGCAAGTAAACGAACTAACGAAGATTCACCAATCTTTCTATGATCTGGAAGCCCAGCACAACAAAGTCCGCACCCAATACGATGAGGAAGTCCACCGGCTGCGCGCGGAGTTGCACGCCGTGCGACAGGGCATTGCCCCCCATCCTCCCGTTGGCCCCGGCTCCATCGGCCTTCCAGGGCCGCTGGTCCTTCAAGTGCGCCTCCGGGAATCCAGATTGGCGCTGGGCCACAGCCGTATGGCGCCGACCCGTACTATGCCCGCGATAGGGAGCGGGAGCGGGACAAGGAGCGAGAAAGAGAGCAGCGAGAGCGGGATCGCGAACGGGATCGTGTTGAGCGGGAGCGGGAGACTGAGAGCCGCGACCGCGAGCGTGATAGGGTGCGGGGAGGCGTCGTCGAGCCTGATTTCAAACGCGGACTGGGCGATCGCGGACCTAGTGACCGGGATCCCAAGCGGTTCAAACAGGATCGCATCAAAAATGGTCCAGGTATGTACACACGGCTGTCCCTCGTTCGAACTTTCCCTGACCACGCAGCACCGTGCAGAACACTTCAGCCCCTCCCTCGGACCCGGCATGACACCGAAGCTTCCGCCGCCGCCATCGTCCTCTTCGTCCGCCGTGCCGGGCGGACCCGGCCTACCGCCATCACAAGTGCCGTCGTCCTATCCCCCACGGGCCCGGGCTCGTCGCACCCACCCGCGATATCCGAGCCGCCACTGCCTCCCCACGCCGGTACGCTGGTCCCCATCGGATCCGGAACGACGAGTTTCCCCGACGACCTGGATATCCACACTGTGCCACCCGAGCTGAAGAAGGAGGGGAGCGATTGGTTCGCGATCTTCAATCCCAATACAAAACGTGTGCTTGACGTGAGCCTTGTCCACACCCTCATGCACGAGAGGTATGTTCCCGACCTTCTCGGATTCCACGCCCCGCACATCTTTCTCATTCTTCTCTCGCGTACAATTGGAACCGATTTGCTGATTTGTACTCTTCTTTTTCTCGTGCTTTCGCGTCTGCGTCTCCAATTGATTTTTCGCGCTGCAACAGTGTTGTGTGCTGCGTCCGGTTCTCGGCGGACGGCAAGTACCTTGCTACGGGGTGCAATCGCACAGCCCAGATCTACGATACCAAGACGGGTGCCAAGACTTGGTGAGTTTTTTTGACTCCTTTTGAGGTGCTTCCTCGTGGGAAGGAGCCAACCAGTGTACTCAGCACGCTGACACGTTGTTCGTATCAGCGTTCTTGTCGACGAGTCGGCTGGGAAGGCTGGCGATCTGTACATTCGCAGCGTGTGCTTCAGCCCAGACGGCAAGTTGCTCGCAACAGGTGCCGAGGATAAACAGATCAGGGTAGGTTGATTATTTTAACTATTATTTTTGACGAACCAACCAGGATATGTTTTTCTTTTTTTTTTTTGCAGATTTGGGATATCCAGAAGAAACGCATCCGCAGCGTATTCGACGGGCACCAGCAAGAGATCTACTCCCTCGACTTCTCCGCCGACGGCCGGCTCATCGTCTCCGGGTCAGGCGACAAGACCGCGCGGATCTGGGACATGCACGACGGGTCGTCGAAGGTCCTGACGATCAACGACCCAGACTCGCTCAACAACGACGCGGGGGTGACGTCCGTGGCGATCTCGCCGAACGGCCAGCTCGTCGCGGCGGGCTCGCTCGACACGGTCGTGCGCATCTGGGACGTGGCGACTGCGCAGCTCGTCGAGCGGCTCCGCGGGCACAGGGACAGCGTGTACAGCGTCGCGTTCACCCCCGATGGGAAGGGCCTCGTCAGCGGGAGTCTCGACAAGACGCTGAAGTACTGGGATGTGAGTGGGCTTGTGGCGGGCGTGAAGAGCAGGAAGGAGGGCGCGGGCGCGAATGGCGCGGGCCCGGTTAATGGGCCTGGTGGTGCGGCGCCGGTGGTGAGGAAGGACGGGGAGAAGGGGAGTCAGTGCACGATGAATTTTACGGGGCATAAGGATTATGTGCTGAGCGTGGCGGTGTCGCATGATGGGCAGTGGGTCGTGTCGGGCTCCAAGGACCGCGGGGTGCAGTTCTGGGACTCAAGGACGGCGATTGTGCAGTGTATGCTGCAGGGCCATAAAAATTCAGGTCCGTCATTCGGTTAGCTGCTGTCCCTTTTCTGAATCTTACTTTGCTTCTCGATGAACAGTAATTTCCATCGACCTAAGCCCAGCAGGGAGTATTCTTGCCACGGGCAGCGGTGACTGGCAGGCACGGATATGTACGTTTCCCAGCCATTGAGCCATCTATCCTCGATGTCTGACGCAACGTTCCAGGGAGCTACAATACTATTTAAAACCCCAATCACCTCGCTGTTGTTCTGTTTCTGTATCTCGCTCTTCTTTCCTGCTCGCTCCTCCCTCTGTACCTGCTGTAACTATCCACCTCCTTGCTACTACTTCTTGACTCCGATCCTACTCTTCCGTGGTCGCAAAACATCTGAAGACCGCGCACGTTTCCTTCGACCGAGTTCCCCGTCGAGTGTATAAAATTGTTCTGCGTATCTATTACGATTGTTTTACTGTGTCATTGTTGTCTTGTTGTCACCCCAAACGTGTCCAGCAGCATCAGCCCCTGGGTTGCACTGGTGTACTATGCAGCATCGCCATTCGGCCTCTACTCTCTTGGTCCTTGCAGTAGACTGGGCACGCTGGAGCATGAAGTTCCAGTGCCACCGCCTTGACAATATGAATCTTCGCTCACCAGTTTGCGCCGCGCTCTCCTCCTCCATCCTGTACACTCTCCGCCTTTTGCCCGCCGTTATCCCCTCCAAATGGACCGACCTCCGGTCGACTTCTCGATCTTCTTCCGGCACGTGCGCGACGACTCGATCGTGGTCAGCCCGGAAACCCGCGCTGAGAAGCGCATGATGTCCCAGCTCAAGGACTACGTACTGCGGCAAAAGCTTCTGAGGTCTGCGACTTACGATGGTCGAGTATGTATGGCCGTAGGCTCAGCGGGGAGTTTTGCGAGCGCCAGGGCAGATGGTCCAGCACCAAACTCGTACGGGGGCGCATATATCCGGCGGATGCCCTGGCTCGCTATGACTTTGTAGAGCCAGTCAGGGTGAGAAATCAGACAGAATACAAAATAAACAGTACAAGCGCCTCCAGACATTCAGTTTCAATAATATTTACGCATTCTTGCCCCCTCCCGCCCGCGGTCAGTTCGAGCCTTTCGCCGCCCTCGCACCAGCCCAATATGACCCATTCGGCCACTCGAATTCGGCAATACTCGCTTTATGCATCTCGATACTGGTCGAAGTCAGGGACCCGTCAGCTCCGTCTCCCCCAGCGGAGAGAAAAACGCACCTGTACCCCTCGTCCGGGTTCGTCGGAACATTGTACCGCCCTTGTGCGTTGATGGAGCACGGAGTGACGAAGTGCTCGTGAAGATGGTCGACGAACTCCAGCACGTTGCGCTCCATGGTGCCTGAGACGGCGATGTAGTCGATCAAACTAGCCGTACGTGCGCGAGACAGATCAGGATGGGTGGGATTGCTCGACCGCAAAACAATGCCGTACGTACCTCAAATGAATGACATATTCACACAGCCCGACACCACCCGCATGCGGGCACACGGGGACACCAAACCTTCAGTCAGCGAGGTCAGAAGGTATGTACAGACACGAAGATAGGCAACTGACTTGGCTGCCATGAACAGCACGCTGAGCACCTCGCTCACCCCTGCGAGTCTGCACGAGTCGATCTGCACAACATCGATCGCCTCCGCCTGGAGGAGCTGCTTGAACACCATCCGATTATGCGCATGCTCGCCGGTCGCGACGCCAATCCCATGCGGCTTCAGCGCTTTGCGGATCGCCGCGTGGCCCAGAATATCGTCTGGCGCAGTCGGCTCCTCGATGAACCTACGTTCAGCAATCAGGGGGAAAGCCATGCTGACGTGCACAGGGAACGGACGCACCAAGGCTTGACCTCCTTAAGCCCAGTGACGTAGTCAATCGCCTGCTGGACGTCCCACACCTGGTTCGCGTCAATCATGAGTACCGAGCCGGTCGGCCCCGCGTTCTTGCCACGCAGCCCCTCGCTGTTCGGGTCGCGCGGCGCGGCGCCGGGCGGGAGGTACTGCGGGTCGTCGATAATGGAGCGGATGATCTTCGCGCGGCGCAGATCGTTCGCCTGGTCGGCGCCGACCTTCATCTTGAAGTGGTTGAAGCCCTGCGCGACGGCTTCTTTCGTCAGGCGCGCGACTTTCTCGTCGGTATAGCCTGTGCGCCAGCGTTCGGTTAGCTGCGATTCTGGCATAGGAGATTTGATAGGATACCCACCAAGCCAGCCCGCGGAGGTGACGTATGCAGGGTATCTAGTGATAGTACGGGTTGTCAGCGGTACGATCCTTGTGGGCGGTGAAAGCGTGCTACTGACCCAAGCTCGCGAACCTTAGCCTCACGCTCCTTCTTTCCTGCCTCTTTCTCCTTGAGCATCGCCAGGGCCTCCTCCTTCGTGATCGCATCCGAGATGTACCGCCACGCAGCAGACTGCACGAGCTCCTCGGGCGTGAAGTCGACGACGAGCTTCCACAACGGCTTCTTGCGCGATCTCGCGTACATATCCCAGAGGGCGTTGTTCACCGCCCCGGACGCAATATGAATCACACCTTTCTCAGGTCCGATCCTACCTTAGGCGTCAGAATGGACGTGACTCTACACAAGCAAAGCATACGCACCATCGAAGTTGAGGATCGGCCATCATGTACTCCCAAGTCTTCCCCATGTTGGAGAAGAGCTCCTCAGTGTCCTTTCCGACTAAACGGTTGGCGACTTCTTTGATCGCAATGCATACCTATTCTCTCAGAATGAGAAGGATTGCTTGACCATGCCAAACGCGGGCGTACGATGTCATTTCCGCGTCCGATGGTGAAGGTCATCCCATACCCCACAAGGTCGGAATCTGTGAGGAGAGTCACGTATGCCGAGGAGTAATCGCACTCCGTGTTCCTATCGGCGGCGCCCCCTCCGATCAGCTGTGAATTTTGGCCACACTCAGAACATAAGACTTACATGGCATCTGTCCCATCGCCTGTCAAGGACGTAGGAAATCGCACATCTATACATTCCCCCGCAAGTCAACTGTTGAACAAGTGTAGTCTGAGAGCGCCAATCTTACCATTGATATTGAAACCCGTAATTCTGACCATGTTTTCTGCAGCAGCGTATGCAGGTCCCGCGGGACGAAGACTGAGAAGAGAATGGACGGAGCATCCTTGGTCACTGGAGTGTTTATAAAAGATAATCCGACATACCGCAATTAGGGGACGGGCCGTGTTCCGCCCCGGTCCGCCACGCGCGTTTGAAGATAACCGCGACCGGTTGGGGTTGATTCCGAAGTTCACGTCTTCCATTTAGACGTCGCAGCGTTGTCTGCATTAACTTCGGGTCACTTATTGAATCTGCGTAGTTAATGTGCGAGTTGGCTGATTGTATCCAGCTTTGAGAAATATCTTTCTCTGATTGTTCTTGTCACTGTTCGGCCTCCGTGACCGTTTGCCGTTTAGCGTGGTCTTCCCTCAGCAGGCTCAGCGTTAGGCTACGACGGAGCTCTAGACATCGACATCGAACGAGTCGGACTCGAAATGTTCTTCTGATCCCTCAGGCACCTGTATGCTCGGCGGGACGAAGCTCAACGGGTCATCCACGGCAATCCTCTCCGTGGGCCGAGCCACTGCCGAATGTTCGACCAGACTTCTCGCTCTCCTCGGCGAAAAGCAAAACCAATTGACGCAGATGTACATTATACATTGCAAGGAAGAACAAAGACAAGAAAAAATGCCGTGTAGATCGCAGCAGAACCACTTCAACAAGCCAAACAGGAAAGGTCGATTCGCCGCTCCAGTCTGCCTGGTGGCCGAATCGAATCGACAGAACGCACACCTACCGTCCACTTACACGCCGCTTCATGGCTATGGATCTCTCAGACGATCCGCCAAACTCATACCCGCACGTCCACGAATGTCCCTAGCAGGCTGCACGCGATCCCTTCCCTCCTCGAACCTCGACGGAACACCCTGATCTCGTGGCGAATTGGCTTCTCCAGGTCGGTAGGAATTCCAGGCTCGTGGTGCATCCAGGAGACGATGCGCCCCAAGGCGAACCCCATCTCCGTGTTCTCGCAGTCGATCACGAGGCGTTAGCGAGCGCCGACCGTGCAATTGGGTATTGCCAAATGTGGGCACGTAGCGGTCGTAGCTGCGCTGAAGCGGGGGCGGCGCGGGCGTGTAGCCATCTTGGTACATCTGACGGGGTGCCGAGGGAGTCCGTGGTCCAAGGCTTCTGGGAGGAGGCCCTGGCGGCGGCTTGTGCGGGGCGGAGAAGACACGTCGTTTAGGCGAAGGAATATCTGCGTTAGTGGAAGTCGCGGAGTGGTCGTCGTGTCGCCGCTTGCCAAGAACCACAGGAGAAGGTGTACGGAGGGGATCGCTGTTGGCCGCGGCTGTCGCTGGGGTAGCAGTGGGTCTTGCGGGGTCCTCGAGTGGTAGCTGCAATCTCTGAAGGAGGGAGCCCCGCTGGCTATCGGAGTGTTCGGCGGTCGGCGACTGTCGCGCTGCAGGGGTACAGAACATTTCCCGGCCGCATGGGGGGTTCCCGTGGTTCCAAGACGAGATTCTTTGACAGCTTTCTCCGTGCTTCCATGTCCTGCTACCTCGCTTCGGTCGACTACACCCTTCCCCTCTTCTCTGTTGGGACCCTGGCTGTTAATCAGCACGCCTGCACTGCGCGGGTCGGGTTCACCAGCAGTGTCGCGAATGGCATCCGAAGCATTTTCTCGATCGTGAGTCGCTTCCTGACTATCGACTGAGGGCCGGTCCGAGTCGACGAGGCGGGGCAAAGAGGGAGAGCACGAGCTGCGCGTGCACGACGGAGCGCTAGATAGGGCAGAATCTCTTACGGCCGTTGTTCCTCCTACCTCTGGAGCAACGCTTGACCTCGAGCTATCTCGCAATGAAGTCGTAAGGGCCCCTTCCCGCTCTAAGCCAGCCTTTCGATCGTCATCGTCCTCCGCATCCTTATCCTTATCCTTGGCCAGCCCACCACCATGATCGTGACCCAGTCGTGATGCAACTGCAGTCCCTGGTTTCCCGTTGCGACCAACTTCGACTGTCTTAGTATTTTGCGCCGACTCGTAATCATCACTGTCGTCGTCCAATAGTTCGTCCACCACAGCTTCGGACGGGGTGCTGGGAACAGTGGATTCCTCGTCCTCCTCTTCTTGCCCAGTTTCGTGTCGTTCGTGAGAAATGCTGGCAATGTTCACGTCGGTTAGACCAGCTCCGGTACTTGTGTGCCCTGCAGCACAAGTGGGGTCCGACGGTGGTACATCCGCAGTATGAACGGGTCGGGGCGCATGAGTGCTGGGCGTCCGTGACGAGGTGTCCCATGTTTGGGTTTGCCAGCCATCAGCGTATGGGACGGGCGTCCGGCGGCCAGCATCGGCGGCATGCTGATCTAACATTCGCGACGATGAGTTCCACGCGGTTGTATCTCCGCCGCCGAGCGCGTAAGGATTGGGAGTTCGCGACGATGCGTTCCACGCGGGTGTCTCTCCGCCATCGCAGGCATAAGGGTTGGGCGTCCGTGATGAGGCATTCCACGCGGGTGTCTCTCCGCCATCGCAGGCATAAGGGTTGGGCGTCTGTGATGAGGCATTGCACGCGCGTGTCTCTCCGCCATCGCAGGCATAAGGGTTGGGCGTCCGTGATGAGGCATTCCATGTTGGCGTGCGCCCTTCGCCAGCGTCTTGATTTGTGGGGTTGTGAGCTGGAAGTCCTGTACGAGCCTCCTCGTGGACCACGTCGGAAGGTGCCCTCACGAGGCTATGCGTCGTTGGCGAGATGTAAGATGGAGACACTTGAGTTATCGGTTGAGAAGTCGGAAGTCGTGGAGTCGTGGTTCGTTCCACGTGTGAGGGCGAGGACGGGCCATGCTCCCGGATTCGGGGCGGTTCTGGATAGCCTCGAGCGATCCCCTGGTCGGCAGAATGGTCGTCAAGGAAAGATGAGGTCACCGCTGCCTGCATCGGTACTGGCGAAGCTGACGAGTTCTCGCTATCGTCATGGTCGATCCTTCGTCTTGAATCCAACTCGATGACTCGATCTTCCTCCGCCGAACGCCCCTGAACGTCCTCTGCTCGCTGCACTGGAACACGCGTTCCAACTCCCGATCGCACGCGCTCGACACTTTCCAAGCTCCACGCCAGCGTGGCATCACTGGCCTCCCTCTCCAGCTCGCTCACTCGACGATTGAGCCGTCTCTCGAGCGCGGCGCTCAAGGCCAAGGCCGCGCTTTCCTCAGGCTGCATTGCGCGTTCGGAGTGCGTTACAAGCGAGCAATCCGCATCTGCACGAGCACGAGCGTCTGCATCGTTTGTGCGATCGGACATAGCCCTCCCCTCTACATCAT
Source organism: Lyophyllum shimeji (assembly GCA_026008595.1). Taxonomy (NCBI): domain Eukaryota; kingdom Fungi; phylum Basidiomycota; class Agaricomycetes; order Agaricales; family Lyophyllaceae; genus Lyophyllum; species Lyophyllum shimeji. Next base: position 359,066 of record BRPK01000020.1, read on the forward strand.
CATCCGCACTGCCCGAGGCGGGTCCCGCCCATGATTTGGGAGCGAGGGCAGCATTGACGTGCTTCTGGGCTTTGGCTACCGCGGCAAGCGAAGCCTTCGTAGCTTCGTACGTCTCCTGTGCTTGGGCCAGGTTACGTTCTGCCTTTTCAAAGGCTAGCAATGCGCTCTCATAGGATAGCGCCATGGAGTACTGTATTTGTAAAATCTGTTGAGAAGAGGTAGGATTCACCTCGGCGGAGTCTTTGTTACCCCGATCAGTCGCGGGTGGTAGGGGAGTCGTAGGCCGGGGAGGCGAAGGCGTGCTTGATGATGATGCAAGTGTTACGGCGGACTCATGCTGAATGACGGTGGTGTCCCGCGATGTCATATTTACCGCTGGTTTCGAGGAGTTAGCTTCTGGAACGGTATGAGACGCAGGTGAGTCGCTATTGGCGGCTACGTGGGACGATTTGATGGGTGGGCGGAGGCTGTCCTCTCCGGCATTTGCAGTATCCCGGATGGAGTCTGCAGGAGGCAAAGATGCTGGAGCATGGCCGTCGATGACAGGTTTCTGGTCAACAGTCATCTGGTCTGCCGGATCCTGGGGAATAAACATACTATCTTGAAAGGAAGAGTCGGTAGGAATGGCTGCGTTCTCGAGCCTCTGCAGCAATGAGGGACGACCGGGTGGAACGGGCGTGGGCCCACGAGATGGATACTGCAATTCCATGTTGGATGGAGTGGGTGAGGGGCGAAAATCTGGCGCGGGGGTGGCCAAGCGTTTCAGCAGTTGGGGCTGTCCGATGATTGTGAACTTGACGTCGGTAAAACTGGGCGGCGGTGGTATTGTTGGCGTTGCATGAGGGCTCGAGGAGGTGTTTGGTACCATACCAGCCCCTTACACCAGAGTGGAGGGTACGAAGGAAGTCAGCCTCGTTGAGTCAGGGACCCAGGCGTGCAATATCGGATGTTCACTTTGATCCGACGGTATGTATTTTTTCATGCCGAAATGGCCGATCTTGAAGGGATGGTCTCAGTCATCGCAGTATCGCTTCATAGCACAGAGCTTTACGATCGGCGTAGGGACGACTGGGGGAGGGGGGGACCTACAACGCGAATCCTGACGCGGATCGTCGCGGGCTCTGGGATCATCACGATTGGCAGAGCTAGATTGGCGCGATATCTTATCGCGTTTCACCAAAGGATCCAGGAGTGTTCGGTGAAGGGGAGAAACGCGTCACCCGTAGCACTTCCCGGGCGAGCAGTTGAACTTCTCGATATGATGCACATTCAGACTGGATGCAGCGTGGTCTGCTGAGGCGCGCATGAACAAGCTCCCGTTCGGACGCAAGGAGGTACATACCCCTCAGCTTCAGGCTATTATATATTTCATGATCACATACCGAAACGCTCGTTCTGCGGGGTTCTCATACGCACCGGCCGAGGGCTGCTGAATTTCAATGACGAAGTTGTTCACACTGCTTCACAGAACTAGTGATTCTTTGTTGTCTTTGTTTATTCTCATTGACCGCAACACCACATCACCACACAGCCGCCGCCCGCGTGTGAGGAGACTGTTGTCACAGTGCAATTGAGAAACCACTTTCTGTGGATCTGTTGCTCCTGTCGACCGAGGCAATTCTTAAGATCTTCTCCATCTAGGGGATTCGATTAACAACGATGTGCAAGGTAACGCCAGCGTCAAGTCAATTGTTTATCACCGGCTTCTTGTTATGTCCTTGTTCGCAGGCGGCAATTGTTGTCTTCTGTGCTGAGGACAAGGACTGTGATGTACCCGCCGTCACCAAGGCGCGGCCTCGTTTTCTATCGAGCACAACGACTATGCTTTTACTCTTGTCCTATGCTTTTTATCTGGCACTCGGGATGGCCAGGTATTTAAGAAGCGTCGGGCGAGGCATGTCCGCCATCCACCCATACCTCGCTGGTGCGCGCTTCCCGACGAAAAATGCCTCGTACAGCTCCGATTCCTTCTATCCAATGCTATTCGTACCACCCTTTCCAGGATAGTCTCGCAACGAAGTCGCGGCACTCGGAGCTAGGCAACACGGACTACTTCAAGGCGCAACTACGGAACCGCTTGAACTCTTGCAAGCTCCCCAATATGCCTGTGGGCTTCCCGTTTAGCCACGTCCATGACGGTTACGGCTTCTCTCGGCTCTCATATGACTCGTACGAATTCCATGAGGATCTTACGTCCCATTCGCATCGTTCCCAGTCACGGCACCATCCGCAAGCAACCATTGCATTCAAAAACACCTCATCGCGGGACAAAGTCTCATATCTTACCTGGCAGATATACCTCCCGAGCCCCGACGCGGCTTACCTCCGACACTTACAGAGTACGCGCCCCTTCCCATTCCTTCTCCGTTCTTCTCCAACTCGAGAAACTCCGCAGATAGACAAGCTGTCGCCCACGTGCAAGTCGATCCCGCCGTAACACGGACGCCGTTCTGGAAATCTCTTTTGAACGATCCTTCTGTGATCCTGCGTGCTCTGGGACTCTCGCTCGAACTCGGCGCCCTCCTCACAATCCACCCGTCGCGCAGCAGGCCGGGCGAAATCGTGTATACCATCACCCACAAGGACGGCCGCCAAGAACCATACTTCATCGTTCGGTATCCACAAACTGACAGGTAAAAGCCTCGCAATCGTAAAGCTCTGTGACGCGTACTGACATGTGTCGCAGAATTTAAATCGTGGCTCGTGCAAGAGAACCTTCGGCGCCTGTTTTCACTCCGCTCAGGATGGCTACCAGATTGCACTATGCGTTCTTCGATGATGGCTACAGCGCCCCGTCTTCGCTGCACCTGACGTCTTTTGTTCGCACTTTCACGAACTCTGTACCACTCTCCGGATGGGCCCCTTGGTATCCGGCCCAACGAATGCCTTCAGATCTTCACCTTCGACCCTATGGCCACGGGCACAAGGTGCACGCCTCCCACGACTGCAACGACGGACCTCATGTCTCGACGACCGCTAACGACTTTGCTGCTTTCCTACTATTTATCGCATATCATTATTTCTCGAGTCTGCGCACTCGAGTACATAGACTGTCCACATGTATATTATCGACTACCGCATATGAAACCTAATGGCTTTGGCATCACTGAATGCGTTGGACTTTGAGAGCTTGAAGCGAATGAACAGCCAGTCTCTAATACATGAAACGCAACGTTACTCAGCGATGGCGTCACAATGGCCGCGGTCCCCGAAATCGATGAAAGGCATCACAAGTTTTGCGTCGAGGGTCACGTGCGGGCGTGTTTCATTTCACAAGGCCACTTGCACGTTTTCTCGGTCTCGTATTGTCTGCTACGACGTGCTCACCGCGCTGGTCGTCTTATACCGCCTTGTACAATATCCTTTACCCGGATTTTAAAATCAACTCGCGGTAAATAATCGGTGCGGAGGTCGTGATATTCAAATTTTTTTTGTTCTCTAATTGAAATGTTAGGTGCTCACGACCAGCCGTCCTCTATAAGTCATCGCCAGCTCGGGCGATATCCAAAAATTGGAAGAGGCCGCCTTGGAGGATTATCTTGTATTACCCCCTACCCCCTCTCGCGGGACGACCAAAATTGCCACCTCCGACTCGTTTCGACCTCATTGAGGTCACGCGGCATAACATAACTCTCCAATGGACCCGAGCCTCGCCAGCCAGAATACCTTTAGAACCCCACATATGTCCTGGGAATCTGATATTGTGGACCAGCATGGCGCTGCGGACAGGGAATCATCCTTCGACCGCGAGATACCATCACGCCCGACGAGTCGTTTAGGGTTCAACCGCGTCAGCATTCGTAACACGCCCATGTTGGAAGAGGAGTTTCTCGAGGACGTTCCCTCTGAAGGTCTCTCTGAGTCGGGAGCCTCTGGAGGCTCGTCTCTACCAGGTTCAGTGTGGAGTCCTAGGGCCAGCGTCGACACGGATCATGATATCACCGCTCCCATGTCTAAGCGAGACAGTGCGCTACAAAGCTCTCCCGACGTCATAAAGCCTTGTTCAGGTCACCCAGGACTTTGCGGTGAAGCGCTGGACGGCGTGAGACTTGCATCCATCGATGAGGACCTCGACGCCGAAATAGATTCCGACTACTCGTCATGCGACGAATCCGACGACGAAAGCGATACCACATTCCTATTCCCACCTCCTACACCCCTTTCTGCCCGGACAGAAGCCTCGTTCTCCCCTGTACCACCCGAAGAATCCGACTGGAGCATCCGCCCGAAGTATTCATGCCTTCCTTCGCCACTCTCGCCTTTCCACGTCCCTCCCTGCCCCTTCTCATTCCGCCACACCCCGCCCCGCCACCGCTACCGTCACCACGGGCACTCGCGACACGCTCTGCTCCACCTCAAGTGGTTCTGGGCCGCCCGCGAGGAGCGGTGGATGGAATACAAAGTCCGTCAGTGCGAAGCAAAGGCGTACGACGGCCTCTCCATCTTCAGCTCCGTGTCGCCGGGGCTCCGCCTGCCCAGCGAGTGTCTCACCACACCGGATCCGGCGCACACCCCGCGGCCCCCGCCGTCCCCACCCATGCCTCACCTCCCGCCGTTGTCGATACACCCGCGGCGCGGCGATCTGCGTGCGCTTAGGGACCCGTATTGCATGCATATTGATCGGTACTTTGTGGGGATGCCGATGTGGACGATGGCGAAGACGCTGTGGATGTTTGATGTGCATATGGCATCGGGGGAGTTCGGGGTGAGGAAGCAGGCAGCGGGGGAAGATGCTTCGGAGGAAGATGCGTTCGAGGAAGACCAGAGCGAGAGCGAGTCGATCGAGACTTCTGGGTCACATGCGTTCAGCGATGATTCGGACTCTACGCTGGTGGAGAGTGAGAGTGAGCCGGATGTCCCAAAGTATGCACAGCCGGCGGGGGACGCTGGAGAGGCTTGCGCTGATGATAGGCAGCGGAAATCATCCGTGGACGAGGATCATAAAGGCTGTCACGACTCGGAAGCGTTGTCTTGCACCTCTGTCAAGGGCAAATGTGACTCCGACTTGTCGGCATCGTCCACCTCCCGGTCCGCAGGCTGTAAACTTGAGCATCAACACTCTCCTCACTCGAGATGGGCTACGAGCTGGTACCGTCGATGGGAAGTTCTGATGCAGCTATGCATCGAGAACAACCCCGCGATTGTGGCCGACCCTCATGTACCTCCGACGACGGCACCGCCCGCCAAGTCGCAGCGGTTTTTCATCATGGATGACTGGAGCGACGCCATGGCGGATGAAGCGGACGAGGAGCCCCAGGAGGAGGAGACGTCCTCTGCCCAGGGGAGTATCCTGGTTGTCGTCAACGACGACAGCTCGGAAGGCCCGCCTCTACGTCGCTGTCGGTATTGAACGATCTTATCCTTATTGCTTAAACTCCTTCCGTCATCGATCTGGCGCAGGTACAGTCTGTATCCCATAACTTACCCACCCCGTGTTCCTTGACATGTTCACCCTCCTGCATCTCCATGTACTACCACCAACGCCTTCACCACACGCCATTTCGTCTTTCATCCTCCATTCTACTACTCTCAAACGCATGGCATCCGCTTCCCTCGGCTGCATTGCCTCTTCATAATCCACGCGCCGTTGCCTCTTCATACGTATCCATATCCTCCGCCTGCATGCCACAAGTTCCCCCGTAATGTAATCCTCTTCCCCGGTTCTTGGGACATCACTAGGATTGTATCCCAGAGCTACGATATCGTTTTGCCTTCGCCCTCCTATCCTTAGTCATAATGCCCCGCCCTCTTAGTATATTTCATAGTATATATTATCGCCTACATACTGTGTTACAGCAGAAGCATAACGCCGTCCGCTATCTTCTGCGCATTCTATTCCATAATTCCGTCATTGCCTTTACAATCAGTACCTATAGTGACCTGGATGTTCCACTTAGGACGTGGCATCCCAATAAACTCGTGGTAGGAAAGAGGAAAAGGCAGCGCTACAGAGATTCCACGTCCGAGCTGTATCTTCAACGAGCTGAGAATCGACACGATTCCGTCGGCAAGGAACCAGTGTGAGGAAAGCGTCCCCTCCATTCGACGCTTTCCGTACAAACCCGCCGCCTCCCCCGAACCGAGAGACCAGAGAGGGAAGCACCACACCTCCTTCGCGCGCTGTAAGCCCCCAATTCATCGAGCGATAAGACTCACAGCTTCATAAGCAGTAGCCGCTTCAACACGCGCTTCATCGTGCTCAGGAGGCGGGTGAACCCCGGAAGACTAAGCAGGCCAATCTTATGTGGTCAGAATTGAGGTGATACAGTAGAAGGTCGAGAATTTGACATCGGATAGCACGCACCAAACAACACGTCCTGACTGGATGACGCGCTCCTGTTCGTCCGAGACACAGCCCGTACGCGCAATGGGCTTTACATAAATTACTTCGCTCGTATATTGCGGAACTGGATGCTTCCCTCACCATGCAATTCTATAGCGGTACATACACTTCAAGGATGCAGTAGATCTTATCAACCATACTAACTTATCTCATCGTTCGGGGAGCCTGTTGCTCCTGAGAAATTTCCAGGCACACATCCCCTGATCGCAAGTGCTTCCGATAACACCTGCATAAGTTGAAAATCTCCCACAGCCACCGTTGTGGAAGTCCAGAACAACGACGTGGACGCCGCCATGTCTCTGCAAGGTGCTCGCAGTCCCTTGTACGTCCGCCCATCTCCGCATCCCATATTTGACCATGTATAGCTAAGGAAGTGCTTGCACCCACTGCCAGAGCCGTAGTCTTCCTTCTACACATCGCCCTAGAAGCACCCATCGCGTTCCAGGGCGTATGGTCCCCCGCGACGCTCCCGTTCCTCCAACTCAACAACACCACCCTGGTCGTGGTCAAGGTACCGCTACTCTCCTTCCGCTCAATCCGGTCCCTCGCCGTTTACTAGTATTGGATTTGAATCATGAACGTAGATGTACTCCGCATTAGTCCTGGCATCCTGCTTAATGTGCCTCCTCTGTTATCCTCTGCCTGGTAAGCCCCATAACCTGCATCCAACCTTCTCCCTCTTAATCTACTTACACTCAACCCCGTCGCGCCTTCCCAGAATTCCTGCCAGGCAAACGCGCCCTCGCGCTCGGTCTATGCATCTACCACAGCGTCGCCTCCACGATCCTCTTTCAAGCACCGCGCTTCATCCCCCACACCCTCGGGCCGTTTATGGAGCAGTACGTGTTCCCCTTCCCTTTCCATCGTCCATCGTACGGCGCATATTCTTTTACTCAATTTCAATCTACTCGTAGCTACAACCTCACGCCGGAGGTCTTGTGGGGCGTGTTCCACGGCTTCGTGGGACTAGGTATGGTGACGTGGTGGCAGGGGACGCTACCATTGACGGGTATGGCTCGCGCAGCTGCTAAATGAAGGGCATTCACGCGGCGCCATTACTTTATGTATCTACGAGGGAGGTCAACGAGTGGTGACATACAGTGTCGCAAGTCAGCGCCATCCTCAAGGGTCTCTATATCCCTCGAGCAGTTTATTTTGCGTGCTTCCGGAGGTGCTTCCACGAGAGGTACGTTTGTAGCCTGTCGACCTTGCCTTGGTCGCGTCAAATCAGGAAGATGAAATATTCACCAGCAAAATATCGTGCCCGACGAAAACTTTTGCCAGCGCACGCGCCTTTGTCCCATCTCGGTGTAATTAGAAGATGGTCGTGAGCAAGCCTGAGCTTGGATTGTGTCCGACTCATTCCTACATATGGCCAAGACAGCAACCGTCGTACTTCAGCAAGTTCAGATCAGTGACCCGTCAGTCAAACTAGAAGATACATATGACTGAAAAGCCCATGTCGAGGTAATACTATCCACGGACTTACGCCGAGCTCGAGGATTGGGGTCAGGAGTTGGAAGTCTGCCTGATGTGCTGTCACGTACACATGCCCGCGAACACGAGAGCACATGTATCCGCGACACACGTCAACATCAGGTGAGCATTCTATATTACCGGAATCCTGTAAGATAATTGTGCAATCCCCCTACTTAAGCTTCTTCTGGGTAATCAAGCCTCTCAACCTGCTCAGCCCGGACCAATGCATATTCCCTTGCTCTTGCTGGCCCTCTGTACCACAGCCCTCGCTCAATTCACCGACGGGTTCGCACCGACAAACGCCCCATACGGCGGCTTCGGTGGCTGCCCGAGCTCAAGCAGAAGCAGCCACCCAGCCATCGTCTTCCTGCACGGCAACGGCGGTCAAGCATCCGACTGGTCCCATCCTTCCTCCGTCTCCTCTTCGACATCCCCGATCTCCCACTTTCGAAACGCCGGCTATCCCTGTCTGTTCGGGGTGACCTGGCTCTCGCCGTCGGAGCAGGGAACAACGAATTTGAACTACCATCAGGAGTCGAAGGCACAGATCGCCGGAGACTTTGTTCGGGACGTCAGTGCCTACATGGGCGGGGCGAAAGTCGTCGTCATAGGCCATAGCATGGGCGTGACCGTCGGCCTGCACGGCCTGGACTACACAGCCAGATGGACTCTGTACGTAGCCAGCATCTGCCGCCTCTTGTCATTGCGGTAACTGAACCATGTCATGTCTCGACCTCTTTCCGTAGGGTACAGACATACATAGCGATCGCAGGCGCGATGCTCGGGCTCAAAGTATCCTGCGCCACGTCCGGCTACGCAAACCCGGCCTTCCCGACCTGCGGCTCGCAGAACCTGCTCGACTCGAACATATTCGGGTTCTGGCCGGGGGACAACTTCGACGGGCCCGCTGCCGCCAATCCGCGCATGTCCTCCACCGCGTCCAACGCGTTCATCAAGCGCCCGTCGCAGCACACAGGCGTCAAGTTTTACTCGATCAACGCGGGCACGTCCGATCAGTTTATTTGCCCCGACCATAACGCGGCGACGTGCGTCGGGATGAAGTTCAGTGCAGGGTCCAATGTCCCCGCGGCGATCGATGTGGGCGTCGGGACGCCCGCGACGAATGCGGCGCAGACGGACGATACAAGCGGAGTGGGGCATTTCAGGGCAAAGACGGACTCAGGCGCTATTCAGGTTAACATGGTTGCGGGGTGTGCCACTGCGGCGTCGTGTTGTGCGGGATATGATGGGGTACATTGCGGATGAAGGATCTGCGGAAGCACAGTTTGGGTGGGACCAGGTGGACCGTGTACAGTTCTGTAAATCTGACCGCCATTAGCACCACTTCGATGCAAACATCAGCGCAATCCGTGAACTCTTGGTAGCTCCCAATAATGCCGAGTCTAGTGCTGTCCGTAGGTTGAGTGGCGTAGTCGTCTGGTTCGTTGCTCTGTCAGATTCCAACCCTTCGTGCGACGACGTTATACGGGATGCGCGAATTTATCGCAGGGTCGATGACAGCGTCCTCGTCGTCAGAAGGCACTTCGGCCGACTGCTTGAGATACCAGACCGACTGGATAGACCCCGAGCCAAGGACATCATCCAGATGAACGACGCAGCGATGATTCTCCAGTCCCACTACCTGGCCGGAATGATGCGGATGGTCATCCAGCACTGCGTGCGAAACGAACGCGGATGAAGACGTATGATAGCACAGCAATTACAACCAGGACCAGAGCGATTGTTTTGGAGCCGACGACGGAGGTTTCATGCTCGACCTGTATATTGCAACGCGAGCCACCTCAATCAACACGTCGTGAACCAGAGGGAAGAAGTTGGACGCACCACCGACGTAAACGGTGACAAGATGGGAATCGTGAAGTGCGAAGGCGTTCGCGCGGTACTTTGTCGTGTGTAGTGCGTGGCAAGGTAGATGACGAGCACTAAGAGAACGGCAACCAGTCCTAGAAGCATCGACTGTACGAGGTAGCCCCATTTTGTTAACTCCAAGTTGGTGCGAATGAGCTTGACGGGCGTACCACTAATCTCTCCAAGCTCGCATGCCTTTCCTTGTGCACATTTTCCAAAAGCGCAATCTCGTACTGTGAAAAGCAAGTCAAGTTGGCAGAGTCAGGAGTGGCGTATAAGCTGACCGCGCGTTTGACCTCCTCCGCCCGCACTAGATCCCTTAGTTCGCTCTGATGCACCGTACGTGCAGACAGGAGCGTTTCAGCAGAGAAGGCACGGGCTGCCCAGTACTGCGCTGTACTTGAGGCAGAAGAATGAGCGGCAGGTTCGAAACGTGCAGGTGCTTGGCCACCGCGCTGTGCTTGCGACGCTGCGGGCCACAGTGAGATAGACAGGTCTTGGGCAAATTTGAGCGTCCTCGAAGTAACCATCCCGGACGACACGGAAGACATCGGGGGCTGTGGTGAGCTGGGATTTGGAGGTACTTTTTTGAGCTTGCTCATCGTCGTTGTGGTCGATATCAAGGCGCAGTTGATCACGGGATCGTGCCAGACACGCCAATTCCGCGCACTTAAGAACGTTTCTGTGTCGGTGTCCTTGCATCCAACCAGCCACCTCCACCCTTTAATCACTTGGCTCGGCAGCTCTGAGAGAAATGGATGTTTTCGATCTCCCGAGGTCTACATCGTTGAATGCTCAAGTAGACAGACTACTATGCATGAAGGCAATTAGGTAGCTCCTGGCATGTGCAATCAGAGCTTTGCGATACTCGGGCTTCTGTCATTCATTCTCGCACCGCTTCCCGTGCCTATAAGCTCAAGATCACAAGCACTGGTCGTTTTCTCTGACTCATCGCGATGGTTGCTGCCACTAGCAGAACAGGACCACTTGGTCCTACCTGAATGCCTCTCATTCATCGCCAGTCGTAATGCGCGCCTAGTCCATCGTCATCCCATCCAGTCTCCCCATCAACAATGTTGAACATCTCCTGCAGAATCTCGCCCTCCTCGCCCTCCTCGTCCTCAAAGTCAATCATCCACTGCATTTCTTCACGGTTCGCTCGATGCGCGGTGCGGTTCCCCTGTAGCTTGTCATTCCGTATGACCGTCGATATCCGCCACCAGTCGGGGTATTGCACGCGCATGGACCAGTCCTCGAATGATTCGCCGGCGTAGTGTGGGTATCTCCGGTATTTGCTCTTCAGAGCTGCGATGGTCTTTTCCGCTAGAGTGCGCCGCTGGATGCGGTGCCAGCATCGTCGTTCCTGTTGTTCGAGCAATAAAATTTATGTAATTTCTTGCTCTAAGGCAAGGACCTAGCCGCAATGAAACACTAACGTTCTTCCAGACGTCTTGGACATTAGAATAGACCTGCCAGTGCCGCGAACCGTCATTCGTGCTTAATTCGCGGATTTCGACGCCAAGTTGGGCCAGCGGACCCCGCAAATCCTCCACTGGTACATACGCGGCCATCCTCTGCCTCGCAAATTTCAGCTGCTGTGCGAGGTCATTTTTCTCTCGCATGGTGCGCTGCAACGTCAACTGAGTGGCTGCCAATTTGGCTGTAGAATAACCGATCTTTGTCCAATGAGTGCGTGAGGGGAAGACCAGTTCTCGTGTACCTTTTACAACGTGTAGCTCAAGCTCCAGGTTGGCTTGTATGTCGTTCCAACGGCGGGGGTGTTCTCGTGCTTCCATTTCCTTCCTCGTACTCGAAGGGCAAGGACGTGTGTGAGTGGTGAACGTGACGCTTCTCTTACAGGCGAGGGATGGTTAAACCAATGCTCTGGAGGATGGAGGACGAGAACTATAAATAAACTACGATTTCCTAACGCTGCGACAGACGGCGACGCGGTTGTTTGGTTGTTTGCCTCGACCACTTCGTCGAAAGTCGACTTGATAAATATTCGATCACCTGGTCTCGTTAACACTGGCATTGTACAGGTACAATCGTGCCCCTGGAGACTTTGTGGCTGGTGCAGGGCACAGTCCCAAAGTTGCTGCCAAGCCCATCTTCTGTCAAAATGTCCCCATCATTTCCATTTCCCAGCCGCTAGCGCGTTTGAGGGCAATGCGGTCTTTCGCATTTGATAGGAGAGGATTAATACAGGTCCGACACGACTGTCACCGCTCTCACGCACCTCTGGAATCTCTCGACTTGGGCCCATATGTCGCCGTCTATCGTTATCGACAGCGACAGCTCGGTCATATCATATGATTTGAAGTCGTTGTGGACGATGACTTCCGACTCATCCATGTATGGTGGCAGTTACATGTCCATCAAGCGAGATGCGAACCAGACTACCACCTCCACACCGATGTTGACGTTCAATTTTCCAGGTGTGTGCAAGTGATATCTCTAAATCGACTCGAGAAGGTTCAAGAGCATGATAACCAGGATCTGCTGTACACTTCTATGGCCGCCCGACGGACGACCTCCGGCTCAACTACACGCTCGACTTTACAGCAGTGCATCCGGCTGATACGAGTTCCACGAAGACGATATCGGGCAAGGTATGGTTTTCCCGTCATATATCCATCGAGGACCCCATCGCAGACAACCCGCTGACAGACAGGCGGTCACCTGTGGGGCCTCGACAACCTACCAGACCGCTCCCACACAATTTCGCTGATCCCCGCCGGTGGAGAGCTGGTCTTCGACTACGCCATCGTCACGCCCACCACCTCGACCTATCTCGCCACGCACACGTTGGTCGTTGACGATACGGATCCCGTGATCAAGTATGCAGGCGGCGGGTGGACCTCGCGGTCTGGCACGCAGTTCCCGGGAGGCATATCGTTCAACAACACGCAACATGGGTCCAGCAAACAAGGCGATACGTTCACTTTTGATTTTGTAGGTGAGTGCGTTGAGGACTGTCCATGCGAAAAAATCACTGAAAGTTCGGTCGGCTAGGCAGGTCAATAGCCGTGTATGGTTTGTTAAACCAGCAAGCCGGAAAGCTCTCGTCAACGTATTCCATCGATGGTGGCCCAGCTACCACGTTTACTGCCTACAATGGTACTCAGGCATCGTCCCAAGATACCTGGGCTCTACACCAGAAATTTTTCAGCGCCGATGTCACTGCTGGCAGGCATACGTTGACTGTTACCGTAGGAGAAGTCACTGGTTCGCAGGTCCGTCTTAGCACCTTTAGTTTTCCCAAACTCATCGCACCTGTCGCCTAGATGTTCTGGCTTGACTATATCTCTTTCGTAGCGATAGACTCGACGCGACTGAGCCCCGCACCGGCCCCATTAACACCCTCTTCAACGTCTTCTGGCGGCATCTCAACCTACAGGATCATCGGCAGCGTGGTAGGCATAATCGCCTTCCTCCTAGTCGCAGCATTCTGTCTCGCAATGCGGCGTCGTCGGAGAAAGGGGGCATGGGGCATTTGTCAGTCTTCTTTGGCCGTTTCCCCTTCTCTACAAGCTTACGATCCCTATACTATAGCTCAAGGCACGCATCAGAGCGAACACTACAAACCTGATGTCCTGGAAGCCCCGACTGGCCCCCAGGTGCTCTATCCACCATCGCAACCCATGTTGCCGGCAGTTCCCTACCCCGACTTCGGACAGACCCACGCGATCCATCATCCTCAAGCTGCCGCCGATGCGTGGGCGAGCCAGCAGTTACAACCATACCCTCCCGCTGCACCGTTTCCAGTCCTCTTCTCCCCGGCACCGATTTCCAATACACATGGCATCGGCCTGCCTGCAGGAGCGTATACACCACCCGCCGATGCCCGCGTCATGGTCAGGCAGGCGCAGGCCGACGCGCCGGTTCCCTTCGCCCCGCCACCAGCTTCAGACGCACATCCTACCACCCCGCCTCAGACTCAGGCCGGAGCAGCGGACGCCCCACCCGGCGTACTTGCCAATCATGCGGACACGGCGGAGACAGCAGCCCTGCGGGACGAGGTTGACCGACTGAGGCGGGAGAACGCAAGGATACGGGCTCAGGAGACATCGGAAACACCGCGCCCGGCCCCGCCCCGCCCCCGCCTCATGAGCCGGAGCGCGATGCGGGGCCTGCTGATGCGCCGCCTGCCTACGATGCTGGGAATTATATACCTTGATGAGCTGAGCGCTCGCAGCACGCGACGGGTGTTAAACCCTCTGGGTGGTTCTAGGATCAGGGGAGACATTCGGGCGGTTGAGATGCTCGTCCATCCCAGCCCTTGCATGAGGGGAACTCTATTTAATAAAGTATATCGACCAACCTTGTTGTACCACTGCTTCTGCACCTCTCGAGGTGGAAGAGTGCATAATACCGATGCAAGATTTATTAAGTCTAGATGATGAATGCAAGTTAGTATCCGTGGTGATATGTCTGCAAAGCATTGCGGATCCCCCACAGCGTTAGAGGTTAAGAGTTAGGCCCTGGAATACCACACTGGCCGCGAAACGGCAAGGGGGATGTCGCATAATGTCACAACAACACGACGGATTGGAATAGGTTGGAGGCTTCGACCAGGCAAAGGATTCATCAAGCATGTAGGCGCTAGCTAGCTATATAGAGGATAACATCCGACAGGACTGTACCCGGGGTGGAAAGCACAACCCTCGAGAGATCCAGGTTAATAAAAGTGTTGAAACGACACGTGAATCTAGCAGGTCTACGTGACCAGGCGTAAGCAGAGCCCCCAAGTTGATATTGTCCGTTGCATCTCGCGAAGTGCTGTATTCTTACATCTGAGCAGCCCCAGTCAGCAAAAAAAAAACGCCTCCAGATACACAGAGGCAGACTAGTCCGCCCGGCGAGGGCCCTTGGGCACAATCGCCCACATAATAATCATTAGCCCCATCATCGACACCAACCTACAACAACAACAACAACAATAAACCAGTCAGTCCTTCATTCACAGCACACGAGCAAGAGCAAAATTGACACCCACAGCGGCTGCAGACTCCGGATGCCGAACTTTGACGAGATTGCACCGGTCATGAACGGCAGCACCGCGCTTCCAGCCTGTCCGAACCCGGCGATCCACCCGATGGAGCCCGTGAGGATCCAGCGCGGAAGGACGCGCCCCGCGTGGTTCATCGCGATGGGGTACATTGGCCCGAGGAGCACCCCGACGATGGAGACGGCGACGGCGTCGCCGATGAGGGAGGGGACGAGCCATACGATGAGCTCGAGGCTATCGACGGTGTGTGGTGTCAGTCAGCTTGTTCACAGTGCTGCGGAATGTGACGCGCGCACCCAATGGCGAGGAAGGCGTAGACGAAGATGGCGAGGCGTTCGCCGATCTGGGAGAGATGTCGGTCAGGCGCGTGACTCTTCCCCGGTTGTGGAAGCAGGGATCTGCACCTTTTCGTTTACCCATAGTAATGCAACGCGACCGGTCATGAGACCTGGCACGAAAAGTTGAAATTTGGGAAGGATGAAGGTGTTTGTAGCTTACCACCGAAGAAACCGGCTGAGATGTAACCGGAAGATGGACCGCCGTTTCGTTCCCGAATAATGAAAGTGACGATCCAACCTCGAAAGAGCATCGAACCTGACGCGACAGACAAAGAATGGGAAGCGCTTTACCTCCGATGGTCACTTCGACACCCACGTAAACGAGGATATAGAATGCCAGCAGGTGTACCGTCTTCTGGTTGAGGATCTGACGGAACGTACTGTGATCGTTACTGCTGCTGGTCCGTTCGGGGACTGGCTGCCCAATTTTCTGGAGGCACTCTGTGGAGTATGGGATCAGAAACACGTGTTAGCATTGGGCAAGGTGGCGGAATACCATCTTGGGTCCTGAATCGGAACACTGCGATAAGAGTAACGGTGTTTGCAATCGAGAGGCCGAGGGACACAAGGTATTGGAAAGACCAGTGTCTGAGCTGGGCGAACTGCGTCGCTACGAGAGGTGAGCAGAGAGCGCCGGCTCCTGAGGAGTCTTTCAGCTGTTCGAGCATCTGATCAAGGCTGCGATCCAAGCGTACCGTACACAGCATGCAGAAGTCCCATTTTGGCTTCTGCATTACTTTCGAGAGCAGCGACGTAGCCGTTAGCTTGAGCATCCTAAATAGAAGGGTCAGAATGCCAGCGCATTCAGTACAACGGTTTTTATACCTGCATGGCGATACCGATACCGTTAATGAAGTAAGCTATGACGAGTGCGGGGAAGGGTAGGGCAGGAGCCATGATGGAATAGGCCACCACTTGGAATAGCGAGCCTGGAGAATGCAGGACACCATGAGTTGCCTCTCGAGATTCTCGATGATACGGACCAATCACGATGACCTGCGCGTTCTGGTTGAGAGGGGTGCGACGAAATTTGTATGATAACCTACCTTCCCGAAGCCCAGCTTGTCCGACAGAGGGACATTAATGAGGGCTCCCGCAATGAATCCCTTAGTAGCACCATGAGAATCGAGTGCCTTCGCCAACGGAAAGGAGACGTAAACGTACAAGACAAGCTAACACGAAAAGCAGAGATACAACTGCGAAACCGACCTTCAGGTCTGTCAGCGGTGACGAAATGGAAAAGGAGACACTTGAACTGACATGGTATACGCTTTGGATCCTTGGAAGGAGCGGACCCAGGGTACCGTCGTTCCAGCCTGCAAGGAAAAGTGACACGCAGCACGCTGTAAACTGTATCTTGGCGTCTAAAGCCTGCTTTTTCGTCTGGACAGGCCGCTCAGCGTTGTCTGTGTCCCTACCGTTCGCGATCGGCGCGATCGGTCCTACATAGTCTTCAGTGACCTGTTTTCGCGACGTGTCGCGTGGTACTTGGAGTTCAATCGAAGTCTGCGACATGAGAATGTGGGGTAGTAGTCTTGATTTTGATGGAATCAAGGAGGGGAGACTGGTGCAGGGTTGAACTCGATTATGAGTGCCGGAGAAACCTCGGAGAAACAAGCTTGTTGCTTAAAACTGTTCCATGACCTCAACGACACGTGTATGGTGTGAGATTCTGCTACGTGGAATCCACGACAGGTATGGGGGTTACTCACCGAACAAAACGCCAAGCTTACTGCAAATTCCTTGCGGATTCCGCGGCTACGACTTGCAGGGACCCCAGCAACCATGCGATGGAGTGTTTTGAGTCAGGAAATGGATTAACCCCACTAGTGTCGTCACGAACACGTGTTCCCGCGTCACAGCCAAGCGTGACGCCAAAAATTCTACCAACTCCCTATCCGCTAGTCTTGGCGGTGTGGCCAGCTGGGACTTATTGACTGGCTGGTGAGTGAGCGCTTGGTTATCTGTGAACGTAGCTCACCTTAATGAACCCAGTGCAGGCATGATATGAAAGTAAATGGCCTCTGTAGGGCACAGAGTCGTATCTCACACCTTGCGGCGTGTTCACGACCTCCCGGGCTTCGTGGCGGGCTAAGGGTTACATTCAATGCTGCGAAGCGCCATAATCTTTGCGCAAGCGAGCACCATACAATAAGGACGCTGCATCATGGATGGACCGTAGGAGCCCGAAGGTCGTCTTCGGAATCAGCCATCAAGCATCTCGTCTCTGGCACATCAACGACCTTGTGGTTGTACGAGGATCCCAGCCAAGCTTTTTCTCGCGTCGAAGAATCTCCAGAAGTCTCGAACGCGACTTTGGTCGGCCTGGTCAAGGACGGCAAGATGGGCGCTGCGGACCGTCTGCGTCTACAGCTCATCGAACGCGGAATAGAAATTCAGCCTCACGCTATCTATGAGCAGGCTGCAATCGCAAACTTACGATGGGCAGATATGGAGCATTGTATGGAGCAGTTTACGACGTGGTTCACCCTTGTCCCGGACTACGACCCTTCGAAGCCACCGACGCCTTACGGCCCTTTCAAGGATACCCGTGACGTCCTCATTCACAGCGGCTGGCCTTCCGCGCGCCTCCCACTTATCCTACGTTTTGGGATCATTTCTGCGTCGAAAGGCTACCTTCGGCCCATCCTCCATGATATCCTTCCCTTCATTCGCTTCGCTTCGCCCGATGGCGGGGCCAGGTGGCTGTACGAAATGGAGCAGGCAGCGGTCGAATACCAATCAACTCACCGTCCTAGAGAAGCCGAAGAAACCGCTAGACGTTACCGTGCTCTGACTGTCGACTTGTGCTCCCAGGAATGCTGGCTGGACCATGCCTTGGCCATCGTCCGGCTAGAACGCAGTTTCGCACTGCCGGACCGGTCATACACCCTGCTTATCCGGGCACTGCGCAATGCTGGGCGACTGGACGACGTCAAGGAGGTGGAGAGACACTTGATGCATGATGCATTACGAGATCCGTTGCCCAATTCCCCGGAACTCAAGCTAACTTCGCCAAGTCGTGTCCCACACCATCCGTCGAAATCCGCGGTGGAGACTCCCGTCGACCACAAGTCCGAATTGTCACCGCCGACTTCTCACACTGTTGGGACCTGTCCAACATCCGATGTGACGGAGGATATCCTCAAGGACGTTCAACAACGTACCATTTCCCGGAAAAGCCTATCCAAGCAGCTTCGTGCCTTCAAATACATGCTAGGCAAGGGCACCTGCCCACATCACCTCCGCCTCATCCCCTTCCTCTCCGACTTCAAGACCGTCGGCGGTTCGCCACGCGTCATCACCTGGCTGCGCCACCGCGCTCTATCACGCCGTGAACCCTGCGGCATGGCCTGGATAAACGCAGAACTGCGGTACCAGAACGCCGAGCGCAACTACGACGAGATCCTTAAGCTGTACCTCACGTACCTCGACACCAGACTCCCTCTCCCCTCTGTCTTCTGGTACACCCTCAACCGTATCGCCGCCGAAAACCGCTTCACCATCGTCCCTTCTCTCCTCCCCAAGTACCGCCTCCGCGACCGGTGGCTCATACTCAAGTCCATCATCCACCTCGCGCTCCGCCTCCCCTGGCCGCTCGCGACTCTGCAAGCGCTCTACACCTCCTACCGCCGCGCCATCGCCAGATGGCCTCCACCCAACCGCGAGTCGAACGAGATCCTCTCGACATTCATCGCTGTGTTCGGGGAGTGCGGGAGCCCCCACGACGCGACGCGTGTCTTGGCCGACACGGGCAGCACGCCGTACCTGCGGCAGGTGGAGACTTTGGCTTTGGTGCTCGCCCGCGCGGGGAAGGTCGACGAGGCCATGGCGCTGTTGCGTCGGATCGAAGTCGGAGCGGATGACAGGCGCAAGGGCATGTTGGTGAAGGGGTACGACGGGAAGGTGGACGTGGCGGTGCCCCGCATCACGACGTATGGGCGGATGATCGAGGGGTTCGTAGCCGCGGGGCTACTGGAGCCTGCGTTGGAGTTGGAGAGGCGGATGAAGGCGAGGTTCAAGTATGAGTATGGGGGAGGTAAGAAGCTTGACGGGGCGATGAAGAGGCTGTGGGCGTTGGAGATGGAGCGAGCTCAGCAGGTATGGCGGTTTTAACTTTTAAGTGTCTATGTGGGGGTTTTACAAGGGACTGACTGCTGGTTTGCTGTAGCCGAAGTATCCGTCGGTCTATCGTTAACGTCGCAGATCCCTTCTGTTCGTTCTGAAGCGAGCACACCAATGGGTGGGCCTCGAACTTCGTGCCAGCCTTACCGTGTCCTGCCCAGTCGCATGATAGTCATCGCCCGTGCCCCTTCTCTTCGTTCGAAGGTCTGGAGGTCTTCATTTCGACAGGACGGACAAGGTCCGCAGGAAGGAAAAGCCAGGAATTAGCGGAAGACATAGTGGAAGGAGTTTGGTTCCGGAGAATGGATGACGTCTAGTTGCGGAAGCTTTTTTTGTTGTAAACAGTGATCGATCGAATGGAACTGCATCCGCAAGGACTGTGCACGGATGTTGTTGAGTGATTCCATTCTGCTTGGAGGAGATTCGTACTCGACGCTTGTACATACATAGCCGATGTCGAGCTGTCTTCCATTCAGGCGTTCTGACCCTGCGAGAGTGCCGAAGACACGTTCTGAACGGCACACTGCTCAGGGTAGCATTGTCGTGCGGTGGCACTGTTATGCGCATATCCAATTGCTGTGTTCAGGTGTTGTGTTCGGCAAATTGAATCTTGACTTTGAATTGACGCCTTGAGGTGCAACGGTCGGCGACACTGTGGACTATTCAGCAGATTGCTTACGCTCGTTTTGTATTTTGAAACTTGTACAGGTAAAGATAAGGATAGAGCAACACAAAGCTAAACTGTGGAAGTGTGTACCCGGTTAATGGTATGTAGGAATGATTGATGGAAATGATGACTGCGACCCAAGGGTATGCTGAGTATAGATAAAACCGACGCCGATGCAAGAGGGGAGGGATAGCTAGATAAAGGTGAAGATATGTACCGTGCAGAAAGTATGTGCAGATGAAGGGAAGAGAAATGTGGTTGGGATAGGACCATGATAGAATTGACGTGATGAAGTTGAAGGAAATTAGGATGGTGCGGTTAATGATGATTGATGCGACGTGCGTAGGATGCATTGTCAGGCGGGATACATTTGCGATGCGATGGATAGCAGATAGTTCATGCGTGCATGCGACGGGTCTTCGGGACCGGGGAAATACGGAACGGGATATAGACGCTGGGCGCGAGGTGAGATGTCAAAAACCGGTTGGCGTGGACAGGCCAGGCATGTCGTGTGCTGGCAGCGGCGCGGCTATAGTACAAGCGACCGGACCGGGTGATGTAATATTTTACACGAGTTGGAGAGGTGGAACGCTGTTGGCGCGCGTGGCCTTGCTGAAACGCTCGCTTGTGGGCGAGGGAGAGGTGAAGGTGAACGCAGCGTAGATCCGCTTGCGTTCCGGGGTAGAAAAGGCTGGCCCTTCAACGGCGGGTGGGGCAGCATCGGAGCCTGCAGGGAGAGCAGAAGATTGAGGGGGAGGGGACGAGAAGTAGTCGCGGATCTCAGGCTCCAGGGAAGACTCCTGTCGGAAGGGAGACCAATGAACACCGCGGGCGCAGTTAGAAGTGGCTTCGATGTACTAACCTTGACGGATCGGAATTTAACCTTGTCCTCCTCGACCGCAGGAGTCTCGAGCGAACTGCCCTGCTCGTAAGCCTGAGACAGGTCTGCCAAGGGCTTCACGGTCAACTCGTAACACCGCGAGTCGATCTCAGCCTGAGTGATCCTCTCTCGCTCCGCCTCGGCCTCCTCATCAACCTTGGGCATAGGCGATACCCTGCGCGTCGAGCGCTTGGTCGACTTCCGCGACGAAGCCGCCTTCCCATCCTTCTTGCCACCCGACTTGGCCTTGGAGGTCGAAGTGGACGACTTCCGCTTCTTCGCTTCAGGATTCGACTCCGTCGAGTCCTCCTTCGACTCCTTCTGCTTCTTCGCGGAGAGAGGCGCGTGCACCTTGGTAGCGAGCACCGACGTCTTGCGCTTCTTCGTGTTGTTGTTACTGGGTCCCGCACGTTCACCCGTCAGAGGATGTACGTTCTCTTTCTCCGCGGTCGTAAGAGTGGTGGCATGGTTGGTATTCACGGGTTTGGACGCCAGAACAGGAGATGTGGCATTGAGGGTGTTCGCGGGGCCAGCCTTCGACGAATCGGCTGAAGGCACATCTTGGAAGACGGTGAACGTTCGAAGCGACATTTTGGGGAGAAGACGAGCAGTTGGACAGTGGAAATGCCTGTCGATTGTGGCAGGAATAAAGGTATAATATCGAGGACGATGTCCAACGCCGTCTAGATGTGGAATAGAGAGCTCAACGCCGTTGTAAACGACGATGACGAGTGTAGGAGGTCAAGCCAGAACCAAACCAAACTCCACTTTAAATTGTTTGGCATCACGTGCATCGATCACAATCAACGATGGTATCACGTGCTCAACAAACGCGTTTGAATGCCGGTGCCGCCGGGTGCCCTGATCAGGAGGCATGCAAGTTCGAGCATTCCCGGGTACAAGTGTTTGGACTCCTCGCCTCCTATATTCCGTTGCGTGGAGATTGAGAAACGCGGAAGTCTCAAATCGAGGGGTGGTTTTGAAGCATATCTCTCGGCGTCGTCTGGAGGGTTGAGCCGCGTTCGATCCCATTGGCACTGTGGCACTGTACCACCGTCTCGAGCGTCATGGGCCCATATTCTGGTGGAATTCCGACGCGGGACTTCCTTCCAGACTCATCTAGTCCGTAATTCTTATCGCTGGTTTTTCATCAACCTTGACAATTAAGCTATACAGGAGCCGTAACAAACCCGACCTTGAGTCCCGTCGGATTGACGTGGGTGCCGAGGAAGACCCATGACCAAGGCATAGAGCATTCGCGCAAGCAACGAGCCCCACCCGATCGTTTGATATATATGCCAGAGCTCATGACGTGGAATGTACCTCGCAGCCTCCTGCCCGCTGTCGACGCCTTTATCCCTATCGCATTCGAGGTAGGAAGTGACCAGCAGATCAGAAGCGGAGCGGGTGGCGTTCAATCGGCCCCTCTCGATCGAATATCCTCCCTTGTTTCTGCAAAGCGAGACATGCGGCGCTGTCATAGCTCTGCCGATGAACCTCGCCCCCTTGGCGAAACGATTCGTGGGGCACTAGGTAGCTTCGGAACGAGAAGTCTTCGCGACGAGGACCTTTCGAGAACTTGGAGCTGCACGTTCGATGCTGGCAGTTGAGGCTGCTCCAAGTGCGTGCCCATCACTGGGCGGACGTTGTTTGCGTGCCAGTTACGGTCACCGATCGCCCCTCTTCCGTATATTGCAACGATCGGGCGTTATCTCTGATTCACAAGAGGCAAATGTCTCGGGAATACACAGAATGCACCCCATGACCTATTTGGAGATTCCTCTGATGTCGATGATGTAGTCGTCATCTTCCGTGTCCGCGCCTTGGCCGAGTTATATACCGACGCCGCAAATTTAGGCAGCCGTCCTACGATATTCCCAGTCCTCAACCCACCCTCGTTCAGCATTCTACACGTCGACGCATCAGAGTGTGTCCGGGCGCCTCGTGAGTAATTTGTTTTGATACCTCATGTCCTACACGCGCTATAGGGACGGCAGTCACGTTTACCCGCAAATGGGGAAACACGTCGTCGACTTATAACCCACCTTTCCCTCTCACTTTCTGTATTCCGAAGTCCTGGTTTGCACTGGTGCTCACCCGTCCTCGGTCCTTTAGACCATTTTCTTCTCATACGGCCATCATGTCTCACAAGACCTCAGCCGCTGTATCTTCCGACGTTCACCCTCCGGTCGGCACCCTCATCGACGGCGGCTCACTCGAGCTCGTGGAAGTCTTAGGCGTGGGCGGCTACGGCGTCGTCTACCGTGCGGTCGAGACCCGCTCACACAACCCCAAATCGTACGCCGTCAAATGCCTCGTTTCGTCAGCCCACCAGACGGCCCGCCAGCGGCAAATTCACATCCGCGAGATTGCGCTCCACCAGCTCGCTTCCTCGCACCCGGGTGTCGTCACCCTCCACCGTGTCGTCGAAGACTACGGCCGCACCTATATCATTATGGATTATGCCCCCGACCATGACTTGTTCACGCAGATTCTGCACAGCTGTCGCTATCTCGGAGACGACACTTTGATTAAGCATGTGTTCCTCCAGCTGCTCGACGCAGTTGAGTATTGCCATAGCCTCGGTATTTATCATCGGGACTTGAAGCCAGAGAACGTCCTCTGCTTCGACGACGGCCTCCGTGTCGCCATCACCGATTTTGGCCTCGCTACCACTGACAAACTGAGCGAGGAGTTCCGCACTGGAAGTGTATATCACATGAGTCCAGGTGAGAAATAAATCTCCACTTCGTAGCTTAGGTAGGGCTGACCTCCTCGACCTCTCAGAATGCCAGGGCGGCGAATACGCGCCCACCGGCAACTATTCCCCTATGTTCAACGACATATGGTCGCTGGGCATCATTCTCCTCAACTTGGCGACCGGACGGAACCCCTGGAAGTCCGCGACTCCGGATGACCAAACCTTCCGCGCCTACCTGCGTGACCCGGTTGGCTTCCTGCCTACCGTCCTCCCCATTTCTTCCGAGGTCAACGACATCCTCGTCCAGATGCTTGAAGTCGACTGGCGGGAGCGGATGACGCTGCACGAGGTTCGCCAAGCCATCGAGGACGTGCATACCTTCTACTCCGACGGCGTCATCTTCGAGGGTAGCATGGCCCGCTGCCCTTGGGAGTCCGGGATGGACATCGACAGCGACTCGTCGGAAGACACCAAGGAGTCCTCCCCACCCCCCAAGTCGGAGGGTGTCGACTTCGTTTCCCACTGGAGCAAAGACTCCACCTCCGATATCGTCTTCGCCAGAAACCAATCTGCTGGCTCCATTGCCGAATACTCGACATTCGGCGACCCCTGGACGGCGTACTCGTCAAGCGGCGCGACTAAAGCTGTCGAGTCGCCGTCTTCTTCAATTGCGTGGCTCCCGCGATCGGGCACGCCTGTTTCGCCTGTTTCCTCTGGGACGTCATCATTACCTGTCACCCCCAACAGCATCGACCTGCTCTTCGGAGACAAGGCGACCGCAGCACCCCGTAAGGGGCTAACGATCGACACTGGTTTCGTGCAGCAGGCACGGTACTACAACCCTAACGCGAGCATGGCCACGTCTCATTCGACTGGCACGTCCATCATGCACACCGCGGTCGAGTACGACCCTTATTCTTCATCCTTCTTCTTCGGCAGCGCCGCCTCTGAATCCAAAGCGTCTATGATTCTGCCGGTATCAATGGGTGCCTCGTTCAACGACAAGGAGATGACCTCCCCCTCTATCTGGGCTTCCACAACAACGGAGATGTCCTCCTCACCGTCGGTATACTCCGATAGCGGCAGCTCTGTCGACAGTGGCGGGATGTCGTTCACAAGATCGGAGACGCCCTCCCCCGATGCCGCGTGGGGCGAGTACCGCACACAGGTACAGTGTCTCACCCACCCCCAGCCAAGTCAGCCCTCTCCGTCCGTTTATGCCGTAATGACCGACATTGCCTCTCCCTCAAGGCCGGCACTCTCTATCTTCGCACCCAAAAAATTGTCCAACGACGTCGCCGGCGCCTCCCGATCCAAAGCGACTAGCATCTTCAATCCTATCAAATTCTTCCCTCGTTCATCATCACCGTCTCCTCCGCCGTCTCCTCCGGCTGCGCCGCTGCCAGCTGGACGGCATCCTCCAGCTGAGCCGTATCCAGCCCCTGCGCGCGATCAAGCGGCTCCTCCGCCACCTTTCAAGGGTGCCTGGGCTGGTCCTCCGCCGCAGGAGCAGCGCACCGCGCCGATCGAGATCCCAGCTCCATCCGAAGACCAGCGAGCTGCACATCATCGCCCCCCACGCCACTGGTTCATGCCCGGAAAGCTATTTGCCTACGCGGGTGCACAGTGAGACCGCATAGGCTTCTCACTTGATCTCTCCCCCCTTCAATGTCTTACGCAGTTCGCCACGATTCAAACCCCCTTCCACGTTTTCCCTCTCCTTCGATACTTATTTAAACTCTCCTCCCATCGGCATAGCATGTTCACGTTCATTTCGCATTTTATCATCATCATCCACGGCATAGGCATCACACTCTCATACCATCCATTTCCTTCGAGCATCTACACAAGCTTATTTTATTGATCGACGCGGATTCGATCGTCACCATCACCATTCCCTTCCATTTGTTCGATTTGCCTTGACGCACACATGCGTCGTAGTACCATCAAGCCTTTCGCGTCTTTGGGAAGCCGGTATGTAATACTTACCACAGCAGTATTATACTGTATCTCTTACCTCTCCGTGGATCACCACAATTACGACTAGTTCCACGTTCTGTACCCATGTTGTACACACGCACGTATAGAAATCGTTGTACAACGCAACGCCACTTTCATGAAAACCGCGAGACGTGCCGCGGATCCTGTACGCGGCAGGAAGCTTTCCGCATCCGGGAGGGGAGTAAGAATTTGCTCGGGTGCGTTTAGCAATTTGACTTTGCCGCGGTGACATCTGCACCCTGCACCCTGCAGCCTGCAGCCTGCCACACACTCCTGGGAGATAGAAAACATCGGCACCGAGCTACCGGTGAGTTGTTGCCCAGAGTAGAAACTTGAAAGGCTTGTATTTACGTTTCGAACTGAAGCTCGCAACCATCCATGTCCCCTTCCGGCGACGCCCTACGCAGGGATAGGTATCACTGCAATGCATGCGAAGCTGTTGGGAAGTAGGGTGTATTATAGTTCATGTAAAAGCTCTCAATAACATAACAACGCCACCGTGCAAGCCCTACTTGCGCAAGCTGATAAGCTGTCTCCCGCGCTCCCGCTCCACATCGCTCTTACTCCTCAGCCCACTTCCCTTATTCAACTTCCTCCCCGGTCCGCCAATCCCATCGCCCATGGCCAACGGCGCGTGTCCAGCCTGGAGCATGCGGAACGCAGCCTTGATGACATTTATAGGATTGCGGCTGCCCCATACCTTCGCGCTGATATCCTTGATGCCAGCAGCTTTAAGCACCTGATGCAGGTTCGGGTTGCACCGTAACCCGAACCCAACCGGGCGGGGACGCATGATGAGCTGCGTCGCGCCGAGCTTGGTCTCCATGTCCGTCCAGATCGTGCGCTTCTCGAAACGCTCGACCCAGTCCATATTCCGCACGGCCTGCGCGAACGCCTTCGCCTCCGCGCGCGACGCGTCGTCGTCCTTGCCCTGCCCGAGCCCGACCATCCCGTCACCGTTGCCCACGACCATCAACACAAACTGCCGGTGGATCTTGCCCTTACCGGTTTGTTGCGTAATCCGCTTGTGGATGAGTGGGAAGCGGTAGAAGTTGGCTAACTCGGCGGGCGAGAAGGGCAGGTTTTCGAGGGAACTCGCGGACTCTTCTGTCATGTCTGTTTTGGTGGGGACATAGTCTTCTGCGCCGAAGTCGAAGCCGTCCTCGGCGAGCGCCTCGTTAAAGATGGAGGAGTGATTGCGGACGATCACGCGGTTGTGGAAGGGCGTGTCTTTGTCTGGCGGGAGTTCGAGGACGTCGCGTGAGTCGAGAAGTGGGTCAGAGACCATGAGGTTCGGGAATGGATTGGGTGGTGGTGGTTTCGGGGCTTCGGCCTCCTCTGTCGCTTCTGTCACCTGAGGACCAACTTTTTCCAGCTCCGCAACTGGTTTTTGCTCCTCCTTCAAGGTTTCTGAAGAACGGTAAGGCTTGGAAAGGCGGAAGACATTGTGACCCTCACCTTGGTTCAGGTCACTTTCCTCCCACGAATCTCAGCGAGATATTTCAAGAAGTCCTGTTCCTCCGCTTCTTTGACAGCGGGTTGCACTCGCCGCCGATAGCGAATGGGAACCTCGTACTCCGCAAGGAGTTCGGCTATCCTGACCAGACCATCCATGTCGTCCGGCTCCCTGGCAATGGATCGCACCTGTAGCATGATTTCCTCTCTCGCAAGTGCCGGCAAAGGTTCCAATATACGTCGCACTTCTGGACGCTGTAGGTGTTCCATTAGCTGGTCGAGGGGGTGGGGGAGTGAAGGATCATCCGGGAGCCCTGTGGGGTCGTGAGTTGCAATTCCGAGGGATGTTATTAGACACTTGCCGTCGATGTACGCCATGTTGTTGGTATTGTGGTCCGCCGCCGCAGATTTTGACGCGCCCTCTATTGGACGTTAGACGTTACCTGAGTGGCCTTTTAGAGGAGACATACCAGCGGGTAATCTGGCCAGGAAAGACTCAAAGTTGTCTGCTGGTGGATTGACCAGCAGGTCGTTCACTTTTTTCTCCAGCGAGACCTTGTCGACCCCCTTCGCGTTAATCAACTTCGGAATAGCGCTCCTCAGCTTTTCTTTCTTGCTCGCGTTCCTCGTAAACTTGATAAGCGCTGCTATAGTCATCGCCAGCTCGTCCTCCTCCATCCTCGGTCTCAGCGAGGCGAAAAGCCGGTCGAACTTCTCTGCGAGTGGTATTGGCCGGGTTGAGCTGGCATAGTGGCGGCCTAGGACGGCATTAAGGCTGTTAGATGAGCCTGCATGCCTGTGGACGCGTACCACGCGTGAAATGCTGCGTGTACAGAGAACCTGGCGGGACAGCCGATGCATGGCGAGAGCTGGCGGCGGGGACTTGCCAAAAAATATGTTGCTTGTCACATGACGCAAAGCAATAATAATTAATGAATCAATTAATGCAAACCCTACTCCGATGGTCCTGCCTCTGCCTCCCTCCTCCATGTCTTCGCAGGATACCTCAGTCGCATCGAGCATTGCAGGGACCGATATCGCAAATTTGTACGGCGTGATTGACAAAGACAAGTGAGTTTTTGAGGCTCAATTACTCCAGAGCGCGATCCTAGCAGTCTGACGACGTTTCTGAGCAAGAGTACATGGCCTCAATCTGGCCGTACCAGAGGACGCGCAGAAGGTGATCAAGCCTTGGGATGAACGGGAAGATACGACCGAGTTTGCCGATTCAGGCGTCGATGACCAGGTCGGAGGCGATTCTTGCGACTCAACGCTCGCAACGCTGACCATCTCTATCTGAAAGATAGTGTTCCATATTCCATTCACGCAGAACGTCAGAATTAAATCCATTCTTTTGAAACTTGGTAAGCTCCATCTTGCTCGAAGCCGCGGCGACCTTCGAGTTGAGACGGCATTGGTCTGAAGGAAGGGGAGAGTTCACCCCTCGCCATCTGAGGATATACGCCAACCGCCCCACCATTGTCGACTTTGCTGATGCGGAGGTGATAAAGCCACACCTCAATATAAGCCTATTGGAAGGAGAGGCGGGCGTGATCGAATACCCAGTGCGCGTGGCGGCGTTCACGAGCATAACCACCTTGTCGTTATTCTTCGTGCGTCCTCGGCCCATTCCTGGCCTGTTCTCCTCCAAATCTGACGTATCACCGTTGTTTATCGTTCTCGTTCAGGGCGATTCCGTCGGCGGGGACGCTACACGAATCTATTACATTGGCTTCAAGGGCGACATGAGATCGCCGCACCGAGACGCGAACACGAAGCTTGAGGTTCCAGCACCTACTGCGGCCGATGCACCCCTTGTTGACAAGGTGGCGGAAAAGACTGCTGGACAGCGAACCACAGCACGGTAGGGAAATAGGGCGAGCGACGGGGCGCAGCAGGCGGAGAGAAGGCGTATGTATTTCTGGAATATCGCACTATAAGGTAGAGACCTTTGGAGTATACAATGACAGGTGTACAATATGATGACGATACGTTTAGGATTGTGAGCGAGCTATGCATCGGTCTCAAGGGTATGACAGGTTATAGGGTTTTTCATGGAAGATTTCATATAATAGGTGGCGACAGACCAAGCGCTGGCGGAGGATGGCGACGGGAGAATTCCCTGGATTCGATGGGCGACGAATTCCAGTTGTCGTACAAGAGACCACAAAGGATGTTAAAGTAGGCGTGCTCACCCTCTCGCCACTAACTTGCTGCATAATTAAAGCTCAGCTGTCCTAGTGACATCCCTGTGCCAGGGCACCTTCTCCGGCACAACCTTGACCGACAATGTTGCCGCTCAGGTGAGCAGAGCCTGAATCTATGAGTACTCGAAGTGGTAAACAGGTTGAAGCAGCAAGTCCTGTTTCCCCGACATTTATCCGGCACCCTACATAACGAAGGTCCAACCCTCCACGACTTTCTTTTCCTTGGTTCCGAAGGAATCAAAGCTATCGCCCCACATTCCCATGGCACAGACCTCCATCGAGCTCCAAGTATCGCGCGATATGTCGCGAAAGCAGGTTACTGAAGACTATGCACGACCAGTCGGCGTACCAACCGCGGCCACGACAGACGCGAGCGACGCCGAGCGTCCTGTCCAGACGAAAAAGCAGGCGTTAGACGCTCGGTTCCAGTTCGCGGCCTGCTGCGTGCCCCTCTTTCTTGCAGGGTGGAACGACGCTGCCCTGGGTCCGCTCCTTCCGAGGATTCAAAGCGTATACCATGTCAGTTCTCCAAACCTCCCTTTTTATGTGGTCCACCACTGATAGTGGACTTGAAGGTCGGTTTTTCGGTTGTATCCCTGCTTTTCGTGCTAGCTTGTCTTGTGCGTCAGTCTTCCGTCGACGACCGCCCTCGATTCTTAGCGTGATATTGTAGGGTTTCATTACCGGAGCCCTCGTCAATGTCCCATTGTCGGACAAGCTCGGCTTTGGGAAGGTAGGCTCTCATCAACCGATATTCGTTGCACCTATCTCATAAGGCACGCCTAGGTCATGGTGATTGGTTTGTGACGACCTGGCACTCGCTAGAAGGCACTAGGGCCACTGATGTTGAGTTGCATTCCCTAGGCTCTCTTTTCGAAGTGGTGGCCTATTCCCTCATGGTCCCTGCCCTACCATTTCCCGTCCTTGCCATAGCTTACTTCATTAATGGAATCGGGATCGCCATGCAGGAAAGTTTACCTCGCAGTGGCTGCTCCGGTGCTTCTGACCATGATTTCCAGGACGCCCAAGCTAGCGGCTACGTCGCCGCCCTTGAGCGTAATGCAGAAGCCAAAATGGGGCTTTTGCATGCTGTGTACGGTCCGTCTGGATTGACCTCCATCATTCTGCAGCGGCCGACCTTCACATCACCAGGCGCCGGCGCTCTATGCTCACCCCTTGTAGCAACACAGTTTGCCCAGCTCACACGCTGGTCTTTCCAATACCTCGTGTCCTTGGGCCTCTCGATCGTGAACACCCTAATCCTGATCACGGTATTCCGGTTCAAGACGCAAGATGGTATAACAGCCCGATAGCGCGACGCTCGGTCCGTGTTGCTGACCCTCGTACTTCGCAGAATGCCTCCAGCAGATCGGGCAGCGAGTGCCCGAACGGACGAGTAACAGCCAGGACAGGAGTACGCTCCGCCAGATCCTCAGCCACAAGACAGTACATTCTCTTGCATTCTTCATCTTCGTCTACCTGGGTGTCGGAGTGACCATCGGGGGTAACGAGGTCCATTCCTTTCTCTGCGCCGTCGGCTTAGACGTTTCGTCCAGGTTGGATCGTAACCTACATTATTCGGGAACGACATGGCGGTCCATCATCTGGATACATTTCGGCCGGCTTCTTCGGTGGTAAGCTATTGCTCCCTCCACCATACCCTCTTTTCAAATGTCGTACCAGGCGTCATGATCGGCCGCGTCGCACTGCTCTGGGTGAACAAGAAGGTGCAGATCATGCTCCCTGGGAGAAGAACCACCCGCCTGACCTACCCCTCGCCCAGATCGGTGAACGCCTCGCGATCTTCGTCTATGCCTTCTTAGCCATCGGGTGCGCCGTTACATGCTCTGCGACAATTGCGGACAACTGACTAACAAGACGTCTGTAGTCTCGAGCTCATCGTATGGCTCGTCCCCTCCCTCATCGGCGACGCCGTCGCCGTCTCCATCGTCGGTGTCCTGCTCGGCCCCATGTACCCTATCGTCATGAACCACGCCGGACGCGTCCTCCCGCGATGGATCCTTACAGGCTCCATCGGGTGGATAGCCGGATTCGGAACGGCTGGCGGTGCGTTAGTACCTTTCATGACGGGTGCGATTTCATCCAAATTCGGCATTCGGAGTCTACAGCCGTTGTGCGTATCGCTTATTTCGCCTCGTTGTCAATGATGCTTTTGGCTCATCGTGTTTCTGCAGGTTGGTGTCGATGATGGGCTTGATGATTGTTATGTGGGCGATTGTGCCCAAGGGCCCTCGACGAGCGGATTGATCTCCTATCATACGTACTGGACACCTCCGACGATAGAGTCTTTCTCCTCCTCCACATTTCTTGCGCTCGTGATCGGAAAAATACGGGCTTATCGGAGAACACCGCCATCTGCGTACCTCGATTATACGAACAGATGCCATGAAATATTTCCACTATCGCATACACAGCTAGGTACTCTAGTGATGTATTCCAAAAGTGACCATCGAACAAGGTTCGCAACGACGATATACGGACTTTTGCGTAATTTGAACCGTACTGCATACAACGGTAATGATGACCATTTGTCCTGCAAAAGATGAACCGATAAACGCCACGACGCGCTGAGCCTTCCATTCAAAAAAAAATCATACACATTTCGAATGTTACATGAACAAAACACTGTTACTTAACGCCGGGGTCTTCTCGAGCGACGGCTCAGGGTATCATCCACCTTCCTCTTCCCCTTCGTATCCTCCGCATAATTCTCATAAAAATTGATATCGTCTTTCCCCGTAACATCCGGGTCCAGCGACCCGCGTCGCCCCGGGCCGTCCCAGAAGTGGAACGCCTGGCTGTGCACGCCATACGAGGCCGGTACGACTTCCAACAGGTCCCCGCGTGCGATCTCGATGGCCGGTATCTCAGAGGCGGGGAGCCCGATGAGGTAGGCCAGCATGCAGCGGATGACGGAGGCGTGCCCGATGATCAGCAAGTCCTCTTGCTCCTTCTCCAGCTCAATCAACACTGGATCGAGGCGCACTATTCATCGGGATGCAAAGTCAGTGTCAATCAACGCTATGCGCAGATATTCTCTGAGAAGTGCATACCACTGAGGTCATGATAGCTCTCCGCGCGCGGGGCACGGAACGAGTACGGGTCCTTAAGGAACCGCTCCCAATCCTCAGGATAGTACTTCTTCGCCTGCTCCGGAGACAAGCCGTCCCAGATTCCAGGGTTGATCTCCAGCATCTGCGGCTTCTCCACGACCTTGACGTTCAGCGCCGGGCTATTCACCTTCGACACCATCGGCTGGCTCAAGGACTCGACGGAGGTGGACGAGTCGGACGCGGGCGGCCGGTTGGCCTCGGGGTGGCCCTCCGCGACGTTCGATGCTTGAGCGGAGGCGAGGAAGGGCCACGCGGTGTGGTGCGCGCGACGATGTGTCGAGGTCCAGATCTGATGACGCGGGTGTCACACCGCGTCCTAAAACGGCGGAAGAAAAAGTACGTACCACGAGCTTGCGTTCGGCTGGGTTCAGCCCTCGCTCTTTCAGACTCTTCGCGCGGCGCTCCAGCACGAAGTCTTTCAGCCGCTCTGCATACTCCCAGCCGGCAGGCGACAGGTCCGAATCGGCTTTGTACGAGTGTTCGATCAGGGATTGTCCCGACTAGCGTTTTGTCAGCTACAATGCGTTGAACGCCGGACGGGGGAGACACGAACTCTGGCGAAGTATATCATTCGGAAACGATTATGAATGTTCATCAGGAAGAATACTATTCGTGACTGCGTATCCAGGTCAGTCGGTTCGACGCAGATGTGCAAGCCGGGAATCGTACTTGAAGGTATCCTTGGATGTTCTGCCAAGGTCGAAGATTAGGGCTATTTTACGAACAGCAACGAATGTCCTCACATTGAGCATTATTTTCTCTCCAACCTGTGAAACGACGTCAGTCAGGGAGGTCAAGGATATACAAGTTGTCTTGCATTTAATATCTTGATGAAAGGCCAAGTCTTGTCGTCAATTGTCTCGTAGTACTTCTCATGGTCACGAATCCGCATATAGTAGTCCTCTACTGCCTTGTCTGGATCCCACCCTCGATACTACCTGTGGAATCAGGACGTGCACCGTGAACCCAAGTGACATCAACACGCACGTCTGGCGAGGATATCTTGACACTCCTGATATTGGTCTCAATAATTTCCTTATTATCACACAGCGTTTCTGCAAAGCATCGAGCCTCTCAGCTTGCCTCATCCCGGACTGCACATCCGACAAAAGCGAACATACCCAGTAACACGACGTGTATCCCCGCCTTATCGAACTTCTCCGCCAGCGCATTCCGTGCCGCCTTCGTCCCATTATTAGCATCATATATCACCACCTGCCCGCCTCCTCAAAGAAGTCCCAAATCAGCTTCTCGCACCCCGCAGCAACCTTTCTCCTCAACTCCTGTGTCTCGGAGCTCTTGTCACCTGGCCAGATCTAAGCGCCACGATCGCGCACTACACGAGGCAACAAATTCGAGACTCACCGAGAGTGAAGTAATCGGGAGGCACCTTCTTCGTGGCGCCCAGGATCTTTCTGCGGTAGTCGCCCAACGAGACCACCTGTGTCTTGACTCCATCCATCGCAGATAACGCTCAAGTGCGCGCGAAATATGCGTCTTTCCTCGCGCCGGGAGTCCAACCGTCATTACCAAGATCTTTCCTGCATGGAAGAGCAGCCGGAGGCTGTCGTATACAGCGGTGCGACCATCTTGCGCAATACAGTAGATTGGAGTTAGGACGGGAACTGTGGGAGTTCGGAAGTGGATGTGATGACTAATTACAGGACTGTAGATAAGATAAGATGCCGCCGAGATAGTACTACAGGTAATGGGACAAGGACCGGATGTGGGACGTAGGAAGAAATGCCAAGGACCGGATGCAAGAAAAAAGCGGTGGGGTATGTCGCGAATTGCACAGAGTGTGCTGTGCAAGAGAATCCGACGTGTATATCAGAGAAGACCAACATATGGCCGCCGCACGGTAGTCCTCCATCTCTTTATCGAGCTGATCCTTGGTGACAGCCGCAGCCTGACGTTTCTTGATTCGCTTTGGACCTTTCTTCTGGCGGACTCTCCTTGGCGGGACAGGTAAATTTCCAGGCACGGGGCCAGAGCAGACTGGCGTTCGAGCTAGGGGACGAGATTCTGACTGCGGGGCTGGCTGCAAGATAGAAAGAGTTACAACATGATTAGCATTCAACGTCCGGAACCATGCGTCGAGGGCTATCGGCGACGTACGTTGGTAGTGCGACTCCTTTCGCAACAGGCTTGTCCGCTGTTCCATTCACGCCGAGTCGGTTTAGGAAGTGATGGACAGGCGGTGGACCCATAGGAGCTGTCGTCCCATCCGTTATAATTTCAATTTCAAAGGTCGTCCTAGAGAAGTGGAGTCAGAATCAGTCTGCGAAGGGTTAAGCGCGCAAGGGCGACGCACGTCCATCCACAATCTTTCCATCATACTTCGCTCTCGCCACCGCAGCATCTCCAGGACGTTGGAAACTGACGACCGCCATCCCTTTCGATCGCCCTTGCGAGTTGTAGATCAAGAAGACTCCTTCAAAGGCCCGACCGTTTTTCCGGAACAATTCCTGGCCAAGGCGTGAAGCGTTAAGTAAGGCGGCGGACGAGTATCCGGGTTCAACGCGCTCAACTCACCTCGATCTCCGTTTCCGTCACATCCAGTGGGAGTCTGCTCAAGAATATCTTGCTTCCTTGCTCCATCACCTGTTTTCCTTCCCCACAGAACCTGGGGTGGCACATTTGTTTTCCACGCCGGTGCCGCAAGGCCTGCTTGATTCCCTAGAAGTTGTCGTTTTGGGCCGTGAAAGTTATTCAATCGGGCATACGGTTGGCCGTTCATCATGTTCGAGAATCCAGTGTACGTGGATGAGAAAGAGCAGCGCGTCGAATACAATGCAAGCCCTGCTCGTTGAATAGCTCCCGACGACTCGGGATGGCGAGGACCAAACAAGCAGAGGAGAAGCTTTGGTACACAAGGAACAACAGAGCATGCTTCCATGTTTTCGTGGTTCGCGAACACTCGGACACCTTTGGCGCTTGTTATCCACGTTCATCCTGCACCCGGGCATGAAGCCTGCCTCAGCCTCTGCAAAAATGTGGGCGCTCGGCAGACTATATACTTTCACGTTTCTGGCATGCCGCCTTCGCTGGGACGTATTCCGCCTCAATTCTCGTCGCGGTATCTCACAGTTGCGGGTGCCGTCCCTGACCGGAACTTGTCCCCTCTTATCTATTTACACCGAGGCCTTGATCGTAACTGATGTCTTCACGGCGCACGGGACCGACGGTGAAAGTCTTGCATTAAGTAAAATCATCACAATCCACATCACCCGTCCTTCTTTTCCAACCATCTCGTCCATGCATTCACCTGTACCGGGACCTACTCGTCTTGACCCATACGTCGTCAGCTACATCCAACATGGACCGCTTTCCCGGCGTCTCTGCCTTAATGACCGAGCATGAGACTCTGACTCTCCTGAAACGTACGAACTACACCAAACTCCTGCGCATCTCTCTGAACGCTCGCGACGCCTATCGCGAACTTCTACTGTCCGTTCCACCGCGGTATTCAAAGAAGAATTATCCATAAAGACCTACGATTGAGCCCGTCATCGTGGAAGACGAACCGTCGATGGTACCGGACCCCGCGCGGGAGAACAAGAGCCCAAACAAGAATATCCATGGCCTTATCCACTTCGTCGTTCTCTGCTGCTGTATTTTCGGACAGGCTGGAACGATGGCTCCGTGGACCTCTACTTCCTGCATTCCAACGAGAATACCGAGTGCGTGTTAAGCATTGATCGCTTCGCTCGGCTGCATCGATGTCATCCCTTTTCAGTTGGGATATTTGATCGTTTCTTTGTATTTCGTGGCAAACTGCGTGGTACGATATACCTTCCTTGACTTTAATGGGCGACCTGAAATAGATGTCGGCAGGGTTTCATCCTGGGAGGTGCTTTCAACGTGTGGTTCAATGATAGAATAGGGTTCGGAAAGGTAAGCTGTCAGCGCGTGCCCATGTCGCTGCGTCTTACGCTCAGGAATTAGATCATGGTCATCGGTATCCTCTATCTCCTCATAGCGAGTTACGCCATCTCTCTGAACCAGTTGTTCAGCCACGATCATCCAACTTGCAGCGTACACAATTCAGCCACAGGCCTCCATTCCCGTCATGGTCGCAGCCAATTTTCCTGACTGGTTTGGGGCTATCCCTCCAAGTTCGTTTTCACGCTTTCGCCGATACGCTACATTTTCTCATGATACCCGACTGGCTGTAGAACGCCCAAGCTAATGGCTTCGTGAGCAGTCTGACCGACAACATGGAGACAAAACTCGGGATGCTGCATTGCCACATATGGTACGTGGGCCATGTTCTTCCGTAAATGCAATCGAGCAAACTCAAACTCTCTTCAAGGTCTCGGCGCCTTCACAGCTCCCTTTGTCGCGACCTACTTCTCTGGGCAGCGCCGCTGGTCCTTCCACTACCTTGTCTCAGCGTCGATGGCCGTACTCACATTTTATCACTTGTCCTCGTCTTCCGCTTCAAACATCTGGATGGTAGAACGTTAGCTCATCGTATCAATCTATGCGCTGACCCACTCTATCGCCCGCTCAGGAACTCCTGGAGGAAGGCGGGCAAGCGCCGGCCGAATCGAACTCCTCAGCTCCCCGGGAGAGCAATTTCCGACAACTCTTTGGCTTACGGAGCGTCCACGTCTTGACCATCTTTGCGATAATCTACATCGGGATAGAAGTCACAGTTGGAGGTGCGCTCTGCCCATTTTGAACGCGGAATTCAACAGTCGAAACCTTGCCTCAGGTTGGATTGTAACATTCATCATTCGTGAACGAGGCGGAGGCCACGCTTCCGGATATATTTCTTCGGGGTTCTTTGGAGGTGAGGTCTCGCTGGACTGATGTTCCTCTCACTTACCTGGTTGTGTGCAAGGCCTTATGCTCGGACGCGTCGGGCTCATGTGGCTCAATAAAGCTGGTAGGTTCCTGTGAAAAGAAGATCTTCGACAAATCTTTTGACAACATCCAATAGGTCGGGGAACATGCGGTCATATTCCTTTACTCCGTCATCGCGATCGTGTAACCCTTTCACCCATCAAACTCAAGACTGTCAATGCTAATCCCTACGCTCGACAGCCTCGAGATCACGATTTGGTTCGTCCCCTCCATCATCGGTAACGCAGTTGCCGTACGTCCCCCCATCGAACCTGCATGCCATAATTCATTCTGGCGATAGGTTTCTTTAATCGGGCTTGCTATGGGACCATGTTCCCCGTCATGGTGTCGCACGCATCGAAAGTCCTACCGCGGTGGCTCTTGACGGTCTGCATAGGCTGGATATCGGGCATCGGCATGGTCGGCTCAGCCGCCTTGCCCTTCCTGACGGGACTGCTGTCCTCCAGGTTCGGGATTGCGTCCTTCAACCACTGTACGTTACTCCGCGACCTGCTTTTCCCTTCTCTTGTATTCTGAGCATCATGTCATCTCTCTCTCTCAGGATGGTCTCGATGATGAGTGCGATGTTGGTGGTATGGGCGTTTGTTCCCAGGGCTGTTCGGCGCGTGGACTAGGCCTCTCGAACGGGTTCTGGACGTGCGTTCCACCTATGAAATAATCGTTTTTACTTCGGGTCTTGGTGTTATGGTGGTACTGTATGTATTCTATGTTACGAATTACTCTTCAGGATCTCTTGGGAGGCTAGTATCGGCCGCTTCAAGGAACGACGGCGAGTCTGATGGCCATGCTCCCTTCAGAACCAAGGACAATAGCTCCATCGCCTAGGCAACCCATGAGGCTGCAGTCCTTTCTCCTTTCCGCTCGAAGCGTCGAGTGTCGATGACGAGCTCACAGGCCTCGTCAACAATGATGTTGAAGTGCTTGGCCGTACTCCTTCGCGTACAGTGTGCTCGATGGCGCGAACTTTCACCCGTCGCCGAAAGCCTCCGCCGTCAATCCCATGTCTGCTGTGGCGCAGGTTTCTTTCATCGACTCGCCTCATGTACATCCCCTATGTTACCACGCTCCGCAACACCGTCTCATTAGCTGTTGCCAATCTGAAGCGGGCGATGGGTCTGTCCATTCCGCGGCGAGTCTGGAATTCTTTCCTTGCGATTCGCAGTTGCCTCACTCCGGCCGTGTGAAAACCAACCCCCTTCCAAGTCCTCATCTCTGTCGACCATTCACAAGTGGATGAGCGGGAAGTTATGCATTTTTGTTTCCGGGAGTAATACAACACTACCAGGCGATCCATAATACTAGCGCTTTCTGTCTCGACGTGACGGAGCGGTATGCGCTTTCTGAATTCAGTGAACATATCCGCGCGAATGCTGATTTCCGTCTCGATAACGGCAGCCTTCCAAGGCCGAAGCTTCGTCAAGAAAGACTCCTAAGTTCAGCACTGCTGCTGTAAATCAAACTCGACAACCGTCTAGTAGGAAAGACCTCGTTCTATTAAATAGAACTCGGAACCCACCTAATTACTACCTAAGTAACTGTGCAAGTCGTATTGCTATAATGTCTGAACCGACCAACGCTCGTCAAGTCGATCCAAGACTGATGATCAAGTTGAATCCGGCCTCATGCACCTCGCATCCTTATCAGAGGAAGGTGAGCAGTATCGTCTCATGTCTGGACTGGCTCCTGGGTCTTACCTTCGCGCTTTCACAGAAGACAGAAGAACTCGAAAAGATGGAGCGCTTGACGAACTTCCTGAAGCCTAATTCCTCATGCAATACGTCGCTCACCGCATGCCCCTCTCCTGCGTCGCGCTACCTCCTCACGCGCGACGTCTTTGCCCATTTTATCGAGAAAGACGGGATTCATCAAGGGCGTACCAGTCCTTGCGACGACTGGTATTTTCCGGCCTTTTGTCAACCGAAATGCCATACAACAGATTGTTGGGTGGCCAGTCAAGTGCTACACGTGTATGGAACTCCTGAAGACGAACCCGACGCAGTGCTATTCGAGCTCGCCGACAATTACAGCGTGAATCACCATGGCGCTCCGGAGGTCGAAGAGAAGTTGAGGAAGGTGTTGAGGGGAAGGGCCTCCGAAATGGTATCTGGACTATGAATTGTCGGAGTGGATTGGAGGGTAGTTTTCGGCATGCCTTGAGCCAGCTCGTTTCCGTGACTATGCAGTCCACATTCCTTCAATCGATCCATTCTCCACAAGCTTTGATGACGTGTATCGTATACTATCAGAATCCATAGCGGCTCTCGTCACGAACTCTCCTGCAACCCTTCAAATGCTTTGAGTTCTATAAGGTTGTGTTTCTCCTTGCGCGTGTGCAAACGTGTCCATTTTTAATAGAGACCTTGGCGGGCGGGCTCCAACTCTTATACGTCACTTCCGTCCTCCTCTGCGCCTTCCCTCCCCTTCCCCTATCCGCCTCCCGCTCCCCTCTCCTCGTCGAACGAAACATCCAAATCATCGTCCTCCTCCTCATTCTGGACCTCGGGCGGCTCGGAGGCGGGCCCGCCGTCACTGGTCAAGCGTGCACGTACGCACCGCGCCTCGTGGATGTGGCCGAAGACGTGGAGACGCGGGCGGAGGGAAACCAGGCGGGCACGGAGGCTTTGCAGCTACGAGATCACCACAGCAGGTTCGGTCGAACATGCCAGAGGGCGGGCCGTGGGTGAATCTACGGGAGGAACGGTAGTAGTGAGTAGGTGTAGGTGTAGGAGTCGAAGG
This sequence comes from Lyophyllum shimeji, assembly GCA_026008595.1. Lineage (NCBI taxonomy): Eukaryota > Fungi > Basidiomycota > Agaricomycetes > Agaricales > Lyophyllaceae > Lyophyllum > Lyophyllum shimeji. The sequence goes on from BRPK01000020.1 coordinate 398,884, forward strand.
CAGCTGGGATGTGGAAGGAAGCAGGAGTCAGGATGATCGAAGACGGGACGTACAGGATATTGGTCTTGGAAATTTCGCCACGAGAGCTAGGCAACGATGAGAAAACTTGAAATGAGATTGATGATGGACGAGGGCTGGACATACCTTCTCCTCCCCCGCGGATAGTTGAACGCCGAGTTGAAGAACTCTAACGAGTCGTACTTAGTGCGAAGAGGGTATTGGCGGCGGACCCGTGACGCACTGTTGATCCGTAAACTTGGTTGGTTGGGCCAATGAATGGCATGTCCGAGTTCTAGATCTGAGGCTACAAAGGTTAAGGAGGAGTATTAGGCACGTTGACATCGTGCGAACTTGGTCAGAATTCAAGTCTACGCACCAGCTAGACGGGACTGGCAAAAATAGTAGGTGTACATAAGCGGAAGGGAATCCACCATGAAGCGCCATCAAATTCAGGAATACCGGGATCCGTTGCAGCCCAAAGTGATGCAACACACCCTCGCATTCTATGGTACAGACGACTACAGTTTCTAGGAACGGGACTTCTGTTGACAGCTGTACTATGAACATCGACGAGCATACACGGCAATAATTGCTCTACGCAAACGCAAGGAACGCTGCGAACGCATATCAAACATTCTCGATGGCACCTTCCGGAACCATCGCTCACGCGCAAGCATCCCATCGTGTGCTCATACAAAGCCAGTGCTTGATAATACTCGACAGGTAAAATGAAACTCTCCATGGTAAATGACACCGCTGAGTCGATACGCAACATCTCGCTGCCAGCGGCCGTACTGCGGGCCGGTACGGCCACTGCCAAGCAACCGAGGACAACGTCGAGATCACGGTGAAGTCGAGCATCCTCAGTGGTTCGGTCTGTGCCCTTGAAATAGTGACGCAGGACTGGCTTCCCACTCGCTACAAAGACAGGAGGACAAGTGACCACGTAGTAAAGGATAAACAGACAACAAATACGGTGTATATGTAAGAAATAATTCCTGCTGAAATACAACGAGGGCAAGTATTAACAGGTCACCAAGGACGGAATTCAACAACTGAGAAGAGAACTATTGAGAAGAGAAAGAGCGCACATAGGATGTACTGAAGTGAGTAGATTACAGGACAACATATGGGAATCGGCTAATCGGCTAAATCCGTGATGGAACGTGATAGGAACAGCATCACTTGATGCTGGGTACGCAGAGCTAGGAATAACCTCGTTCTATAAATAGAACTCGGAACACTCCATGTCCGTCTGCTCGGCTTCGTTTGGAACGTATGAGACGAGTCTTGTAGATACAGCAGGCCAGCCGCGCGTGCACGGGGCCTAGGAGCTCGAGATCTGTTCAACGTCCTGCAAAGCAACACGAATAAGTCTTCGACACGTAGAACTCGGAAGCGCACCTGTTTATCCCGGTGTCATCGTCTGTGTTCCCGTTCATAGTAGTCGATGTGGAGCGTCAGGTCGTGATTGCCTGCGGCTATGATGCTGTCGCGAGCGTAACGGGATAGGGAAACTTTATCTAAGCTGCACGACAGAGAACTGGCCACATGCGAAACACGTCCATTCTGCGCCACGGCGGGAGAGCGGGGGTTTGTATTCGAGATGGTCGACGGACGACGCGGTGGTGATCGAGCGTGGCGTGTAAGGAAGATGTGCGAACGTCTATCGGGATAGCTCATTCCTGCTTCGCGTGACGTGAACAGAACTCGGTCACATCTTGCGACATCTTGTTCTCATTCTCTGCGTACCCTCAGAAGTTCTTGCTTCTAGATCTGCTAAAGTATCAGTTGCAAGGATATATGAAATTGCTTGGTTGGATATCAGTCCATTTCCTAGTTCTCCAGCGCAACCTCAATGATCCTGGACACAATTCCTTGGACTACAATGTTGGGCGGACCTAGCGCCACAGAGGCAAGTCCGGTAGCCGACAGTAGATAGCGAGCACAGACCATCCTTTGGTCTGTGCGCCACTAAAATTTACTTATTCTTACTAAGTACGATCGTAGATTACTAAGTACGTAGATACATATAAAAGCCTCAACGAGGCAGTAGATACAGAGAATCTAATCTCTTTCTTCGACCCCCACGACGCTGCGCATTCCATAGCCTGGTCCAACAGGTTATGGGCCCCGGTTGTCACAACTAAAGGAAGAAGAAATCGAGAACTCTACCGCGCATACCGACCACCGTGCCACACGCCACCCGTAAACTTAGCCGCGCATCAAAATGTCCGAATCCGCATACAAGATTGACGCCCTCCAGGGCGAAGAAGACTACGGCATATGGAAGGTCAAGATGGCCGACATCCTAACAGATTCCGGCCTCCTCGAATATGTTGAAGGCACTAGCAAGCCTCCGAACAAGGACGACCCGTCGTATTCTACCTGGCTGTCGAAGGATCGACGAGCCCTTACTGCGATTCGCATGCGCGTTGGGAAAGGCCCTTTCGCCTATGTTCGTGGCGCGAAGAGGTCGAAGGACGCATGTGTAAGGGGACGTCCCTCTCCCCTCCTTTTCCTTCTATTTCTCTTCCCTTCACTACGATACTTTACTTACTTCTAGATGTACTCGACCCGGCGGCCTTCCGGATCCCACCCGCTCATCCCGCCGGACCCCGCACTTTCCCCGCCGGCCTCCGTACTTCCCCCGCCGGCCTCCGTGCTCGTCCCGCCGGACTCCCCGTTCCTCCACCGTCGGATCCCGGATTCGCGGTTCATCGTTGCGCCACGAGCGCCGCACATTACTATACAGTTTTTACAAGGTACTGTACAGTTTTACCAAGCCACCCGATCGTCGTACATACCGTGCGCGCACCAGGCAAGGGCTCCTTAGACTTGTTCTCTTTGGATCTCCCCTTGCCAGGTGCGCCACTTAGCTTATCTACTCGTACATATTTTAATATACTTTGGATCTCCCCTTGCCAGCTTCGTGTGAGTCCGCGAGCGTTCAAGGGTCGCCCTTACAGCAGAACAAGTCTCCAAGAAGGTCCGGAAAATCCGAGATCTCTGCCCCTCGACTGCCGCGCATCGATACTCCGCAGCCATCTCCCATTTTCCCCACCTTCTCCTCTCAGTATGCCGTCTGCATCGGACGTAGCACCCCAGGACCCTGCGGCAGACCCCGCGCAGGAAGCCTGGCGCAGGCTAACGACGATTGAGGCGCGTCTGGAGCACCAAGACGGCCAAATGGCTGAAATCTTCAACACCTTTCGCGAGTTCCGGCTCTACCTAGAACAGCACAACACCCCCACCGTGCCCCGTGACTCCGGACCCGCCGCGGTCCAACCCGCCGACGCTGCGCAAACCCCCGCGCAGTCGGACCCCCTCTCCGCGCAGTCCTTCACGCGCGGCGGAGATCGCTTGCGGCCGGCGCCCCCTGACTCCTTCGACGGCGAGAGGGAGAAAGGGCGCGCTTTCATCAATTCCTGCGATCTCTACATGTCCCTCACCCCCGACGCGTTCCCCGATGAGCAGACCCGCATCAATTGGGTCCTCTCCTACATGAAAGGGGGCCGCGCCGCTCGTTTCGCCGCCCGCACGCTCCGCTATCCCAATTCCCATGGCGGAGTCCCCCGTTTCGGCACCTACGCGGAGTTCCGCACGCAGTTCATCGCGGAATTCTGCCCCCGAGACGAAAAACGGAAGGCCGCCACCACCTTCGAGACGTCCGCCTACCACCAGGGTTCCCGCTCCGTCGACGAGTACATCGACGAGTTCTGGGATCTCGCAGAGGAAGCTCAATTCCCGGACGGCGCGCAGCTGGTGTTCCGCTTCCGCCACGGTCTCGATCCCCGGATTGAGGCCAAGGTTGCCAACATAGTGGAAGGACGTCCCTCGGACGAGCGCGTCCAGGAGTGGATCGACGCGGCGCGTCTGGTGGACTACAACACCCGTGCCCACCAGGACTTCCGCTCCGCGGTGACCAAACCGCGCACGGCCCCGGCTCCCGCCGCCCGGAACCCGGGAGCTCCGGCGGTTTTCCGTGCGCTCCCCGCTCCCCCACCTCGTCCGGTCGCCGCAGCCCCTTCCGCTCCCACTGCTCCAGCCAGTCGCCCCCTTCCCTCTGGCGTTCCGATGGACATTGACCTGTCCCGCCAACGTTCCGGAACCCCCATCATCTGTCGTCGATGCAAGAAGCCCGGGCACATCGCTCGCAACTGCCCGGACCAATTCGACATCCGCTCCATGACGACGGAGGAACGCGACGACTGGGTCATGGGTCTGCTGGCTGACCTGGACGCCGTCCGCGCTGCCGCGTCCACCGAGGCGCAGGCTGAGGCCCCTGCCGCTGCCGAAGAAGAGAGGTCCGAAGGTCCTGAGGAGGGTTTTTAGTTGCGCCACGGGTGAACAGTACGCCCCCGTTGGCAAGTTCGAATCGGTTTGCATGTCTGTCTATAGAGTCTGCGGAATCAATCTCTATTGGTGCCCTCTCTACGTGTGAACCCCGTTCGGACCAAGACGTACCCCCCTCCTCCACCGTCACCAAATCCAACTTCGGACCTCCCGACTCTGATGTGCCGGAAGTCACCATCAACGTCCGTTGCCGCCGCGGTCTACCGCGCTGGGAGAAGCGCCTGCCACGCAGCTTCACCCTCGCCGCCACCCCCAGTCGTAACTCCTTGATCCTCGGGGTGGAAGTCGAGACCACCGACACTCAGGAGATCCTAGGCCTGAAGGCTCTCCTGGACAGCGGCGCTTCCGGACTCTTCCTGCACATCCGCTTCGTGCGCGAGCACGGCATCACTACCCGGACTCTCTCTCGGCCCATCCCCGTCAAGAACGTAGACGGTACCGCGAATGCCGCCGGCGCCATCACCGAGGTCGTCGACCTAGTACTCCGGTACAATGGTCACTCGGAACGTGTGGTGTTCGCGGTCACCGATCTTGGCGAGCAGGACATGATCCTCGGGTATACCTGGCTCAAGGAGCACAACCCGGAGATCGACTGGGCGGCCGGCACCGTATCCATGAGCCGCTGCCCGGCCCGCTGCCAGACGTGCCGAGAGGAGGTAAAGGTAGAGCGCAAGGCGCGGAATAAGACCCGTGCGGCTATCCGCGCCTGCCGCTCCAGCGGCGTCCCCGCCCCCGAGCCTGAACTGGACGACATTCCGGAGCTGTACCCGGATCCGGATTGTGAGGACGACCCTCCGCCGGAGGCGAACCCGGAGACGGACCCCGTTCCGGACTCCCGGGAAGCCGACACCATGGAGGAAGGTGATCGACTGCTTGCGACGGCTCTCTTCGGTTACCCGGCTGCTGAGGAGATCCGCGCGAGCCAGACGACGTCTCAACGCCTAGCGGAGGCCTTCGCGCGCAATTCCGCGCCGAAGGACTTCCGCGACGCCGTCCCCGATTACCTCCACGACTTCGAGGACGTATTCTCCAAGGCCGCTTTCGATGAACTCCCGGAGCGCAAGCAATGGGACCACGCTATCGAACTCGAACCCGGCTCCACGCCTAGCTCGTGCAAGGTCTATCCGCTCGCCCCCAATGAGCAGGCCGAGCTAGACGCGTTCCTGGAGGAGAATCTCAAGTCCGGTCGCATCCGCCCCTCGAAGTCTCCCATGGCGTCCCCGGTGTTCTTCATTAAGAAGAAGGACGGCTCCCTTCGTCTAGTTCAGGACTACCGAGCGTTGAACGCGATAACGGTGAAGAACCGCTATCCCCTTCCCCTCATTTCCGAGCTCATCAATAACCTCCGCGGTGCGCGATATTTCACCAAGTTGGACGTCCGTTGGGGCTACAACAATGTCCGCATCAAGGAGGGCGATGAGTGGAAGGCCGCGTTCCGGACGAACCGCGGGCTCTTCGAGCCGCTGGTCATGTTCTTCGGACTCACCAACAGTCCCGCCACCTTCCAGACGATGATGAACGACATCTTCCGCGATCTCATAGCGCAGGGAGTCGTTTGTGTGTACCTCGATGATATTCTAATCTATACGAAGACTCTCGAGGAACACCGGCGCATCACCCGCATCGTCCTGGACCGCCTCCGCGAACATCGCCTGTTCCTGAAGCCCGAGAAGTGCGAGTTCGAGAAGACCGAGATTGAATATCTCGGCCTGATCATCTCGCACGGAACGGCGTCGATGGACCCGGTGAAGGTCGCCGGAGTAGCGGAGTGGCCGGTTCCGAAGAACAAGAAGGAGGTGCAGTCCTTCCTGGGCTTCACCAATTTCTACCGGCGGTTCATCCGCGACTTCTCCCACCACGCTCGGCCGCTCTTCGACCTCACGGCTAAGGATGTTGCCTGGACCTGGGGGTCCGGGCAGCAGGACGCGTTCGACTCCCTCAAGCGTGCCATTACCTCCAAGCCCGTCCTCATTTTCCCGGACGACGACCGCCCCTTCCGGGTCGAAGCCGATAGCTCAGACTTCGCCACGGGCGCGGTGCTATCCCAGCAGTCGCCGGAGGACGAGAAATGGCACCCGGTCGCGTTCTACTCCAAAAGCCTGAACGCCGTCGAGCGGAACTACGAAATCCACGACAAGGAGATGCTTGCCATCATCCGCGCACTCGAGGAGTGGCGGCATTTCCTTGAAGGTGCGCGGCACAAGGTCGAAATCTACACGGACCACAAGAACCTCCAGTACTTCCTGACCGCCAAGAAGCTCAACCGGCGGCAGGCCCGGTGGTCCCTGTATCTGGCCAACTTCGACTTCGTGCTGCACCACCGTCCCGGACGTAGTATGGGCAAGCCTGACGCACTTTCGCGCCGACCGGATCACGGAGACGGTAGTGCTGACAATGCGGACATCGTGTTGCTCAAGCCAGAGTTCTTCGCCATCCGTGCCCTGCAGGGTCTCATCGCCGCCGGCGAGGAGGACAAGATCCTGCGGGACATCCGCCGAGGCAACCGCGAAGGTGCGCAGGAGGACGTCGTCGCCAAGGCCGCCGCCGCGCTGAAGTCCGCCCGTTCCGGAGTCCGGTCTGTCCGGAGTGCAGAGTGGTCTGAGGACCAGGGAGTGCTCATGTTCCGGGGCCGCATCTACGTCCCGAACATCCCTGAGCTCCGTCGCCGGATCGTCGAGCAGCACCATGACTCCCGTGTTGCCGGGCATCCCGGTCGCTGGAAAACTCTGGAGCTCGTCTCCCGGAGCTACTGGTGGCCGCAGATGTCCCGGTACATCGGCTCCTACACCAGCACCTGCGACCTCTGCCAACGGACGAAGGTCCGGAGGCAGCTCCCGATGGGCCAGCTACACCCGCTACCCATTCCGGAGGGGCGCTGGAGCGTCGTGTCCGTGGACTTCATCGTCGAGCTCCCCGAGGCTCACGGCTACGACGCGGTCATGGTTGTGGTGGACTCCGTAGGCAAGCGTGCGCACTTCATCCCGACGCACACCACCTGCACGGCTATGGGCGCGGCAAACCTCTACCGCAAGCACGTGTGGAAACTGCACGGGCTTCCGGACGCGTTCGTCTCTGACCGCGGACCTCAGTTCGTTGCGGAGTTCACCCGGGAGCTTTACCGCCTTCTCGGCATCAAGCTCAGCACCTCCACGGCGTACCACCCTCAGTCCGACGGTCAGACGGAGCGCGTCAACCAGGAGTTGGAGCAGTACCTCCGGGTCTTCTGCAACGAACGGCAGGACGACTGGGATGACCTCCTCCCAGAGGCGGAGTTCCAGTACAACAACCACGTCCACTCCGCCACCAAGTTCACGCCGTTCATGCTGGACACCGGGCGGAACCCGCGCATGGGCTTTGAGCCTCGGCCGCTGAACTCCAACAACGAGACGGCGAACGAGTTCTTCGAGCGCATGAAGCTGGCCCAGGAGGAGGCGAAGGCGGCCCTAGCCAAGGCGAAGGACGACATGGCCCGGTACTACGACCAGCGCCGGATCCCGGCCCCGGAGTACAAGCCCGGCGATCGTGTATACCTCGACGCTTCGGACATCCAGACGACGCGTCCCTCCAAGAAGCTCTCGCACCGCTATCTTGGACCGTACACCATCGAACGCCAAGTCGGCCCTCTCACGTACAAGCTCCGCCTGCCCCGCTCCATGAGCCGCCTCCACCCCGTGTTCAACGCCGTCAAGCTCCGGCTTGCTCCCCCGGACCCGATCCCTGGCCGTCGCGCTCGTCCGCCTCCGCCTCCAACGTTGATCGACGACGAGGAGTGGTTTGACGTCGAGGACATCCTGGACAGCCGCTTCTTCCGCCGCAAGCTCCAGTACAAGGTCAAGTGGAAGGGCTACGGCTATGAAGACGCCTCCTGGGAGCCTGTGGAGAACGTTGCGCATGCCCGCGACCTGGTCCGCGAGTTCCACCGCCGGCATCCCGACGCCCCCAAGCAGGTCCGTGGGATGCTCCTTGTGGACCCGGCGGCCCTGCGAGCCGCGCGCGCTCCGGTGCATCGGGGCGCTGCACCCTAGAGGGGGGGTGATGTAAGGGGACGTCCCTCTCCCCTCCTTTTCCTTCTATTTCTCTTCCCTTCACTACGATACTTTACTTACTTCTAGATGTACTCGACCCGGCGGCCTTCCGGATCCCACCCGCTCATCCCGCCGGACCCCGCACTTTCCCCGCCGGCCTCCGTACTTCCCCCGCCGGCCTCCGTGCTCGTCCCGCCGGACTCCCCGTTCCTCCACCGTCGGATCCCGGATTCGCGGTTCATCGTTGCGCCACGAGCGCCGCACATTACTATACAGTTTTTACAAGGTACTGTACAGTTTTACCAAGCCACCCGATCGTCGTACATACCGTGCGCGCACCAGGCAAGGGCTCCTTAGACTTGTTCTCTTTGGATCTCCCCTTGCCAGGTGCGCCACTTAGCTTATCTACTCGTACATATTTTAATATACTTTGGATCTCCCCTTGCCAGCTTCGTGTGAGTCCGCGAGCGTTCAAGGGTCGCCCTTACAGCATGGGAAGCACTGGAGAACGTATACGAAGTGCAGGGAGCCCTTGGCGTCGTATTACTGCGCAGGAGGTTTTATGGCGCGAGATGCGAGGAGGGCGCGGACATTGAAGAGCACATCCGCACGCTCCGAGGCTGGCAGGAGGAATTGGCGAGCCTAGGGAAAGCGATGAGCGAGGAGGACTTCTCCTACGCTATACTTACGTCGCTACCCGATTCATGGGACTCATTTATTCGAGGAATAGACACTACGTCGCTTGATAACAGCCACAGACTGATCGCGCGTATCCTCGAAGAAGACCGCCGCCTCAGAAATCGCAACGGCGACACCGCGCTCGCTGCCAAGTATAACCCGAACGTCTCTTGCTACAACTGCGGCAAGAAAGGACATGTCACGTCCAATTGCAAGAAGCAGAAGAACGGCGGAGGATCCGGAGGGAACGGCAAAACCGACGATGGAAAGTCGGAGGGAAATTCCAGGAGGTGTCGAGGCAGAGGAGGCAAGGGAACGAAGGAAGGGAAGGACTCATCGAAGAGCGACCAGGCCCACCAAGTTACCGACGACTACGCATTCCCCGCTATCGACGACGCGCCGAAGGACGTAGCCCTAGCCGCGCTAACCAACACCGCGATTCTCGCCGACTGCGCCGCATCATCGCACTTCTTCCGCGATCGCGCGCACTTCACATCTTACGTCGCGACGCCCGGCCACGAAGTTAAAGGGCTTGGGAAGGCCCCTGGCGTTGGCTGCGGCACTGTAGTTTTAATCTCAAAGGTTGGCGACCACGAAATTCCCATTACGCTTAAAGACGCCGTCCACGCGCCCGCGATGCCGTACAACCTAGTCTCCCTCGGCCGCACGACCAATGGGTCGCTCGACGTTGTCCTTAGAGGCAACGAACTACGAGTCGTCGATACCAAGAAGAAAATCGTAATAATGCGTGGGCTAAAGACCGCCGAACATCTCTACCGACTCGACGCGCGCGTCGGCGCGCCCGCCGCGCCCGCCGCGCCCGACATCGCTCTCACGGTCCGGTCCGCCCGCACTTGGGAGGATTGGCATCGCATTTTCGGACACATGGCGATGAAATCCGTAAAACTGCTGAAGTCGAAGGAAATGGTAGTAGGGATGAATGTTAAAGGGCGCTTCTCGGAATCCGCGACCTGCGAAGCCTGCATCAAGGCCAAGCACCACGTCGGATCGCTGCCCGACAAATCGGAGACGGTCTACAACGAGATTGGAGAAATGACTTTCGCCGATCTCTGGGGACCCGCGCGGACGACCGGCATCAAGGGGGAGCGATATTTCGCCGGCTTCACCGACGGCCATATGCGACGCACCGTCGTATCTTTCCTAAAGAAGAAGACCGACGAAGAGACATGCGCCGCCATCGACAAATACCGCGCGCATATCAAAAATCAAACCGGCAAGGACCTCAAAGTCATACGCTTCGACAACGGCCGCGAGTTCGTCAACGAGCTGATCCGCGAGTATTGCGACAAGCACGGCATCAAAATTGAAGTCACCGCGCCATACTCATCGTCTCAGAATGGCGTCGCCGAACGTGTTAACCGTACACTACTGGAACACGCGCGCGCTATGCTTCTACAGCATGACATTCAAGCTTTTCTCTGGCCGGAAGCCGTCGCTTACGCTGCCTATCTGAAGAACCGCTCGCCCACGCGCGCTCTCACGGACAAGACCCCCGAAGAAATATTCACCGGCAAGAAACCGGACGTATCGAGATTGCAGGAGTTCGGACGCAAATGCTGGATCCTGGACGAACGAGGCGTCATAGGGAAACTCGACCCGAAGTCCCGACAATTCATCTTCACCGGACTTTCAGACGAATCTCGTGCCTGGAGATATTTTAATCCAGGGGCCCGGCGGATTCAGACTTCCCGCAACGTCATCTTCCCCGCAGACATCACGGATCAAAATGAATCTATTTCTGGCGGGATAGACCCTTTGACGCTCGAGGGGGAGTCCGATACGCGCGAGCAGCCAACGGGTCAAGAGCAACCAGAAAACCAAACGCAGCCGCAATCTACGGAAACGCCGCAGCAACCGTCGAGCGCCACAACGTCCGAGACCACCACTAAAACACCTCCTTCGCGTATTCCCATCCGCTCATCCCGCCTCGCCACTCTCACGCCAGTCAATTATCGACTGCTCAACAATCCTGCGGCTCGAGGACCTAGGGAATGGCAGCACCATGTCCCGGATACCTCTCCCGGCGACTCCGGCAACCTCGCTATCGACGAAGTCCCTGATTTCGCATTCCTCGCACACGACCACGAGGAACCCACTTCCGTGGCGGAAGCGCTCGCTTCCGACGTTTGGCGAAAATCCATGGAGGCCGAACTGGACCAGCTCAAACGCCTCGGGACGTTCGAAGTCGTTGATTTGCCGCCGGACCGCGCGCCCATCAAATCCAAATGGGTCTGGAGAGTAAAGAGAGACGGAAACGGGAAGTTTTTGAAGGCGAAGTCGAGACTCGTAGCAAAGGGCTTTACTCAGCAGCCCGGGGTGGATCACTCAGAGACCTTCGCGCCTGTAGTGCGCATGGACTCGCTCCGATTGCTCCTTGCGCTCGCCGCCGCGTACAAATTCAAGATTCACGTCGTTGATATCGTCGGCGCGTATCTCAATTCGACGCTACGAGAAGAAATCTATCTTGCGCAACCTCCCGGACTCGGGGATGGAACCAAACGCGTCTGGCGACTCCTCAAAACTATTTACGGACTCAAGCAATCCGGACGCGAATGGAATAAGCTACTCGACTCGCTCTTCAAGTCGCTCGGCTACGCGCGCCTCGTCTCGGATCAATGTATTTATATCCGAGGCACCGGAGAGTCGACCGTCGTCGTCGCCGTTCACGTCGACGACATGACGATCCTCGCGCTCACTGACAAGCTCATGCAGCAAGTCAAGCACGAAATCAGTCAGCGCTTCGGCATCACCGATCTCGGCGAAGCGAATCAAATCGTTGGTTTGCACATCACGCGGAAGCCCAACGGCGACATCAAACTTTCGCAAGAGTCGTACCTCAGCAAAATTATTCAGAAAATGGGGCTGGACAATGCGAATCCCGTCCATACGCCCATGGACATTAACGTCCGACTTCAAAAGCATGACGCGGAAGACCCAGTCGACCTGCAATTGCGTCACGAGTACCAAGTCGCTATCGGCATGCTTATGTGGGCCGCTATCGCCACGCGCCCCGACATCGCGTTCGCTGTCCAGCATCTGTCGCAATTCTCACAGCACCCGGCACACGAGCACTTCACTGCCGTCAAGCGCGTCTTCCGCTATCTCAAGGGAACTATCGACGTCGGCCTCAATTATTCCGGCACGGCATTTGATAGGGAGAAGATCTTCCGAGTCTTCTCTGATGCCGATTGGGGAAATAGCCCCGACGACCGTCGTTCTATTTCCGGATACTGTAAGGGCGACCCTTGAACGCTCGCGGACTCACACGAAGCTGGCAAGGGGAGATCCAAAGTATATTAAAATATGTACGAGTAGATAAGCTAAGTGGCGCACCTGGCAAGGGGAGATCCAAAGAGAACAAGTCTAAGGAGCCCTTGCCTGGTGCGCGCACGGTATGTACGACGATCGGGTGGCTTGGTAAAACTGTACAGTACCTTGTAAAAACTGTATAGTAATGTGCGGCGCTCGTGGCGCAACGATGAACCGCGAATCCGGGATCCGACGGTGGAGGAACGGGGAGCCCGGCGGAACGAGCACGGAGGCCGGCGGGGGAAGTACGGAGGCCGGCGGGGAAAGTGCGGGGTCCGGCGGGATGAGCGGGTGGGATCCGGAAGTCCGCCGGGTCGAGTACATCTAGAAGTAAGTAAAGTATCGTAGTGAAGGGAAGAGAAATAGAAGGAAAAGGAGGGGAGAGGGACGTCCCCTTACATCACCCCCCCTCTAGGGTGCAGCGCCCCGATGCACCGGAGCGCGCGCGGCTCGCAGGGCCGCCGGGTCCACAAGGAGCATCCCACGGACCTGCTTGGGGGCGTCGGGATGCCGGCGGTGGAACTCGCGGACCAGGTCGCGGGCATGCGCAACGTTCTCCACAGGCTCCCAGGAGGCGTCTTCATAGCCGTAGCCCTTCCACTTGACCTTGTACTGGAGCTTGCGGCGGAAGAAGCGGCTGTCCAGGATGTCCTCGACGTCAAACCACTCCTCGTCGTCGATCAACGTTGGAGGCGGAGGCGGACGAGCGCGACGGCCAGGGATCGGGTCCGGGGGAGCAAGCCGGAGCTTGACGGCGTTGAACACGGGGTGGAGGCGGCTCATGGAGCGGGGCAGGCGGAGCTTGTACGCGAGAGGGCCGACTTGGCGTTCGATGGTGTACGGTCCAAGATAGCGGTGCGAGAGCTTCTTGGAGGGACGCGTCGTCTGGATGTCCGAAGCGTCGAGGTATACACGATCGCCGGGCTTGTACTCCGGGGCCGGGATCCGGCGCTGGTCGTAGTACCGGGCCATGTCGTCCTTCGCCTTGGCTAGGGCCGCCTTCGCCTCCTCCTGGGCCAGCTTCATGCGCTCGAAGAACTCGTTCGCCGTCTCGTTGTTGGAGTTCAGCGGCCGAGGCTCAAAGCCCATGCGCGGGTTCCGCCCGGTGTCCAGCATGAACGGCGTGAACTTGGTGGCGGAGTGGACGTGGTTGTTGTACTGGAACTCCGCCTCTGGGAGGAGGTCATCCCAGTCGTCCTGCCGTTCGTTGCAGAAGACCCGGAGGTACTGCTCCAACTCCTGGTTGACGCGCTCCGTCTGACCGTCGGACTGAGGGTGGTACGCCGTGGAGGTGCTGAGCTTGATGCCGAGAAGGCGGTAAAGCTCCCGGGTGAACTCCGCAACGAACTGAGGTCCGCGGTCAGAGACGAACGCGTCCGGAAGCCCGTGCAGTTTCCACACGTGCTTGCGGTAGAGGTTTGCCGCGCCCATGGCCGTGCAGGTGGTGTGCGTCGGGATGAAGTGCGCACGCTTGCCTACGGAGTCCACCACAACCATGACCGCGTCGTAGCCGTGAGCCTCGGGGAGCTCGACGATGAAGTCCACGGACACGACGCTCCAGCGCCCCTCCGGAATGGGTAGCGGGTGTAGCTGGCCCATCGGGAGCTGCCTCCGGACCTTCGTCCGTTGGCAGAGGTCGCAGGTGCTGGTGTAGGAGCCGATGTACCGGGACATCTGCGGCCACCAGTAGCTCCGGGAGACGAGCTCCAGAGTTTTCCAGCGACCGGGATGCCCGGCAACACGGGAGTCATGGTGCTGCTCGACGATCCGGCGACGGAGCTCAGGGATGTTCGGGACGTAGATGCGGCCCCGGAACGTGAGCACTCCCTGGTCCTCAGACCACTCTGCACTCCGGACAGACCGGACTCCGGAACGGGCGGACTTCAGCGCGGCGGCGGCCTTGGCGACGACGTCCTCCTGCGCACCTTCGCGGTTGCCTCGGCGGATGTCCCGCAGGATCTTGTCCTCCTCGCCGGCGGCGATGAGACCCTGCAGGGCACGGACGGCGAAGAACTCTGGCTTGAGCAACACGATGTCCGCATTGTCAGCACTACCGTCTCCGTGATCCGGTCGGCGCGAAAGCGCGTCAGGCTTGCCCATACTACGTCCAGGACGGTGGTGCAGCACGAAGTCGAAGTTGGCCAGATACAGGGACCACCGGGCCTGCCGCCGATTGAGCTTCTTGGCGGTCAGGAAGTACTGGAGGTTCTTGTGGTCCGTGTAGATTTCGACCTTGTGCCGCGCACCTTCAAGGAAATGCCGCCACTCCTCGAGTGCGCGGATGATGGCAAGCATCTCCTTGTCGTGGATTTCGTAGTTCCGCTCGACGGCGTTCAGGCTTTTGGAGTAGAACGCGACCGGGTGCCATTTCTCGTCCTCCGGCGGCTGCTGGGATAGCACCGCGCCCGTGGCGAAGTCTGAGCTATCGGCTTCGACCCGGAAGGGGCGGTCGTCGTCCGGGAAGATGAGGACGGGCTTGGAGGTAATGGCACGCTTGAGGGAGTCGAACGCGTCCTGCTGCCCGGACCCCCAGGTCCAGGCAACATCCTTAGCCGTGAGGTCGAAGAGCGGCCGAGCGTGGTGGGAGAAGTCGCGGATGAACCGCCGGTAGAAATTGGTGAAGCCCAGGAAGGACTGCACCTCCTTCTTGTTCTTCGGAACCGGCCACTCCGCTACTCCGGCGACCTTCACCGGGTCCATCGACGCCGTCCCGTGCGAGATGATCAGGCCGAGATATTCAATCTCGGTCCTCTCGAACTCGCACTTCTCGGGCTTCAGGAACAGGCGATGTTCGCGGAGGCGGTCCAGGACGATGCGGGTGATGCGCCGGTGTTCCTCGAGAGTCTTCGTATAGATTAGAATATCATCGAGGTACACACAAACGACTCCCTGCGCTATGAGATCGCGGAAGATGTCGTTCATCATCGTCTGGAAGGTGGCGGGACTGTTGGTGAGTCCGAAGAACATGACCAGCGGCTCGAAGAGCCCGCGGTTCGTCCGGAACGCGGCCTTCCACTCATCGCCCTCCTTGATGCGGACATTGTTGTAGCCCCAACGGACGTCCAACTTGGTGAAATATCGCGCACCGCGGAGGTTATTGATGAGCTCGGAAATGAGGGGAAGGGGATAGCGGTTCTTCACCGTTATCGCGTTCAACGCTCGGTAGTCCTGAACTAGACGAAGGGAGCCGTCCTTCTTCTTAATGAAGAACACCGGGGACGCCATGGGAGACTTCGAGGGGCGGATGCGACCGGACTTGAGATTCTCCTCCAGGAACGCGTCTAGCTCGGCCTGCTCATTGGGGGCGAGCGGATAGACCTTGCACGAGCTAGGCGTGGAGCCGGGTTCGAGTTCGATAGCGTGGTCCCATTGCTTGCGCTCCGGGAGTTCATCGAAAGCGGCCTTGGAGAATACGTCCTCGAAGTCGTGGAGGTAATCGGGGACGGCGTCGCGGAAGTCCTTCGGCGCGGAATTGCGCGCGAAGGCCTCCGCTAGGCGTTGAGACGTCGTCTGGCTCGCGCGGATCTCCTCAGCAGCCGGGTAACCGAAGAGAGCCGTCGCAAGCAGTCGATCACCTTCCTCCATGGTGTCGGCTTCCCGGGAGTCCGGAACGGGGTCCGTCTCCGGGTTCGCCTCCGGCGGAGGGTCGTCCTCACAATCCGGATCCGGGTACAGCTCCGGAATGTCGTCCAGTTCAGGCTCGGGGGCAGGGACGCCGCTGGAGCGGCAGGCGCGGATAGCCGCACGGGTCTTATTCCGCGCCTTGCGCTCTACCTTTACCTCCTCTCGGCACGTCTGGCAGCGGGCCGGGCAGCGGCTCATGGATACGGTGCCGGCCGCCCAGTCGATCTCCGGGTTGTGCTCCTTGAGCCAGGTGTACCCGAGGATCATGTCCTGCTCGCCAAGATCGGTGACCGCGAACACCACACGTTCCGAGTGACCATTGTACCGGAGTACTAGGTCGACGACCTCGGTGATGGCGCCGGCGGCATTCGCGGTACCGTCTACGTTCTTGACGGGGATGGGCCGAGAGAGAGTCCGGGTAGTGATGCCGTGCTCGCGCACGAAGCGGATGTGCAGGAAGAGTCCGGAAGCGCCGCTGTCCAGGAGAGCCTTCAGGCCTAGGATCTCCTGAGTGTCGGTGGTCTCGACTTCCACCCCGAGGATCAAGGAGTTACGACTGGGGGTGGCGGCGAGGGTGAAGCTGCGTGGCAGGCGCTTCTCCCAGCGCGGTAGACCGCGGCGGCAGCGGACGTTGATGGTGACTTCCGGCACATCAGAGTCGGGAGGTCCGAAGTTGGATTTGGTGACGGTGGAGGAGGGGGGTACGTCTTGGTCCGAACGGGGTTCACACGTAGAGAGGGCACCAATAGAGATTGATTCCGCAGACTCTATAGACAGACATGCAAACCGATTCGAACTTGCCAACGGGGGCGTACTGTTCACCCGTGGCGCCACTAAAAACCCTCCTCAGGACCTTCGGACCTCTCTTCTTCGGCAGCGGCAGGGGCCTCAGCATGCGCCTCGGTGGACGCGGCAGCGCGGACGGCGTCCAGGTCAGCCAGCAGACCCATGACCCAGTCGTCGCGTTCCTCTGTCGTCATGGAGCGGATGTCGAATTGGTCCGGGCAGTTGCGAGCGATGTGCCCGGGCTTCTTGCATCGACGACAGATGATGGGGGTTCCGGAACGTTGGCGGGACAGGTCAATGTCCATCGGAACGCCAGAGGGAAGGGGGCGACTGGCTGGAGCAGTGGGAGCGGAAGGGGCTGCGGCGACCGGACGAGGTGGGGGAGCGGGGAGCGCACGGAAAACCGCCGGAGCTCCCGGGTTCCGGGCGGCGGGAGCCGGGGCCGTGCGCGGTTTGGTCACCGCGGAGCGGAAGTCCTGGTGGGCACGGGTGTTGTAGTCCACCAGACGCGCCGCGTCGATCCACTCCTGGACGCGCTCGTCCGAGGGACGTCCTTCCACTATGTTGGCAACCTTGGCCTCAATCCGGGGATCAAGACCGTGGCGGAAGCGGAACACCAGCTGCGCGCCGTCCGGGAATTGAGCTTCCTCTGCGAGATCCCAGAACTCGTCGATGTACTCGTCGACGGAGCGGGAACCCTGGTGGTAGGCGGACGTCTCGAAGGTGGTGGCGGCCTTCCGTTTTTCGTCTCGGGGGCAGAATTCCGCGATGAACTGCGTGCGGAACTCCGCGTAGGTGCCGAAACGGGGGACTCCGCCATGGGAATTGGGATAGCGGAGCGTGCGGGCGGCGAAACGAGCGGCGCGGCCCCCTTTCATGTAGGAGAGGACCCAATTGATGCGGGTCTGCTCGTCGGGGAACGCGTCGGGGGTGAGGGACATGTAGAGGTCGCAAGAGTTAATGAAAGCGCGCCCTTTCTCCCTCTCGCCGTCGAAGGAGTCAGGGGGCGCCGGACGCAAGCGATCTCCGCCGCGCGTGAAGGACTGCGCGGAGAGGGGATCCGAGTGCGCGGGGGTTTGCGCAGCGTCGGCGGGTTGGACCGCGGCGGGTCCGGAGTCGCGGGGCACGGTGGGGGTGTTGTGCTGTTCTAGGTAGAGCCGGAACTCGCGAAAGGTGTTGAAGATTTCAGCCATTTGGCCGTCTTGGTGCTCCAGACGCGCCTCAATCGTCGTTAGCCTGCGCCAGGCTTCCTGCGCGGGGTCTGCCGCAGGGTCCTGGGGTGCTACGTCCGATGCAGACGGCATACTGAGAGGAGAAGGTGGGGAAAATGGGAGATGGCTGCGGAGTATCGATGCGCGGCAGTCGAGGGGCAGAGATCTCGGATTTTCCGGACCTTCTTGGAGACTTGTTCTGCTGTAAGGGCGACCCTTGAACGCTCGCGGACTCACACGAAGCTGGCAAGGGGAGATCCAAAGTATATTAAAATATGTACGAGTAGATAAGCTAAGTGGCGCACCTGGCAAGGGGAGATCCAAAGAGAACAAGTCTAAGGAGCCCTTGCCTGGTGCGCGCACGGTATGTACGACGATCGGGTGGCTTGGTAAAACTGTACAGTACCTTGTAAAAACTGTATAGTAATGTGCGGCGCTCGTGGCGCAACGATGAACCGCGAATCCGGGATCCGACGGTGGAGGAACGGGGAGCCCGGCGGAACGAGCACGGAGGCCGGCGGGGGAAGTACGGAGGCCGGCGGGGAAAGTGCGGGGTCCGGCGGGATGAGCGGGTGGGATCCGGAAGTCCGCCGGGTCGAGTACATCTAGAAGTAAGTAAAGTATCGTAGTGAAGGGAAGAGAAATAGAAGGAAAAGGAGGGGAGAGGGACGTCCCCTTACAGATACGTCTGCGTAGCTTCCGGAGGACCGGTTACTTGGAGTTCCAAGAAGCAGCCTACCGTCGCTTTATCCAGCATGGAAGCCGAGTACATGGCACTCTGCCACGCGACCCGCGAGATCATCTGGCTCAGATCCCTCGTCAACGAACTTGGACTTCTTGCGAACCAACCAACGGATCTCATCACCGACAACCAGTCCGCCATCAAATTCGCCGATAACCCTGTATTTCACGCTCGCAGCAAGCACATCGACATCAGGCACCACTTCGTACGCGAGCGGATCATTTCCAACGAAATACAGATCTATCACTGCGTCTCGGCAGACAACAAAGCGGACATCCTCACGAAACCACTGGCGCGTCCGACCCATGACGCGAAGATGGAATCGCTCGGCATGGCTCCGAACTTGAGGGGGAGTGTTGGGCGGACCTAGCGCCACAGAGGCAAGTCCGGTAGCCGACAGTAGATAGCGAGCACAGACCATCCTTTGGTCTGTGCGCCACTAAAATTTACTTATTCTTACTAAGTACGATCGTAGATTACTAAGTACGTAGATACATATAAAAGCCTCAACGAGGCAGTAGATACAGAGAATCTAATCTCTTTCTTCGACCCCCACGACGCTGCGCATTCCATAGCCTGGTCCAACATACAACAATACAACACCCTCCGAGTCGAGAATGTAGTGAGGATGTGTTCAGACTCAAGGTAGCAATGGGTTTATATCATATACAACAATAGACATCCATGTTCGACACCATGTAGAGCAAACCGAGACCCTGGCTTGAAACCCTCTTATCCCTCTGTCAACCCTCGAATAAGTTTATTGTGGCAGAATCCACGTACCATCATACAATTAGTCCTCCCATTGAAGTCGGCCGAGCTTATGCGTGTCCATTACCTCATCCATAGCCCTCTTGAATTCCTTCGAAAACTTCTCGAAGGGAGGCAAATATTCCTCGCGAACACGTTTTTCGACAAAGACATTCGTCCAGCGCTGCATTGCAGGTAGCATGGTCGTCACCCCGACAGGTTCCACCGTGTCGCGGTTATCTTCATGATATGGCATGTGATCTGCGTGTCGTGCGTTCTTATTGAGGTTATGATGGGGAAGTGGAAGGAGCGAAGCCCTCTTGAATTGGTGCATGGAAAATTTCGTCCCCTTGATGAGCAAGGCGAAAATGAAGGCATGACTAGGCCAGCGCTCAAAGGCAAACTTCGCTTGAATGTCGGCCTGCTGAAAGGTTGACAGCAGCGCCATCTGTGGGTCTTCACCGTCCTCCGATTTGATTTCAACCAGAAGGAGCACTTCTCGCCTAGTATCGATGCGGAAAACGAGGAAGTCAGGCAGGCGAGCCTCCTTCTTAGGCTCTATGGGTTCGACGATGTCGTTTCCAGGAAGCAGGTCTGCGAGGAAGCTGGCAGTAGTTTGCATGCTTGCGTCGCCTAGGACCGAGTCTGAATCTGCGTCCGGGTTATCGAGACGAAGGGGACCTGAAAATTTATTCATAGCCAGAATTAACATCAGGTGAACTGCTGAACATCTTCTGGTGAAGTTGAACATACGATCAAATGCCTCTCGTTGTATCTTCCATTGTGGCGAAACGGTGAGATTATTTTTTTCAGGGCTGATTTGCATGATATAGTTGAAAATCCTGTCATAGAGCTCATACCAACGATACTCTTGGTCGGCCTCCCGATCAA